>JAAXCT010000593.1:0-409716 GCA_012490785.1 Eragrostis nindensis
CCTTGTCTTTTTGTAACTTTTTAGTTCCACCAGAGGCAATCAGAAATCATGCAGTCATTCCAATTTAACTTGGTCGCACAAAAGAATTTCTCAAACTCTCATGTAAGTAGAGTGACACACACCACCAAGATATCTTGCAATTACAGTCAACATAGTACATCATAGACATAGTAGTTTCACAGACAGGACATACCAAGAGACCGGAACTGGTTGGGTTGTGACCTTATCAGGCTGCAGAAAAACAGAATTTAAAAAAGAAAGTTAGTTTGAATAGCAATGCTAAGTTGCCATGTCACAGACTAGAATGAAGTCATATTACTTGATAAAGCAATTCCGCTGTGCAACTACCTCCCCCTTATAACCAGGTGGTCTATGATAAGTTGATTCTCCTGTCAAGGCATTGTAATAATACACAGCGCCTGTTTCTGTTTTGTGTGCAGACCATGCATCCAATCCTGAGCTCCAATACTTCTTTTGTCATCCAGCTGATCATTTACTTGACTTCCATGTCCTGCAGCATTACACACATAACCATGAGAAGAATAAACAGGATTACAGAGACTGAACATCAATCCAGAAAAAGAAAAGGCATTGCCTGTTGAAAGTGGCTCAGCTGAAGTATGGATTGGCTGATCAGATCCTGGATTTGCTGATGATTGTCCCTTCTGATCCCCAACAGATGTGACACCAGTGGGCATGGATGTAGTCACAACAGAAGCTCCAAACACTGGCCTGACACACCTACAGGACCAGCTGGATATGACTGGAAGGGGGCCTGCTGAAAACCAGTAGGATGCTGAGGATGAGGATGTCCCCACAGAGGTTGAGGTGGAATCACACCAGGTATTGAAGGATAGGATGGGTAAAATGGTGGTCGAGGATTCTGTGGGATAACCCGTGTTTGCAACTGATTGTGTTGTTTGGGGCAAAGGAGAAGCTGATGGACCAATAGGCCTCCCAAGGAGGCTTGGATTAGAGAAGGCTGCAGAAGGTTGTCCAGGTACAGACTGTCCAACAGCTCCAAATGCCTCAGGGCGAGATGCTGCTGCTGGCATCTGAATATGAGTTGAAGTACTTCCAGAAGAACTTGCAGTTGTGGAAGATGAGTTAGGTGCCGTAGCTCCTGGGAATGCTGCAGTAGGGCGAGCTAAATGCCCAGGAACTGGGGTCTGCAAGGAACCAGTTGGACCAAATCTAGATACTTGACCCCCATGGTTTGTCCCTGTAAGACATATATCGAGGTTAGCGCATCAGTACAGAATTAGGTCACAAACGTAAGACAAAACAAAATGATAATATGATAGTAATAATGATAAAGCCATGAGAAATTACAGTGTCAAGTTGAAACTGCTGACCAGTAGGCGATCTGGCATTAACATGCGAGACAACATTATATGAGAAAGAAGGCCTGTTTCCGAAGTATTGCCCTGGGGCAGGTGGCTGAAGAGCTGATGCAGGCATCAGAGGAGCCATGAGAGCCTGGAAGGAAAAACTTTGTAAGACTTGGATAAATGGAACCACAATACTAGGTTGGCAATATACTCGTGCATTATGAGTAAGTTGCCTTGTTTGCAATTTCAATTCACCTGTTTTTTTTTTTGCTTGTACATATACTATCTCAAAACTGGACGTTGATGGCCTATATGTTAAAATGTATATATACTATTCTTGCTGGTTCTTGTGGGTTTCATCTCTAGCCTACCCCAACTTGCTTGGAATTAGGCTTTGTTGTTGTTGTTGTTGTTGTTGTTTACCTTCTAAATAAACAGCTTAGATACTAAATTGGCAGCAATTTGTGAAAACCAAATGTTACAGCTGATTAATAGCTTTCAGTTAATCAATTCTGAAGCACCAACATCCACAATACACCTATATCAAAAAAATAGATATAGCCATACCAGTAAGGTATGACTGACTGAGTAGGTTTCTGTTAAGATGGAAATTTATCGTGCAAGAAATCTGCAGGCTAATAAGACTTCAGATCATTATTAAAACCAGCCAGTTTCACTATATTTTAGATAACACCATAGTACATTTAGTATCACCAAAAAAAAACATGGCACCAAAATTACAACATAAAGTTTGAAGAGTATATAAGCGTTTGTCACCACAAAGCACAGGCTATCCATCTTTAACAGAAGCTAACCAAAGCATTAACAATGGACTATTGTGACATTCAGCTCCATACAGATTTTAACATTATATAAAAATTTGAAAGGAATTCGTGAACCAAATAGTGAGTTTGAAGTTCCCAAGCATATGAAATGCAGCTCATTACAGAAAACATCAACTAACATAACTCTACCCAAATTATCGTTGCTAATCATCAAGTTGAATAGCTAATCGTTGAGTTCAGTTCCCAATCCTAGCATATAATTTAATCAATCACTGAAAAATCACAACATTGTCATGCGATCATGCTCAGAAATAGAACAAAGGGGGAGGAAGTCTCCCACATAGGCAAATAACAGCATGGCGAGACATGTAAGCTGCAGAAGAGGATCAGACACCTACCGGAGAAGAGGCAGGCTGATGCGGAGCCACACCCCTGCCCACCTGCTGCGGAGGCGGCGCCCTCGCAGAACGTTATAAGAGAAGGCCGGAGACGGCGCCGGGGGTGCCAAGTAGGCCGGGGAGCCTGCAAACTGCGACCGCGGCGGTCCTGGGGCGGCGTGAGTGGCAGGAGAAACCGAGGGAGGCGGCGCTGAAGAGCTAGAGGTGCTCGCGGGATCGGGAGCCGGAGCCGGAGCGGACGTGGCAGCGTCTCCGGGAAGCGCCCCGCCCGTAACTGCTGCCGCCGCGACGGCGGATGGATTGGTTGCCTCTTCCGATAACCACCGCGGAGGACGCATATTCTTCGGTCCCTTCTGGTTCCGCCGCGGGAGCTGCCTCGGCTTGAGAGGGTCCTTCAGCCGGCCGGTCGGCTGCGTCGGCGGTGACGGGCGCCGGCGTCGCCATGAGCGAGCTACGGTTGGGGCCTAGGGTTTTGTGAGGTGGGCGAGAAATCGATGAGCGTCGCGTCGTCCTTGCCCGTGCGAGACAACCAGCAGAAGCGGGGGTCGAGAAATCTAGGAGAGAGGAGCAAACAAGAAATGGGTCGGTTTCCTTGAATTAGCCCGTGGGCCTTATCCTGGTTTAATACGGGCTGAATTGGGGTGGGCTGGACTAGGCCTGACATTAACACGATCATACGTTCTCCTCCCTTGAGCTGGATTTGCTAGTGAATTGCGTATCAGAAAAGGGGTATAAAAGAAAAAAAGTCTGACCAAGAAAAAGATACACACCTACGGAGCATAAAGTAAACCAAGAATGCATAGCATACAAGAGCAAGGACAGTCTTCAATAACGATGTAGTACAGTTGTACTAAATGTCAAAAAATGTTTACTAAGTACACTGTAGTAAGTAAAAATACTAAGGAACAACAATGCTATGCCTATTATCCAAAAATGGTAGTACAGTGTAATGTTATAGTGTCAGCATGTGCAAGGTGGACTGTCTACTTCTTTGGAGAACAACCGAGATTCAGAGGATCCGTTCAACTCGCCGGCCAGTCCAAGCGCTCGATCGGCTTCTCACTCACATGCCACGATCCGTCTGATAGTTCATTGAATAATTGACTGTATCCCCACCCAGAGTAGCCTAGGAAGAACCACAGGTCATCAGCAGAACGCTCGCCCGACTTGATTTGTGTGATTACACGGCTTGTGGCAATTATGTTCCCATAAAAGACCCCGGGTATGACTTGAACGTAATCCTCTAAGGCTACCTTGGACAAACTGACAAGGTGATAACCCTGCACCACGACAGGCCCACCATAGAAAAGTGGGGCTTGCTTGATAGGCTCCATTGAGCTGTCCAGATTTTTGAAGACATCCCAGCTTAATTGCTTGTTCATGATTAAGCCAATGAAACCCTCTTGCGAATCAGCCAATACAACAAGCACTCTGGCGTTATCGAATGGAACTGCAGTCCCGAGCTTCTCTGTAGCAGTGAGGATGGAACCTGTAACGATATCTGAATGACTTTGTAAATCATAACCAACACTGCTGCTGCTTTTATCATCAATGTGAAACTGAATTGCCTGCGGTGTGTCATGAGGTGTCACTGTTCTTTTCTTCCACAGAAATCCTGAGTGCCAAGAAAAATACATCGCTTTAGAATATGTATTTACCACACTTAACTGAACAGTGGGTTCAAAAACTTATTTATTACTTACTCCCACTGGCCATTTGTATATGACAATAGGACATGCATTCAATTCAATATGCATGTCCTGACTAGAGGAAGTATGAAGTCCAGTTTGGGAATACATATGTCACATGATGGTACACCAAGTTCTAGGAAAACAATATAAAAGATTTTGAAACAAAATAGATGACGAGGCACAACAAGGACTCAAGGGACAGCTCTCTTCAAACAGACAGTGGACAGTTAGCTTGACAAGTGCATATAGTCAGACTTTCGTGTGCGAGAAAAAGATTAATGCAGTTTTATAAGTCTTAATTTTGCGAAGTGAAAGCTAACATACATTAAGTATTAAAAGCACATCTAAATATTTTAAGTAGGAGCCAGTGGAATTAAAAAGCTTCTGCGCCAACCTTTATATTCCAACAGATGGCGCGAATTGCTCATATGAGACTCCAAAAATTCAATTAAATTACCAAGTGACATTCCCCCTTCATATGCTATTGCGCTTTTTGTTCTCCGCCGGGAAAAGCAGTAATGTAGGATAAAGCTCTTCCTGTGGGGAGGTGAAGATAAAATACAGTAATATTAGTATACACATCAGTACCAAAACATTCAGGCAACCGCGGAGGCTTAAGAACAAAACATTTTTTGATACTCCGAAGGCATCTCAAAACTCAATGAATTCCATCAAAAACTGCGCACTGGAATACCCAACGGTAAATCCACAATTAAGCATGTAAATTTTCCCACCAAAGGAAATGTTATGTTTCCTGTGAAATTCACAGAGAGGATATGAATTGATAAAGTTTTCATGGGACAGCTTTGCATCCAATAATTTAAACTTCTTGAGAAGGAATATGCTGAACCAAACAGATCATGATATAATCTCATAAAAACTGATTTAAAGTAGTTAGCGTTGGTGACATGCTATATTGCCCTCTCATGTAAATATTTTCAATTATATTCGACAAGACTGATCCTACAAACAAGATCCTTCATTGAAGAACAAAACTGTTGACACTATAGATTGATAAATTACAACTGTCAAATGAGAGGATCTAATATGGTTCTAGGTATCCAGATGATCCCAGAAAGGACTATCTGCCTGACTCTTATACAAGAGAACCCTTTATACCTGTTCACATACCATTCCATCCACAGTGACACTAGTACTCTAGCTAACAAACAACAAAGATTTCGCCATTCTCCCCTAGTGCTAAGCCACTAGTTCACCATTCTCCCCTAGTGCTAAGCCACTAGCTGCCATCTGACATATTTTATGCATGCTAACCAAATACTGAAATTTCCTACTTAATTAATGCTGCAAATTTTGTCATGGTAGAGGGCAAAATTCAATGGGTAGCAATATTGACAAAAAAAAAAAGGATTACCATGCCTGCAGATTTTAGTAAATGGTTGCAATCATTTGATGTGCAGTCTATCATGTAAATTGCTGGAAAGCCCTTCATCATGGTATATTCTTCATTTCTATCTGCAACCAAAAGGCTGGGTTTTAGCACACCATGAAAAATCGACATTTGATATGTAAGGAGTCAGGGGAAAAAATTAACCAATGTTCTTAACTTTGAGCGAACTGCCTTAGTATCTTACATGCGACAGCCGACATTTATGCGATTATGGCACTACCTTAGTGTTGTCAACTGTTTGCTAATTTATCTCTTTACATTTGTCACTTTCACACTTTGCATATTAGAAAATGGAAAACACGCAGCAAAACACCCAGAGCCAACAGAGCTGATGCATGTGACTTCATGCGTGTAACTTGTGAACCACTGATCATGGCATCTGGAAGTCTTGAATAAGCTAGCACGAATTTACAAATGTCCACCATCACAAGATGAGAGATAAGCAAAACAATTTACATGAAACCCCGACTAACAACAATAAGCTAGCACGAATAATTCACACATTTTCGAAAGATAAAAAGGGTCATGTGAGCTCTAAGCTGACAGTATAAGTAATTCGAGTATTACCTTTCATGTGCAAATCTTGAGCATCTGCAAATGAAGAAACTGAATAACTTGTAAAGCTCCTAAATGATCGGTGTAACTCACGTACAACTAATTCTGCTCGCTGGCAAAAACCACACCAAGAGTTGCTGAAAAGCACCAATACATCCTTATTCCAACCAGATGTAATGTTTTCAGTGTCTGAAGAGAACACTTCATTTTTTGAATCGCAGCCTCTGAATCCAAAGACCAGTGGACAAAAGCTATTTGTTGTTAACAGAGGAACTGAATTTGCCTCATGAAAATCGTGATTAACGAAAGGTGGCCTTGGAAGCTCCTTTGATCTTATAGCTGATGAGGCAGCACGGTGATATGAAGGAAGACTTTGGTTCACAAAACTGTCAAAATAATTTTGCAAAGAAGCATAGCTAAACTCAGTTTCCTCAGGAAAGACATAATGCTTTTGTTGAACTGGATCAATTATTACCAGGGATGGAATTCTTGATCCACCAGTTAACGTTTCCAGGAGCCTATAACCACCATCAGAGAAGTAGAAAGAACCAGCAAAACGGTCATTGGGTATAGCTGAAGTTACCTCCTCGGAACAGGCTCTGTCATCTCTAACCAGAGTGCTGGAAGAGCTAAATGTTGAATGAGGGGAACATTTGCTATCACTTTCTTCTGATCCTTCGTCTTGATTGACTGTGTTATCCTCATCAATCACATCTTCAATTCTTCTGAACTCTTTACCAAGGACTGACAATCCATCATCTTGCTCATTTGATGATCCTGATACCTCTGGGTTAGTATGCAGTTTTCTCTCATCAGGTTCCAAAATGTCCAGAGTTTCTGTTTTTCTTTCCTCTTTGTGTTTATACAATATACCTCCAGCCTCATTACTGCTATACACATCACAGGAGACCACTCCTTTAATATCAGAGCTCATATCTGAGGCTTCACTTTTGCTTTGGTCGTCCATTTTTGTAGCATTAGATTCAAGATCATTATCATGTTTGTCAGGGTCAGTTGCAGGAGAATTCTCAAGTATACTTGGTGCTTGTCCATCATCAATATATTCAGTCCCTATACCCTTGCTTTCATCCACCAGAACTTCAGTAATATCACCATTAAGTTCATCTGAACTGGCAAACGAATCATCAGCTCTTTCATGACGACTCTCTTGAACTGATAAAGACTCAGTCACTTCGATTTTAGAATCATCTGACAGCAGTTTTAGGCTGGCATCCTTTGAAACCAAACTGAGCCTTGTTTTCTTAGATCTATGCCCTGGTCTTGTTTTGTGCAGCAAGTTTGTTAGAATATCGTACAATGAATTACCACCACTACCTTGGCTAGAACTTCCGTATGAAATACTTTCTCCGTCGTTAACAATCATAACTGACATTTTGTCCCCAAGTGCCATAAGTTTGGAGGCCCAAGCATTCAGCCTCACAGTGTCAGAATGGACATCTGATATACCAGTTTTAATCAAAGAAGGGGGCAGTTTTGAGCGCATTTGGAGGTACTAAGAGCTCCGCTGTTGACATGAAGTGGATAATTATTTTGCACATACTGTCTTAGTAACTTGAGCGATAATTTGCTTTCATCTCTGATTTTTGGAGAGTGAGATAATCTATCAATAAATAGAATTGCTGATGGCTTACTTGCAGGAAATATCACCTGGCCACTACTTTCATCAACATCAATCTACACATAACAGGTAAATCAAAAAGTCATGGCTTGATGTACGTAATAATTAAAAGTGTTTGATAGGTCATATGAGAAAATAAGATAGCATATATCCAAATAAATCGTCCAAGAAAATGCCTTTCGCCAATCAAACAAAATATTTGTTTGCATAAAAAAAAGGAACAGGATATTAAGTTATCAAAAACAGCAAAATAGATTCTCAGTAGTGCATTGATAAAGTAAAAACTGTGCAGTTCTCTTTATCTCCAGGCCACTGCTTCAAGAAAAGAAGCATATATTTTGCAAACAATATGAAGAAAGATCAACAAGTTCGGAAGCAGCAAGCTTAAAAATAAATAATAAAAAGCAGTTATCTGCAGGCATTGGATACACAAATGAACTAAAAGTAGTATAATCAATTCACGCTGCATTGTACTAAAATCAAATGATGGGCACATTAAAATGCATGGAAACAACTGCTAACTTCATATTTGACTTGAACTTAATATATTCCATTCTATTTCTGAAGTCTATTAACCCAATATGCACATACCTCCTTAATGTTGAAATCATGATGGGTGTGCACTAGGGTTCTTAGGTCATCCCCTTCTTTCACAACAACTGAACAAGCCGTGCACCCCAAATAGTGAATAGAGAGGAACCATGTCTCTGGGTTGACTTCATTGACACCATCCAGCGATAGCAATAATGATCTTTCGGTTATAAGACCAAACCTAACAATTTCTGGAGGGAGAAAATACTCTCTTGCTACAGCAGTAAGCCTTGCATAGAAGCCTTCAAACTGGTGGAACTTTTCCACTGTGCATAACTTGTTATTTCCGTTGTTTGTGTTTTCAATTTTGTCAGGGACACTTCCATTTGCTATGGTAAATCCACCTTTCCAAGGAGAACCCGTAAGCTGACCACCACCTCCAAAGGTTAGCCCTTCATCCTCTATAACCTGTTTGTCATCTCAAAGAAGTATATTTTCAGGGATCTTTCTCCTGAAATTTGCTGAATCTTCATAGTTCAGATAGTTCTTCTCAACGAAACATAGGAGCGTGTAAGTAATCAGAGATAAATGCAACCTTCTTTGCAGCACTTACAAGCTCTAATGGTTCATCTGAGTCTCTGGCTAGGGTCTTCCCAGAAATATCAACTGTATCACATCAATGAAAGTCGAATCCAAATGTCAGAAGATAAAAATGCACTATCATCAATTCGAATATTTTACAAAAGAGAGATTATGGAGTGAGTGGTGCATGAAAGGACTAAATGAAATTGAGTTGAACTAGGAAAACAAGAAAGTCCAGAAAGCATATCATTTTGGAATGTCAATTGTGAAGATTTAATTCATTTTGTACCATATTAGAACCCAACCCAGTGTGTGTTTATAAAAATTGATCCATAACGTTCAAGGCTCGTAGCCAGCCATCAAACTCAATTTTAATACCATAGCAAAGTGCCTCAGTATCTCACAAGATACACAAACATAATGTCTTAAAAGCTGAATATTAACAGAGACAAGTTATGGAGTCGGCAAACCATTATCTGTGTGGTTTTTTGATGAAGTCTCGTCACTTTGGTCGCTCCCACCATGTGCCAATCGGATGAACCATCCACAAGATTCATAAAGGAGTACAGATTTGTCAGTTGATTCCATGAAAGCCTCCACATCTTCTTTTGTATGTAAAACCTCAAAAGGTGCCAACTCGTGCTTAAGTGACATGATGTAGCGAACTGAAGACAGAACATCTCTTGCGCGAAGCTTCCCTTGATACTTGAATGGCATGGAACGTCGGTAGTATACAAACTGTATTCCTTCAGTGGCACCAATAGCATCCGTCAGCAGCTTATCAGAATTCCTGTACACGACCATCAACTTGAGCAGACCAAGCTCCTGCTTGTCAGTGGCGATTAATTGCTCTATCTCGGCCATTAGTGATCTTGACTCACCATACCCTAAAGATTAAGATCAGCGTGAACACCAGTTAGATTGTTGTGTACACATTGGAGCACATTCCAATACAAAGTTACAGATGCAGAGCATTGGAAGACATTCCAATGCAAAGTTACAAACGCAAATAAGAAGCTCCAGTTCAAAGAAGTAAAATTGACGTGTTTTGCTAATCCCACGTCTACTGATCCTCTGATTTACAATTCACTAGAGACTGGAAGTTTGTTCAGTTGAACAACTTAAGCGACTACGTAATTCCTCGGGGATCAGAGGCGGGCACAGGAAGAGGACTCACAGGGCATCGTGACGACAAGGAGGACGTGGGGATGGAGCCGGATCTGGGAGGAGAAGTTGGTCCTGCTCAGGACCTGCCATTCCGCGAGGCCAGAGGCGGCACCGGGGCTCGCGGCCGCGGGATTTTGTGATGCGCAAGCAAGGAGGAGGAGGTGGAGAGCGCACGGCCATGCCGCGGCGAGGAGGGAGCGCATGGCGGCCGCTGTGCCGGCCGGCGGTCGCGGCCGGCAACAAGAGGTTTTAGTGAAGCGCCACCAGAGCAGAGCGCAACGACTTCGCGCCTGGGGCCGGTCGGCTTTTTGCCTCTGGTTCTGGTTCATGGGTTCGTGACTTCCTCGAGTTTGACGGGGGACGGCTGCCCCGTTTGGTGCGATTTGCGCCAGTTTCAGTGTCACTTTTTTTCCTTCTTTTTTTTCTTTTTTTTAAAGGAGTTTCAGTGTCACTTACGCAAACACTGTAGCAGGCAATACTATTTTGTCAGTGGAGCAATGGCTGTTCTTCTCTCGATTTCTCCCCACTTCAAAATGAACCGCATAGTAGGTAAAGCAAAATTTGAGGTGCTTCACCTGTTTGTGCTACAATGCGCTATAATACCACAATCGGGTGAAGCTGAAATAGGAATGAGCCCTCCCAAACGCCGAAGTGTTGTTTCGCATAAGTGTTTTGATTTGATCCCGACATGCTAGCGTTGCTAGTAATAGGAATTCATTTTCTTGAAACGAAATATCAGAAGGAGCTTCTATATTTGGTTGCAGAGAATATTATTATTATGTCATGGATTATTGTTACGTGGTAAAAGAATTGCACCACTATTTCACAAAAAAAAAATTGAGGGTAAGGAGGAAGACATATGGAGGGCAGAAGAAAAGAAAGAAATTTAGTGCCCTCTCCCTCTTATGCTCTCTCAGTGAGTCAAAATATGCCTCTCATGCTCGAATGCCACAATGTGCTAACTCACACATAGTAGAGAGCTGAGAGCGCAAAGACTGCTGCTCCTCTCAGTGTTTTGGCTGGTGTGGTCGATGTGTCGATTTTCGGTACACGCGTTCCTTCCACAGCGTTCCGCCTTCGGCCACGATGCGTTCCCACAAACACGTGGTCTATTGTCGGCTCTTTGTACGAGTCGTGCTGTCCGAATTTAGGCCGTGGACCCAAGCGGTGGCTATGCATGGTTTAGAGCCTCTTTGGCAAACCGGTTTCTGGATTCTGCTTCAGCTACAGTGTGCTACAGTGGTTACTGTAGCTACAGTGCCAGAATCCGTGGGAAGCTACGATTTTACAATTTATGGATTCTGGCCAAAAACGGATTCTGCTACAGTGTTTTTGCTGTAACTACAGTGTTAAAAGCAGAATCTATAATCCAGTCCAGAAGCTGTACCAAACAGGCCCTTAATCGTCTCTTGGTTCCATTTCTATGGCATGTGTTGTGTTCCTGTGGTTGGTGCCACTCGTGCGTCCGGCCGCCAACGCACCCGAGCTCCGTTGGAATCCCGTCCGATTGCGTCATATGTCTTCACTCGGTTGCCGCGTGTTGGCCGTCATGCTCCCAGCCTTCTCCTGCACGACGTCAGAAGCGTTTCGGTCCACTTGCTCCATTCGGCTCACTACGCCGGGGTTGCTCCGGCTGTCCTGTTCTCCTGCCACGGCATTAGGTGAGTCTTTGCTTACTTGCTGCTTTCCCTTACGTTCCCTTTTTGTGTTAGTGCTCACTGTTGTTCCTCCCTGTGTGACAACTAGGTTTTAGATTCACTTCGTCGTGTGCAGGATTGTAGGCTGGTCGCCCTTGCCCGTCTTGAATATTGCGGCTTCTTCGTCGTCCCCCAAGGTTACCTCTTATTTACCTCTTAGGACTCCTCTTGTCTCTCATACATCATAGGAGCTTGCAGAAGTAGCACTTCCCGGTCGTGCATATTCTTAATGCACCCAAAAACAACATCGACCATGTTATTGTTTTTTGCCCGTATAAAGATCAGTTTTGTGCTGCTTTTTTCGACACTGGCTCCTCTGACATGCAGGTAGGTCCTATAGCAACATCTGCAGTGAAAAAGCGGAAGGAGCAAGAAATTGTGGTTCCATTAGCTCCACTTTCATTTGGTCCAAGAGATAGCAGGAATACTCTCAAATATATACTATATACTAATGGAAATGTAATCTTTTTTCACAAAACTTGGGTCCAGGTGAGTCAATTGGTTGTACCAATACTAAGTGAGACCATGAGGATGTAGCTTTGGAGTCTACTGTAATATATAGTAGTGTTCACCGCAAAAAAAATAGTAGTGTTACCGAGTCTAACTTAAATGTTGAAAGGATGAGTAATAATAAGGCCCCGTTTGGAATGGAGGAATAATTCTCTATTCCTGCGGGAATTGAACTGTTTTCTGTGAAATTTCTGTAAAATTTATGTGAAATTTCTGCGTTCCAAACGGGGCCCAATCTACTTCTCTTTATCTTCAAAATCAACAACGCATGTTTAAATATTACTAGTATTCTTATCTCATGTGGATAGAGGAAAAAAAAAGGACTAGGGGATCTTTCATACTCAAAAACTATTCTGGTCCTCTGCTTCCTTTCGGTTAGGTTTCGGCGGCTTGGTAGAGCTGGTGAGGTGGTGCTTGTGCCGTTTGCGGTGGCTGGGTACGCTGTTCCCTGGTCGCCGATGCGGTCTGGACCGTTTCCTTTTTCAGCTCTTTGTCGTTTGGGTGGAGCTTTTTGCCCGCCGGCAGTGCTGCTGGTGGTGGATGGTGGTGTCCTGAACGCGTCGGAGTTGCGGCGACGACGGCGCGTTCTTTGGAATAAGATCTCCCGAGCTTCTGCCGTCTTGGCGATGTATTTCTCTCCGGTGTCGCTGTTGAGCTTGTGGAGTCGAGCAGAGTTTGTCGTCTCTACGGTACCTCTCACGCGTGGTGATACAAAGGAGTGCGACGTCCCTCGTCGCGCATCGGGGCCTGATGGTTCTGATGATTTGTCGATGGACGCGTCTTGTTTGTTCTGGGTATAGATGTAGGGGTGTTCGTGTGAGTCGAAGTGTGTCGGCGTGAGTCGGCGTGTTTTTACTTGTACGAACAGATACTACATTTATATTCAGTTTGAGAGGTTCAAAAAAAAAACTATTCTGGTCCCGTGGGTCCGGTCTCAAAACCGGAACAACCCAGAACTCCCCTCGTTTTCCACTGACTTGTCTGTCCCACCCTCGTGAGATCGTGATCATGTCCCCACGCATCATTGTGGTTGTACATGCGTAACATGCACCGTCTGTGTGAAGCATTTCTCGTGGTCGTGGGCCCGCGTTTCCGTCGACGCAAGCAACGCACAAAAGTACTAGCAAGGGAGAAAAGCGATGGCCCGTAAAACACAAGCCGCTAAAACTCGGACGCAACGCTGCCACGAGCGCATGGGTCCGGAACCAAGTTTCCGCTGCCATGGGCCCACCTGTCAGTGTAAGTTGTCTGCTCCACCCCCGAGTCTTATCGCACTTGCCGCCTCCCCCCCACCTCGTTCTAATCCACACGAGGAGAAGAGGACGAGCACGACTACAACCGCAACCGCGCGAGCGTCAGCAGCCGAGCGCGCGCGGACACGAGCTTCCTCCTTCCCTCCACCACCGGTGTCACTCATCGCGTCGCCGCCGGTCGCCTGGTCGAGGAGGGCCGTCCCCTCCCCATGGCGTCCGTCTCCACCGCGCCTCGCGCGCCGCTCCCCGCGGTGGCGGCGGCAGCCTCCTCCCCCTCATCCTCTTCGTCCTCCGCGAGGCAGCTGGATCCGAACCCTAGCGGCCGGTTCCAAGCTGCGCGCCTTCGCACCGTCCGCCGCCTCGCGGGGGTGGCCCCGTCGCGTCGCGCGCCGGTCGTTCGGTGTGCGGCGCGCAGCTCCGACGCGGATGCCGGCGGCGAGCCGAGGCGCCGGGGCTGGGAAGCGATGCTCCACGACGCCTTCCAGGGCGCCGTGCGGCGGTGGAGCGAGTACGTCAGCAACTACTGGCCCTCGTCGCCCGCTGCGAAGGAGGCGGGTCTGGGTAAGGTGTTGGAGAGTTACCGCGAAGAGGAGGTGATGGGTGGGGATGAAGAGGACGAGGAAGAAGAGGTAGATGGAAAATGGAGCTGGGAGAGGTGGAAGCGGCACTTTGCCTTCATTGAGGAGAGCGAGCGCCTCGTTGATGAGCTACAGGTTGAGTAATTAATCGCATTAAATTACTTACAGGCGACTGCGGACGGGACTTGCTTGCAAATGCATGGGTTTTTGGGGGCGACATGAATAAATACTTATTGGTTAGCATGAGGCGTTTAATGAAGTTGCAATTTTTACTTATAAATGGTACGGATTGAACCTAGGAGTTTATCCTTCATGCCTCTGAGGAAGGCGCTTAACGGTGGCAATCGCACAAAATGTAGGTGCTTCATTGGCAAATAGGATGTACATAATCATTTACCATGTTTATTTAGCTCCTAAATTGTGAGTCGTGATGAGTAGCACAAATCTAAAGAAATCACTTAATGTATATGCTGGATCCATGTTAATTTACTTGAAAGTTTACCCAGGAAACTTATTGAACCCACGCTCAAATTTGAACAGGCTGTTTTGAAGTTTACTGTATCAATTAGTAGTTAGTTAGTTCTGGAGATTGATGGATGCATTACTGGTTCAAACCTGTAAACTGTTGAAAAGATGATTGATTGATCAAAACATCATTACAACAATCCATTTCTCTCTTATGTTATCTGTCACCACACACAATGAGTTGTCGACTCTTGACATGGTGACGACAATGTGCATCTGAATACTTGCAATGCAGAGTGTCTCACTCTGAAATATCCTTACCCTGATAGGCACGCTCAATTGCTCATTAGGCTCAAAAATCATTCATCATACTGTTGGCCAGAGTCTTTTTGTATGGGGCCCCTATACTAAATTGTAGCTGGAGTGGCATGGCAACAGCTACCATGGAACCTGTGATCACTGATCACTCAACTTAAACCTTGCATATCTCTTTCGTGATCATTGTTAAGATGCATGATTTGTCATCTAATTTTCTTGAAACAGTCTTAGCTTCATGTCAGTATTGCAGAGGGTCTGCAGGTTATGTGCTATTCGAGTGATGTGTGGTGTAGCTTTATACTATTGAGCTTCTAGAATGTCATATCTGAATAGAACTGTTCCATGTACATGTGAATATAAATTCTATCTGTGTGAATGGCTGCTTGCCTCATCCACCATGTGTACGTGTTCATTTTTTTGTGGAACACTTTCCCCACTAACCTATATCTCTCTTCAAATTATGAATAGCTATTTATTATCAAATTGTATATATGTTGATAGTTGTAAATTGCATTTCAGCTACAACTCCGGGCTGCTGTGTGTAGAGAAGACTATAGGAGTGCGCATAAATTGAAGTTGGCTATTGCAGCTACAGCCCAAAACGACACTGTTGGCAGAGCAATCTCTGACTTAAATGTAAGAAATACTTGTTCCATTTTGATACTGTTAAATGATATTCCTGATCCTTTATTTTATTTCAACACTGAATTGGTCTTTCTCTGAGCTTTACTCTTTGAGAAGTCTACTTTTGGTCATCTGTTGCAAAAGGAAGAGTATCTAGCATGTTTGGTGGTTTAAACGCAGAGTACTGCCTCCAGTGAAAAAACTAAACGATATTTGGAGATGCTTATGTCCACACAATTTAAATTCAATCCCATCTCTCTCTGAATACAAAAATAAATATTATATTGGTTCAAACATTACAATAACAGTACTAGAAATTTTGTAAATTAATTATCAAAATAGTGTTTTGGAGACCGTATCAAAGTGGTGAAGGGAGCTAGTAAGTTTCCTGGCTTCCTGCTGTGTGAGGTAACTCAATGTATGGGAGAACCAATGTATTCTAGCTTCTATTTCTTCTTTTCGTAACAAGTTGCATTATACTTTTCACTATATCTAACTGCCTTGATAAGAAAAGGGTGGCTAACAATTATATTCCTGTTTATAGAGGAATCCATATCGATGTCTTGTGTTGAGGAACTGATTTGCCATGATCTAAATTGAGGGGTTAAAACTATTATATGTAAGATGATTGACTGCTGTTTTGGATTTTACAGAGGGCCATAAAAGAAGAGCGCTACCGAGATGCAACATATATCAGAGATCATGCTGGCGCAGGACTGGTTAGTACTACAGAATTCTTCTACTTTGATATGAATTATGTTCTGGCTGGGAATATGGTTACAGCTAACTGCATCATGTACCCTTACCATCCAGGTTTATGTACCCTCTTTCCATCCAAGTTGATAAATCTTGAATATTCGTTTGAAGAAAAGTGATTGTTGATTTATTAATCTTTAATTTATAATTATATATTTCTGTACTTTATTACTTTTCATCGGTGCAAAATAATGCCATTGCCTGATCCATTAGAGCACATGCAGCTGGGATGGTGGTCTGGAGTTTCTGGAAATTTATCCGATCCTTATGGTCTTATAATTCGTATAAGTGCTGAACATGGTCGTTATGTGGCAAGAAGTTATGACACAAGGTATTAACCATATTATTTTAGTTGATCATTTAACATTTACATGCGCAATTGTTTGTCTTTTGTACTATTTGATCGTTTTGTGAGTTGACTTGCCGCTTGTTTTTTTCTTTTTCATTTATGGCTGGAATGCTTTGTATTCCTTTTACATCACTTTTTTTGGTTGGTAATGGGGTGGAGTATTCCTAGGATAACTTGTGTTTGCGACTAAATTATGCTCCAATTTAAGGAGCCTTTGCCAATGCCATTACGGCAATGGGGTACATAGTAATAGTAATTTGAGGCATCAGCATTGCCACTGCTAGAGAAGGGCAGAACAGAGAACACATGTGTGTCCATGTGTGGTTAAGTTAGCCTACGTCCTGGTTATCAGTCAATGGAGTTTGCTTGTGAATGTTATGGATGGACAACAGTGAAGAAGTTATTTTCAAAAAACTCAAAGCAGTTCTTAGTATCCCTTCCAGTCATAAGTTGCAGTAATGTTTCATCGAGAGCTGCAAGAAGAAATAATTTTCATTTAGCATTCAAAGTTGGTAAGGTAGTGTAGTAAGGCTGCTTGATCAGTAGCAAAACTAAATGTCTCACAAACTAATATAAGGTAGTGTGGTAATATTATGAATTTTCTTTAATATATGCGCTGGTGGTCTACATGCTGCTAAAGATTTTAGTGACTCTTATCTGATTTCATTTTACTGATTAGAATGTTTTTTTGTTTATTTTGAGGAATCTAATTAGAATGTTTTTATTGAACGAAATATTTGTTTGTGTCCCAAGTGATTTAATTCTCTGCTACATCTTCAGGCAGCTGGCTTCGGATGGTCCTGGTTTCCCTGTATTTGAAATATACTTTGCAGAGGCAAATGGAGGATACCATCTGCAGGTATAATGTTTTACAATTAATAGTACATAATTGAAAATCATCTTAGTAATGGAATTCTGGGTGATCCCTGTTGGAAGAAATGAACGGAATATATCATCTTCCGTTCATAGACATGCTGCCTCTTGTTTTCAGCTTCATTAGAAGAATATCAACTATCACATGTGCTCCTCCAAAATCAGAATAACATCCTTTGTTAATTCTGATATCACATTGTAGAATATGGTAACCTAGAAGTGTCATATTGATCAACATTGCATTTTTTCCGTATGTCGATTTTTCAACTCTGCATGTTTGGGTTACTTGAGTGAATAATTTGGAAAAGTTGGTTTCGCATGTTGCGGTCATGGTCTGTGGGAGGTTGGTATAGGAGATTTATTCATGAAATTGAGTCAACAGCATTTCCCATTGTACAACAACAACAACAACAAAGCCTTTTTGTCCCAAGCAAGTTGGGGTAGGCTAGAGATGAAACCTGCAGGAACCAACAAGAGAGGCAAAACCAACCAAACGAGAAAGGGCAAAACAGGATGGAAGAGAAAGAAGAGAGAAAAAAAAAAAGAAAAAAGAGTGAAAGAAAAAAGAAAAAAAGAAAAAAGCTTCCACCACTTTGTTCTAGTGACTTTGGCATGCTTACTCCGTTGGAGATGAATTCTAAAACGGAAGTCAGCAACCACCAGCTTATGCTGAGGGACAACACACACTCCAGGTATCACCTTGCAATCTAAGCAAGCATGTATGTCTTCTCTTCTAGAGAGGACAAAATCGATCTGGCTAGTGTGGTGGCCACTACTAAACGTCACTAGGTGGGATTCTCTCTTTTGGAAGAAGGTGTTTGCTACAAACATGTTATAGGCTAGGGCAAAATTCAGGATCTCCTCTCCTTCTTGATTCCTGTTACCAAAGCCGAAGCCCCCTTGCACACCCTCGAAGTTCGTGTTAGATGTACCTACATGGCCATTGAGATCTCCTCCTATGAAGAGCTTCTCGCCAATTGGTACACTTCTAACTATGTCCTCTAGGCCTTCCCAAAACTCCCTTTTGGAGTTCTCGTTATGGCCTACTTGAGGGGCATACGCGCTGATAACATTGAGAACTAAATCCCCAATGACCAGCTTGACTAGGATGATTCTATCCCCTAGTCTCTTGACGTCTACCACCCCATCCTTAAGGCTCTTGTCGATCAACACACCGACTCCATTCTTGTTTGCAGCTGTCCCTGTGTACCACAACTTGAAACCTGTACCTTCTACCTCCTTAGCCTTCTGCCCCTTCCACTTAGTTTCTTGAACGCAAAGGATATTTACACGTCTCCTCACCGCAACGTCAACTATTTCTCGTAACTTACCGGTTAAGGACCCTACATTCCAGCTACCTAAACGAAACCTACGCGGCTCGGCTAGCTTCCTTACCCTTCGCACCCGTGGAGAGAGGTGCAAAGACCCTTGCTCATTTTTCACTACACCCAGGCGCCGATGTAGCGCGCCACTAAGGATGCGACGATCCGATCCTTGCTCACTTATCATCGTATCCGAATCAAGATACGACGCGTCACTTAAGAGGTGACGGCCCGGCCCTTGCCCATTTAACACCATACCCGGGTTCCGATATGGCGCGTCGCTAAGAGGGTTACGCCCCAACGAGTTCCTTTGTTGTTTCATCTCCATAAGATTGGCTAAAAATTGGTTGTTGGCTAGCCAAGCCTAACACAACCCCCTCCACTTTTCTCATCCATGCTTGGGACCGGCAATGGCAGTGTTAGCATTTCCCATTGTAGCTGCCCATTATTTTCCCATGGACATTGAACTGTCACATTTGCATTGTATATGGTGAATGTATTTGACATGCACTGTGAGATGATTTTCTATGTCAACTTTGATTCAATCTCAATTTAACGAGCTGATATTGCAGTATTATCTTATTCACTAATGTCTTTTAGATCCATCCATCCTCTTACAAAATATGGTCGTTGTTTTCAGGCAGTGCATCTGAAACCAGATGATAGTGATTCTGACCAATTGCCAAATATGTTAAGAGAGAAACTTGGCATTGACGGTATAAACATATCTAGCAGTTCAGTAGGATTTAAGCATGAACAATTCGATGGAGGTGTAAAAATGGATGATCAAGATAGCGATGATAGCAATATTGCTGCTGGCCCAGCTGGTTTGAAAAACTTGTCAAGCGATTCAACCGCAGTTCCCAGGATTAAAATCTTGAAAGTGGTACCCATGGAAAATGTGAACCAAGACTACATAATCAATATTTTTGATCAGATATCAGAGGAAGATGATGACAATGATGATCCTGATGTCGAAACTGAACCTTCACAAGATATCGGTGATGAAGATAACAATGAAGGAGCAGAAACAGTTTCAGCGGAAGAGAATGATGATGAATCTGGTGATGAAAGTGACATTGAAACCTTGATTTCAGTTGATTTCGTCAGTGAGAATGTCAATGATTTTGATTCTCATTCATCAGATGAAGCTTTTGAACGAATGCCAGCTAGATTAGAAAAAAGAGACCGCTTCTCATTTTCCTTCTATACTGAACAATACAGTAAAAAGAAAGATGCAGAGAAGGCCCAGCAGACATTGAAGAAGACAGTTAGTTTGGGTACCAGTCAGCAGGAGGATGATGGTTTTGTCCAGCTTGATCGTGTAAAGTTGAGTGGAAGCAACAAGAACCTATCGGTAAATGAATTATTGCTGCAGTATTTTGCATTAACTTTTGATACTTGATTGAATTATGGAAATGAACATTAATCATTTTGTTATTTGACAATGGTGATGATCCCTTCTGGTTTAGTATTTTAGATGCCATCCAGTATCGATATGAACTGGCAAAACATTGAATAGAACTGTTTTATGACTGAATTCCAGGATACGTTTTGTATGAAATCAATCTAATTGTCGTTGTAATAAACCATAACGTTTTGTAAACTTCACTACCTTGTCCTGCAGCTATCTGGCGGTTATTTTTCTATTTAATACTTCAAATACCTGCTTCTCTGGTTAGAAGATCTGCATAATTTCAAACATAATTATAGTGTGGGCTCATGACCCTTAATGCCTCTTTAGTGCTTCTTCTCACACGCACACAAACACTAGTATGTCAACCAATTCGTCAATAATTGTTATATACGCAAGGAGTGGCAGAGCATTTATTTGTCCATTATTTGTCCCTAAGTAAAACAGACCCCGGTTTGTGATATCATTTCAATTTTTCTTTTTGTTCTTTTGTGTAGGTACTACAACTTGGCATCAAGCAGCATAATAACAAGGTTCAGCAAAAGCTGCATGGAGTTACCCACTTCAACCGTATTCAGATGCCCATATCTTCAGATCCTCTTACTGGTACGTTCAAATCTAACCTACCACTTGGAACATTCATTATACCATTATAGGTATCTCCTTTTTGCTGGATTTTGGCTAAAAGGCATCTTTTGGGCAGGCTTATATATGACTGCATCAGGACTTGACTCAGAAATTCTTAGTTTGCAACGAAAATTTGGTCAATGGCGGGATGATAGCTCGTCTGAGGAGCAGGAGGACCTCCTGTTTTATGAGTATATCGAAGCTGTAAAATTAACAGGGGACAACCTGGTGCCATCTGGTCAGGTGTGGCGCTTTTCTCTCATTTAATTCATATTAATATACACAAATATTTTATTGTTGCAATTATTATATGTGCTTTGATTTATGCTCTCCCCATTTAGAAATATTTATAAATACAACACTTTAGTCACTAATTCTCTGCTTTAAAGTCGGGTCATCATATCATGTTCATGCCGTATTCGGATGATCTTCCCAATGTTTCCTTATAGTTTGCAAAAAGTTTCCTTAGGAGCACTCACTGTCTAAATAGTGTTTTGTTAATTTTTGTTGTTTATTTGGTAAGCATAATATTTCAAATTGACCTGATATGATTCTTATGCCATGCCATTGCCAGGTTGTCTTTCGCGCAAAAGTTGGCGAACGCTACCAGCTTCCTCATAAGGGAATCATCCCTAGGGAACTTGGAGTGGTATTTCCATAATCCAAATACTAATGTCATCTTTTCACCCATATACATTGAACCTTACAACTTCATATAATATAGGTTGCTAGGTACAAGGGGCAAAGGAAAATTGCTGAACCTGGTTTTAAAAATCCTCGGTGGGTTGATGGAGAGCTTCTGATACTAGATGGAAAGGTGAATCGAGGGAAAAATAAAAGGCACATTGTTGGTCCTGTACTCATTATTTTTTAGTAACAAACTTCTGTTATGCAACTTGCAGTTCATCAGAGATGGTCCAGTGATAGCTTTCTTTTACTGGACATCAAATTTTCATCTTTTCGAGTTCTTTAGGCGCTTGAGGCTTCCTGACTAGTTCCTCTCTAAAGAAAGGTAAACTTGATTTCATATTATGTTAAGCCATTATTGTACTAAAGTACTGTTATATTACTATCATGTCTTCTTGCTCTGTCTAAGAGGCCAATAGATATTTATTTTTTCATGTAGATGTGGTGTGTGTCAGCTGTTGCAGGCCATCACTGACCCAAATTTGTCCTAGTAAATTCTAAATTCGTCCTACAATAGTTATGGTACCTGTTTGCCTCGTGATAAGCAATAGAATGGGGAACAAATGGGGAACAAATCCATGTTCTCCCCACCTGAATATGGAAGTATTTGGCCCCAAAACATGGCCCATTACATGGTGAGATTACATTTGAAAGCACCAGGGAGTAGACAAGATTAGACTGCCTGTCTATTCTGTGATTTTCGGCTGTACTTTTTTCCTGCTTTTTTTTTGTGTGTGTGTCTAATGCCCATTGTTGCTAAATAGCACGCTTGCATGACCCATAACTATAGAGTTAACTGATTCGGTTTAGGTTCTGCCTTTTGTTGCTTCTTCAAAACTTCATTTGCTTAACATCTTCATAATGCGGGAAACTAAACAGTAGATTTGTTACACTCCTTAGCAGGTCATTTCAATCTCACATGACGATGTACATAGCTGCCTTTGGGGCCAACTGGAGTGGAGACGGATACTACATTTCAGAATTTGAGCTTCGTTATGGAGAACACTCGATGTGTGTTATGCACACTTGATATCTCCATTCACGTTGAACCATCCTAAAGGGGTGAAGGGCTGGCTCAGAAAAAGAGAGTAGCTTACAGCAAGAATGGGGGGCCATGGGGATCTGCATTTTTATAATCAACGACTTGAACCAGGACGTTTTCCCTGAGTTTCGGAAAACAAGTAGAGTTAAAGCACTTGAAAGGTATGGGTTTTGAGCGCATCTTGATAGCTTTCCTGTAGGAGCAGCTGTATGTGAAATAGGATGAGCATAGCTTTGTGCGGTGATCAAATAATCGAACTGCAATCAACAGTGCCCTTCATATTTGTACATACATTTTATACCAGCAGCAGAAGCGTACACTGGTGTATATACAGCTCAACACAGATTTAATAATGTATTGCAGTTCGTTTAAGTTCGTGCCTCTCCAACAAGCATGGGTAGAAAAGGTTGTGCTGTCGCTGGAGCTAGCAGTAACCGGCTAGTTAGGTGCCACTTGCGCCACTTATGTTTGTTTCGCACGTAATAAACTCGTTATTACGGACAAAAGCGTGTGCTTTTTTTTTTTTTTTGCGGGTAGGACAAAAGCATGTGCTATTATCCTAAAAATGTTGTCAAGGAATTTAGCTCGGCTCGCGAGTGCCCAAGTCTCTAGTTTTCTCGTGGCTTCCGGGACGAATTCTCTCGTACTCCGCTACTCGGTACCTGACCTCCACAGCTCTACCGTTGCACTCATTTTTCATCCGCAGCACGCCGGTTATGTTGCACGCTTGATTGAGATCCATGTGACAAATGCTGCACGTCGTCTTTGCGTCATTATGATTTCGCATCCAGCCCGTCGTGGTCTTCTCATCGAACCTTTGTTGAGCGAAGAAGGCACCACACCGGAGTTCATGAAATAACACTCAAGAACAAGTCAATGTACCGAATGAAAATAGAGAAATGAAGAAATCAGGGGGGATTGGGGAATCCAAAATTGAGGCAATGAGTTGTGGTAAACAAGGATAACAGACTTGAAATTCAGATTTTATAAATTCAGATTCGTAACAAAGTCACGAGAAGATACAAGTCTTCTTTAAGCATAATCTATTGCAATGCTGACCATTTTCTCCGTAACGGTTGCATGCTGATTTGTTTATGTGTGGTTGGGTTTAGAGATACAGATAAAGCGACATTTATACAAAAAAAAACATCAATAAGAGAATCCGTTCAGGTGGAGATTTCATTTCAGATATGTTAGTAGCAGATTCAGGTTCCTTTTCGAATATTTTATGACACCATTAAGAAAGTCGAAGCTTCAAAGAGAGGAAAAATAGGGTGGAGTTTTCCTTGCGCCACGTTCCTCGCGTCGCCTTCTTCCCCGAGCCGCGTCAACAAACCAAACCTCGTGCGAGCTCCCTCTCCCTCCTTCCCCTCCCGCTCCTCCTCCTCCTCCCTCCTTGTAGATTTCTCGCACCATCTCCTCCGTATCTCTGTAGCTTTCACCGACGGCAAATCCGCGGGTGCCCGCCCCGAATCCGCGTGGCCCGCGCCCAGATCTTCCCCCTCCGCGCCTCCGGATGTCATGAGCCGCCCCCATTTTCCCAAGGACCAGGCCTTCTCGCGCTCCAATGGGTTCTTGGACGGCGGGGGCGCGGGGATGGAAGAGATCGAGGAGGTGGGTGCCGCGGCCACCGTAGCCGTCGAGCAGTCGCCCTCGCAGTCCCCGTCCCCGTCGGCGTCGTCGCCACCGCCGGCGATGTCGTCGTGCGGGCAGTACATGCTGCATCGGGTGGGCAAGCTCGACACCCTCGCGGGCGTCGCCATCAAGTATGGCGTCGAGGTAAAACGACGGGAGTGCTGCTGGTTTTTATAGGGTCTCCAGTTTTAATATTGCAGTGGAATATCAGGATGGATATAAAATAGTAGCATTCTTCAGCTTCTAGCTGTTTGGGTCGAGTGGCCTTCTGCTTCATTGATGTGGAATGATCTCGTGTTTGGGTTGTGTAGGTAGCCGATATTAAGAGGCTGAATGGCCTTTCAACTGACCTCCAGATGTTTGCACACAAGACGCTGCGGATTCCGCTCCCCGGGAGGCATCCACCATCATCCTACCAGCAGAATGGTTCGTACGAGGATGATCACAGGTATCTAGGAGCAAAATTATGCATCAGCTACGGTTAGCGACCATTCCTAGTGTTCACATGTTTCAGTTTAGGGCTAGGTCAGATCAGGGCACTGGGTGTGAGGTAGTTGAGTATGAGTATAAAACTAGTATCACATGAAACTGAATTGTAGAATCTATTCTTAACTACAAATTGAAAGGGGAGCTGCTTATTAATCTTGTAGTAACGTGAAATGTTTCTTATCATTCAAGCTTTGACCACACTTCTGCTAAATCTAGACATGCAGCAGGAGTTCTAAGCCCACGGAGCCTTTGTTCAGTTCGAGCTACTAATTTTCCTCAGCTTATTCCCTGTACCATGTTTGATGTTTGTTTTAGAAGTATATTGCTTTCTCCTGTGGAGTGTTTCAGTCGTTTTGGTCTTTTAACCATCCGAATGAATTGGTTACTCTGCATGCCTTAAAGCTTAGTTTGATTCTAAAAAGAACTACTAACCTAATTTGAATGAATAATGTGTCTATTGTAACTGAATTGTGTTATGAGTTTGAGGGTATAATTTATTTTGGCTACCTTTTCCATCTGCAACATGCAGTTAGTCAACTAGCCTTATGACTTGAGATTTGGTCTTGTGAAACATTTGTGGTTATTAGGTTATCTTTCTTGCCAACTTAGTAGTAGTTGTTCGAGCATTGAAAGAGCAGTGAAAGTATGCATTTAACCAACCCGTGTACATGTTACAGCCGTCTCATGCACACATGGCTGTATTCTTAAAAAAAAAATGTAGCATAGTAGCATTTACACGAATGTTAGGTGTTATAGGGTAAATCGTACCATACTCGTGCCTTGTTATTATGCACTATATGAGTTCAGTCTTCTCTAATTGGCGTTGCAACATACAAATGCTGTTCCTTTCTATCTTGTCGAGCTGTGTCACTTTTCACAGTAATTAAACTATGGAGTCCTCTCCAGACTAGCAGTCATTTTTAATTGGTCTAATTTATGCCGTACCTTATATAACACATGTTATAACAAATATACTATTTCAGGGAATGTACTCCCCGTCGCATCCACGAAGATATCTTGGATTCAGTGCTGAAAACACCCAAAAACCGAGTTTCGCCAGCCATGAGCCTTTTGCAGGGATACTATGGCCTTGCACCGCCTCCAAAGAGAGATCATGGCGAAGGCACAGAAATGGCTGTATATAGGAAAGGCAAATCTGTCTGTTTGGACGTTGAGCCGTGGTTGGAGCCACCAAATTCTGATCCATTCCCCCTTCAGAATAGGAAAACCAGAAGTTTGACAATAGGCTCTCTTGTGAATGGTGAGACTGATGAGAATGGCGACAGTGAAGGGCTGATAAGGCGGCGCCAGAAAGCTGATGGTGAGTTGTTGCCTAGGGAGGAAAATGGTGGTGACTTCCTGGCAAGTGCTGGGAAAGGCCTGGCAATGAGGCCAAAGTCAAGCAATCGACCAGACATGAACAAGAGCCAGCAGAATCTTTTTGCAATGGCAGAGCCTTTGTATGGAAATGGATTGCAAACTGTTAGGAAATCTTCGAGCACTCCAGAGTTCCAAGAGCCAGAGAGCAACACCAGTTCCTCTATATGGTCAGCCAGCAAGTGGGGCATAAAACCAGATTCTTTTGCTCTTCCTCTTCCTATCCCTCGCTTTGACAGTATTCCAAAGCCAATTGCTGCTTGGAAAAACAAGGCAGCTCGAGATTAATAATTTTCTTAATTGGTTATGACTGATTTTCCTTGGATTTGGGAGGCCGGAGATGTTTCCATAAGGCGTTTCCAGTTTTGGTTGGCAGTTGGCACTACTCTTCACAGCTATGGAGGCACAGCGGAAGCTTGATCGGTTTCTGCTAGTTGGGACATACAGAAGATGGACGCATGCCGTCCTGTGGCAGATGATGTCTAGGCTTAGGCTTACATGGTTCTCATGTTATATTGGAGATGTTGCACCATGAGTAGCAGTGTTAATATTCTTCATATAAATTATAGATATTAGATGACATAGAGGAGACTTGGTCGAGGAGGATATTCTTTTGTACACAATGAGATAACGTAGGGTCAAAGGGCAATTATGTATGTGCTGTATCTGTGATCCCATACCCTGATATAGAAGTTGCCGTATTTTACTTTTATGAGTTCCTTCTATTCCATGTGTGTTTAGAAGCCAGCAAATCTCTGTCGGGGTTATTTTACTTTGTTGATTGTTGGGGCATGTAATTAGCTCGTCTGGATCAACCTGGACAAACCTACTTCTGTAACATCTTTCTAAGTGAACCATATGGCCAGCCCCTTCTCATGTTATATTGTGATTATGAGATTATCCATATCTAATCTATGACCTCCTGAAAATGACTTAGCCCGCATGACCACCCCAGCCTCCTGAAAATGACACTTAACAGTCGTCCCCATAGTCGTAGGATTGCCGCACGACCACCCCAACCGTAGGTCATCCGGACTTCATAGTTGTCTACACACGAATGCTCATTAAGCGTGCCGTACCGACCATGAAGCTGTCCCCTAGACAATCGCGCCACCTTCTAAATGCTATGAGCGCGTCTCTAATAGCTGTCTCTGCATCATTTTAGAATTGTTTATTAGAGAAAAAGAAGAGAGAAGCTGCTAACTCTTATTTAAAAGGCAACTTCTAAAAAAATGAGAAACTTAAACATAGACCCTACTCCACTTCAATTTTTTGCAAGAGCTAGCTGCTAACTTAGCTAGCTCTACCATTAAGACCATTAGAGATGCTCTCAGGGGCCACGTAGTTGTCCGTCCTTGCATTGTCGCCTAGACAATCGCGGCACCACCAATGCTCTGATGAGCGAACAGCCGAATGCGACATGCAATGCAATACAATCCAACCAAGGAGGGCTCCCTTTCTACCGTCAATACAGATGCACGACAATGGGCATGGGGCTCTCAGGATTTTCCTTCACTCCTGCCTCCTACACAATTTGATGCTGGATCTACGACACTAGGGTGGTGCTCGTGGATGCAGGGACCAATCTACTCTATGAGCTGTGGGTGCGGATGCACCCAGGAAAAAGTGAAAAAAATCCTCTTTAGCCCTCAAATTTCCACCATATTTGCACTCCCTCAAGCTAAATTTAAGCATCCACAAGGCAAAAATTTAGCAAATAGATAAGATTGCACCCCCATTGATTTATCTCTAACTTCGCCACTGCGTGGATGGCAATCATTGGCCCCACTGTCGTCCTCGTCCGCCCGTCTGTCATAATCTCAAAATGGTCTCCAATATGGTGAGGTCGCAACATCCATCCCCATTGTCAAATGGTAAAGGCCTTTGGAGGGTGGCAACTGGCAACCCGTTAATAGGGTTGATGGTCAAGTCGTCGATGGTGTGATATGTACGCTCTCAAAAACTAGCACAATGATGTGTTACTTGTAGAAGTTAGTTTATCGAACTCATTCAACGCACCGGCACTTTTCATGTGATTTCTTCATAAACCAAAAGAATCATTGCTTCGGATGCAGGACATGATCATTCGTTGTCCTTTTCTTTCTCGTGATTTCAGAAAACTCAACAACATGATGGTTTTGGTAGTTCTAAGCTCCTGAAAGAAAGGATTAGGTTTTGGTCTTTTGTTTTGGAACTTATAATCAGCTCAGTGCTTCATGTAAAAATAATGCTTGAGCAATTTGCACATTAACAGTAGTTCTAGTTATCATCTTTACCTCTACTGCTGGTTGATAACAAGTAGTTGTTGCGAATTTACTCCATAGGTGTCTTCTTAACTTCTAATGGCCAGAATTGTATTATAGTGTCTTGAACATCAAATATTACAATGAATGTTTTCTTTACATAGCTTTTTCAGTCATGAATTGAAAAAAAAATCATGCTTACAGTTGGAGAAATTGCATCAAGCACTGTGACAAATTGTAGATTGAATTTTTTATCTGACAATTATGAGGCATTGCAAGTTATCATATAGAGCCGTGTTAAGAGAGAGGGGTTTCAATATGAGTCACACGGTGAATAGTTGAGTTGAGTTAGAGGCGAACTAAATCGCCCAGTATTTTGTAAGCCCTTGGGTCAAATGATTGAACCATTATGAGGCATTGGATGTATCCAACATAATTGCCCCCAGCGAATTGTACAAAACACTTGGTTATGATACCATATTCTCACTTTATGCCGGAGGTTTTATAATTCTTTACACAAAAAAACTGATTTTAGCTTAAATTTTCTCACTTTGCACCACATTTTACCCTTCCTAGATTTTATCTTAGGAGCACTTTTCTTAGTCTTAGGCCCACACATCATGCTCATAAATTACTTTTCATTGAGAAAAAACATTTATTTTGTAAACCAACTTGTGTGAGCTGTTGAAAAATAATCCACAAAAAACACGTGGATAAAGAATGCAATAACATATCTTTTGTGTAAAGTTTCAAGTTGTAATTTATTTCGAGCAAGGAGATAAAAAAAAGTTGAAAAATATCATTTTCCCCTTGCTTTAGTGTGCTGCAGCTAATTAATATACAGAAATTTACAATGTGTCTACCCTAATTTTGACTCTTGCAGTACGATGTGCTCGAAACCATCTTTTTAGAGTGCGTCACAACAAAATTCCCCCTAGTTAAATTAGTCAAAATTCATATTTTATTTTGGCTCAAGTTTTTGTTTCAATTTACAAATATAAATACACTTGAGTGCAAATATATTACTCATGCCTTGTTTCCAAAAGGGAACAAAAGGAAACAAAAAACTTGTGAGTGGGGTAAATGTGGTGTCACGTGAAAAGGTCGGAACAAATCTGATGTTTTTTGCAAATAAGTTTAAACCTGGTGCGAACTAAGGTGCCGTTCGGATACCCCTCTAAAGTGCCCTCTAAGTTTATACCCCTCTAAAGTAAAAAGAATCTTACTATTTAAGGGTACTAAATAAAATTTAATTGCAAAACCTTTCTGCAGACAGGCGTTATTTTCGAGACGAATCTAACGAGCCTAATTAATCAATGTTTTGACACAGTGATGCTACAGTAACCATCGTCTAATCGCCGCTTAATTACCCTCATTACGTTCGTCTCGCGAAATAGAGGGGGGGTCCTGGACTTAGTTTTGTAATTTGACTTTATTTAGTACACATAAATCGTGCCGACATCTTTGATGTGACTGCTAAGCACCTCTAAAGTGATCCAAACGGGGCCTAAGAATATGTTATCAAAACATAGCAATTTATGCAATTCGCTCCCTCGTAAAAACATCCTTTATTTAATAAAACTTAGATAGTAATGTCATGTCATTGTTAAACGTCAGAAGACATGAATGCGCCAGCAAATGCAAGGCAAGGCACAGACGGTATCGCATTTCTTAGCGGATGAAGGACGAGACGAATGTTTTTTTTTTTAAGGACGAGACGAATGGGTCGTTCCGTTTTGCATGAATGAATGAGACGATGATCATTGACTGATTGACCAGGCTCCGCAGGAATGTTGCAGCAAGCCAGCAAAGGCTTTCTGACATGGTGGTCCCGCATACCGGCCGCCCGAGCGAACTCGAACCTGGCACCTCCGCTCCGCAGTCCGCACCCACCAGCTCACGCACTTCGTCTTCTCCAGCTCCGCTCCCCGCCCCTCTCTCCGCCTCCCGGACTCGCCGATTTATACAAAACACAAGCATGCACTTCCGCACCTCCACCACCGCTTCGCCCACACCCAACCCTACTACCCCACGGCACCCATGGCCACCGACATGGCCGAGGACCCGCCGCCGCCCCCGCCGCCTCCACCCCAGCTGCCGCCTCCTCGCCGCCCGCACAAGCAGCTCCAGCCGCGAGGGTACTGATGATCGACTCGCATTTCGCCTCCCCATTGTCTCTTTCGCGCGCTGTCACTCTAAGCTGATTGGGAGCGTTCGTGCAGGTACCAGGTGGACGTTTTCGCGGCGGCGCTGTGCGGGAACACCATCGCGGTGCTCGACACCGGCTCCGGGAAGACCATGGTCGCCATCATGCTCGCGCGGGAGCACGCCCGCCGCGTGCGCGAGGGGGAGGCGCCGCGCCGGATCGTGGTGTTCCTCGCGCCCACCGTGCACCTCGTCCACCAGGTGCGCGCTTGGTGGCCGTTTTTGTTTTTCCGAGCGGGGATGTGGAAGCGGTCGCGTTCATATGTTTCTGCTGCAGCAATTCGAGGTGATTGGGGAGTACACGGACCTCGACGCGGTGGAGTGCCATGGGGCATCGGGCGTCGGCGAGTGGACCGCTGAGGACTGGAAGGGCCAAATTGGGAGTAAGGAGGTAAGCTCTTGGGTTCAACGAGGTCTGTGCTATGCATGAGGCTGGAATGGACCAATTTTGATGCACCATGAGGTTTCTCCCTACCGTGCCTGCCACAAATGGCTTCGAGTAGCATGGTGTTGACGATACTATATTTTGTCGATGGTGGTGGTGGCTCTGAATCGAATAGATTGAGGTTATTGTTCATAATGTCAGAGGCTCAGAGCTGTTGAGTGTTGACTGGAGTTGTTCTTTGAACTTTGCTAGAAGATCATGTATATACGGAACAGCAAGAAGGGGGTTCAGAGTCGAGTACTAGATCATTTTTCCTTTTCACTGTTCTGATTGCTACAAAGTTGCTTGATTTACATTCGTGATGAGGTTGTTTAGTCCTTTAAATATGGCACTCTGCTCAAGTTATCTGAAATATAAGGCTGCTGAGTTCAGTTTCTTCTCTTGGATGTCATAATTATTATTCAATTTTTTGCTTGGAAGTGTCATATTTTGCTCATCTGAGAGTAATTTCTTTGATTTTGATTATTTTCTTATCAGTTTCTATTTGAAATACGTATTTCCTTTGGGAAGTGACACTTTTCCTTTGTGTCTTTCAGATAGTTGTTATGACGCCACAGATTTTGCTGGATGCTCTGAGGCATGCTTTTCTAACAATAAGCATGGTGAGCTTGTTAATATTTGATGAATGCCATCGTGCTTGTGGAAACCATCCGTACTCACGAATAATGAAGGTATTGGGATTTGAAGATCTTTTATTTCGCTTGACAATATAGATATTGTTTTATAACCGCATGCAGTATTTAGACATTAGACAAGTTGCTTAGATAGCATTTTCTAAATAAAGTGTCATGATATTTTTTCTAATTTTCTATGCTCTGCTGAGTTTGTAGGAATTTTACTTTGGTTCTGAGTGGAGGCCAGCTGTATTTGGAATGACGGCATCTCCAGTTGCTACAAAAGGTAAGAACTCCGAACATGGCATTCAAATGCAGTTGGGCCGGGGCCTCCCCTACTGTATTCACTTCAAAAAAAAGAAAAGAAAAAACACATGGCATTTGAATGCCTTATGCCCTTGTGTTTTTCTCTTTCATCAGAGTTTTCAGCATATATGATTTTGTAGCGCCGTAAATCATCGTATTGTAGACTGTAGGTGTTCCCTTTCCTTGTCTTATGTTCCACAGAAAACAAACTGTGATGATGTTCAATGCTCTTGTTGTGTACATCACAAAATATTGCATTTCTAAAAATATGATTCTCGCCCTTTTGCTAATTCTGCTCGAAAGCTCTGCAGTCCAAAAAATTTTGGTTCCGAGTTGTACATGATTGGTTCCTGCTTCAGATTTATTTTTAATTAAAGTATTTTCTGTAGACTGTTTCATTACACAGAATTATTTTTATGTTTGGTGTGCACATGGAGGATTTGTAAACTATTGTTTGGCTATGGTGAAGCAGACGTTTAGAACATATTGTATATTGTCATCTCAGATGCGCATTCCTACCACAAAAAAAAACATGCCATGCTATTTCCTATTTGTTCGCTTATTTTGAACTTTTAAACTTATTATTTCTAAAAATCTTCACTTTTGTCAGGAGCTAATACAATACAAGATTGTGAAGCACAGGTTGCTCAACTTGAACTAATATTGGATGCAAAGGTACCACTAGCATCTTTATATTTGAATTTTAGTTTGTTCTTTTAGGAAACCTTAGTTTGTGGTAAATTGGTTTTGATGTCTTACATGCTGTCCTAGGTATATATTGTAGAAGACAGGAATGAGCTTGAGAGCTTCTCTTCCACTGCAGCGATTGTGAACAAATACTATGATGCATACTTGGTTGATTTTGAAGATCTGAAATCAAAGCTACAGATATTGTTTGAGGAGGTTATTTAACTAAACAACTATATATCTTCTCATTCGTTAGAAAATAAATTATTTCGAGTAGGCATACATAGAATACTTTGCACATTTATGTATACTACGTTTATCTGTTAAAACGTTGTACTGTTGGGCAGTTTGATGCTATGTTGGTTACTCTACAAGAATCATCACCTAATAAATTTGAAGACACTGACAGTATCCTGGACATGTCGAGAAAGAGCTTGTCCAGATACCATGGGAAAATATTGTACGGGTTGAATACTCTTGGTCCTGTTATTACCTTGGAGGTACTGTATCATCTAATCATTGTGTGTGTGTTTTTAAGTATTACTGCTATTATTATTAGTATTTCTGAAGAGTCATAATAATGGCCAATATGTCAGATGTACATCTCATTATGTTTGTTGACTAGTAGCTTCATAAATTCCTTTGTTTTTTTTTATAGTGATTCAAATCTTCCTGCACATATATTAAATGTTGCTGTTGACACATACCCAGCCAGGGAACTACGTATGGGATTTTTTAAAAGAAAAATCCAGGAGTGGTGGGAAATAGTTTTTATGATAGTTCTCGTAGTATTTGAGTAAAACCTGAAACCAACTTACTGCACAGCTGAGTTTGCTCTTCTTGATTGATTTTAGGAATCCCCATTTTGTTTCTATAAATGAAGGATTCTTGAGAATAACCACCGCATTATTTATTTACTCCAGTTTCATAGTAAAAAGTAGCTCCGCCAGAAGAATACTCCCCCCGTTCTTGAATGTATGACGTTTTGGACAACAAATCTAGTTCAGTTTAAACTAGGTTAGCTGTCCTAAACGTTATATATTAAAAGAAGAGTAGTACATTTTAATGTATGCCCTGTATGATGAAAACTTTTTCCGTTCCAATCTTTGATTGTGTGATTTTGGTTACCATATGAGTATTTATATTAGAAAGCTGTGGTCCGATCATTTATCTTAACTGTTGTTTACAGGGGTTCTCCTATTGCATTTCATTTCTTCAAATAGTTATTTCTGTTTTCAAGGATTACGTGTTGTCATTTTCTCGAAATGCATACATGTATTTATGCTACCAATCTTATGAACTGGAATAGCTATATTCTGTAGAATTCTTATATGCTAACCCTTTACTGGCTTTTTTTTTGAACAGGTGGTGAAAATATATAATGAAAGCATTAAGTCACTTGGTGATTCCGAAGAGTGCGTCTTCTCGAAAGCTAGCTTGAACTTACATATGTCCTATTTCAAAGAAGCTTTATGTTTGATAGAGGAAATTTTGCCACTGGGTATGGTGCAGTTGTTATGTTCAGTTTTACAATTAATCTGATGATTTAGTAATGCAAACATGAACTAGTTATATCTCAAAAGTATGTTTAACATCTAACTATTTTTCTTGCAATACAAATACATAGACTACATTGGACCTGGCAATATCTTTACTATTATGGTGATGCACAAATCACAAAGATCAAGAAGAACTGTTATTTTTTCCTTGCAGTTTGTTAATGCGTCCCCCTAAAATGTTTTCAGTTACAAATAATCAGTAATAACCCTACTTTCTATAATTGGCATAATTGCATGCTACGTTACAAAATGAAAAGAAGACGAATACTTGCTCTATATAGCCAAACCACAAGACTTTTTCATCTGGCTTTCTGTGAATGTATAACTTCCTAGACCAAATCCAGTGCTTTTCTATTGCAATAGCTGCTTATCGCTTGTTTTCTAACTCTTCCTTTTTAAGCATTATTTTAGTGATATCTCCCTGTACTTTCACTAGCTAGATATCTAAGACTTTATGCTAGTATTTGCCTTCTAATCATTCTGATATCGTTGTATACTAGGTTATGAGGAACTAGTGAAATCGGAATCTGGTTCTGCCGAACTAACTAAAAGGGGGTATATTTCTTCTAAAGTGGAGACACTTATCAACATTTTTAAATCATTTGGGTAATACGGTATTCTGCTCAAGATATTTGGTTTTGCCTACTTTTTCGTATTTTCATGGTACAAAAGATACATTTATGTTTGTTTTTTCCACAGCTCATCAGAGGAAGTGCTTTGCATGATTTTTGTAGATAGAATTATGACAGCCAAAGCAGTTGAAAGATTTATGAGAGGTATTGTTAACTTTTCCCGATTTTCAATTTCTTACTTGACTGGCGGGAGTACATCAAAAGATGCTTTGAGTCCAGCAGTGCAAAGAGCTACTTTGAATTTATTCCGAGCTGGGAAGGTATGATGTGTTTTACTTATAAATACTGATTTATACAGGTATTGAGAGAATCTGCTAAATTTTATGTCCATTTCTAGGTGAATTTGCTTTTCACAACAGATGTGACTGAAGAGGGCATTGATGTACCTAACTGTTCTTGTGTGATACGTTTTGACCTCCCCAGAACTGTTTGTAGCTATGTTCAATCTCGGGGGCGTGCCAGAAAAAGCAGCTCAAATTATGTTCTTATGATTGAGAGGTACAAAGTGCCACACTTCATCGCTTACATTTTGATATATTTTGTAAGCTTTAAAAGAACTTATATAATCACCTTGATTTGCTGCTATAGCTCAGAAATTGCTGAAATCTTTGATCTTATATTATATGACTTTTCAAAAGTTTCACCATGCTTAAATGTTTTTTTATGTTTTGTCTGGAACTTCCAGGGGAAACTTAGTGCAGCAGGAACACATATTTAATATAATACGAACCGAGTACAATGTTAAAAACTTCGCGCTTCGTAAACGTACCGATACTTCATCACATGATTTGCCTCTCGAAGACAAGTACACATACCATGTTCCCTCAACAGGAGCGACTATCACTGCAGACTGCTGTGTCAATCTAATTTACAAATATTGTGAGAAGCTTCCTAAAGATAGGTATACTTATGCTTTCCTTTAAATTTTTATAACCTTGGTGGTTCCATTAGCCTGCTTGTGCCTCATTTCGTTTGTTGCTGTTAAATAGCATTTAAACATCCAAAAGTTGACTATGCTTGGATGACTAAATTTCATGATCTGTTGGTGGTATGGTAGTACTTGCTTGTGGGGCGGAAAGTAGGCCAGCCTTAAATGTCACACATCGTACAAAAACTCCATGATTTTACTATATTCCATGCCGCTATTATATTTTGTTGCAAAAAATAGGAATTGATTGTAGCACTCTTATGCAGGTATTACATGCCAAAGCCTTCCTTTGAGATAGCTCTCAATGATAGGTTGTATCAATGTACCTTGACGCTGCCTCCCAATGCAGCATTTCGAAATATAGTTGGCCCTTCAAGCAGTACATCTTATTTAGCCAAGCAACTTGTATCCCTGGAGGCATGCAAGAAATTGCATCAGCTGGGAGAACTCAACGATCATCTTGTACCCTTGACTGAAGAACCCATGAATATTGGTATAGATGAAAAATGTATTTCTGGAAGAGGTAGGTGCCTGAGTCTTACATGCTTTCTTCAAACTGGAACATATCTTTGTCTGTTTTGCTCTAAATTAGCACTAACAAAACGCAGATCAAAATGATTGTGAGTTGGAACGGGTCTTAAATTTACGTACGAACATGAAACTTGTGGAACATATCCTTGCATGTTGCATCATGTTTACTTGTACAGAAAAACTATACATATATGGTGTTGTCCTTGGCGAGGTTTATATCCAGAACATTGAGCTATGTTACCTTTCGCAACTCTCTAATTTGTTACTTTGAACATTTGACTTGGGCATTATTACACTGAATACTTAAGTCTGCACCTGGCAGCTTATTTCTGTATAGTAAATTTTGCCAACACTTAAATGATCTTCTCATTTTTCATCTCCCTTTCCCATTTTGTTAGGAACAACTAAAAGAAAGGAGCTTCATGGAACAATAAATGTTCATGCTTTATTAGGGACTTGGATCCATGAAGGTGAAACTGTCACACTGAATATATATAGATTTGATTTTCGCTGTGATCAAGAAGGTGAAAACTATGCTGGCTTCGTTCTGCTGATGGAATCAGTACTTGATGATGACGTGGCACGTTCAGAAATGGACCTCTTCCTTATCCCTAACAAAATGGTCTACACTACTGTAACTCCTTGTGGAAAAATTCAGCTGAACAAACAGCAGGTTGTTCAAGAAAGAATACTACTTGCATGCCTGTTTGTAGAATTCAATAAAGTGTATGGGCTTACTTTCCTTGTTTTCTTCAGCTGCGCAAAGGGAAGCAATTTCAAGAATTCTTCTTCAATGGCATATTTGGTAGAATATTTCACGGTTCCCGAACAAGTGGACTGCAAAGGGAATTTATTTTCCGAAAAGGATATGAAATACAATGGAGCTCAGACAGCATGTACTTACTTTTGCCTTTGAGGCATCTCTCACAAGTCCAGAATGACCTAGACATACACTGGGAAGCCGTTGAATCCTGCTCTCGTGCAGTGGAGGACTTGAGAAACTTGTATCTAGAAGATGGAAATCTCAATTATGGAACAATAATTTTACAAAAGGAAAATAATGGAGAAGACATCATTCATTTTGCCAATAAATCTCTTCCTTTTTCCAGTGTCAAGGATTCAGTTGTGCTGTCTGTTCACACTGGGAGGATATATTCTGTTCTTGACTTGATTTTTGACACAACTGCAGACAACTCATTTGATGAAATGTACAATGGCAAAGCTTCACCATTTGCTTCATTTGTGGACTACTACCATCAAAAGTACTTGCTCATTAACATGTTTTAACCCAGAAACTATCCATCGTGGTATGTTTCCTTATTTATTTCTCAGTTTCTCAATTATGTGTAGGTACGGTATTGTTATTCAACATCCAGGACAACCTTTATTGCTGTTAAAGCAAAGCCACAATGCACACAACCTACTTTTCTCAAAACTGAAGTACCAAGGTACTGTAAATTTCAGTCTATCATTTTCCTTTTCTGTTATAATGATTTTTTTTTTAGGAATGTTATAATGATTTGCTTGTCTTGAAAATAACAACTGCATTACTTCTGAATCTTCTTTTACATGACATTTCACATAATCTATGGCAGATATTTCAACTGGCAAACCTCTGCTCGTGGAAAAGGAACAAGTTCATGCCCGGGTCCCTCCTGAATTACTCATCCACGTTGATGTCACAACTGATGTTCTCAAATCATTTTATTTACTCCCTTCTGTAATGCATCGGCTTCAATCTCTCATGCTAGCCAGCCAGCTTCGCAGAGATATTGGTTACACTCAATGCATACCAAGTAGTCTGGTTTGTACTCTTGAATGACGTTACATGCTGACTTACTCGCTAAGGATGATTATACATATCCCAATAATTTGACCTCTTCATGCTAGATTTTGGAAGCTATCACAACTTTACGGTGCTGTGAGACATTTTCTCTGGAGCGGTTGGAATTATTAGGAGACTCGGTACTGAAATATGTAATAGGTTGTGATCTGTTCCTAAGGAATCCAATGAAACATGAAGGCCACCTTTCTGACATGAGATCCAAGGCTGTCTGCAATGCCACGCTACATAAACATGGAATTTGGCGATCGTTGCAGGTATTAGCTTTCAAACCTAAGTCCATTTTCATGGCATCAGCTCCTGAAGTTTATAATGGGTTCTGTTGTTCAATTTCCTTTACGTCATAAAGAGTTGGCAATTCAACCAGCCAGAATGGGAACCCAATAATTGCTCATTATTATGTTGTGAAATTTGAAATTTCCCAGAAGGCTAGTCGAAATGAGAAAATATGCATGGTAGTATTCATTCTAGAAGGACAAGTACAATGTTTTTTCTTACTTTGCTATCCAACTGTAGCATTGTAAAGTCACATAAGAGGCCTGAACAACTGTTCTTGTCAAATCAATATCTTTCAAGTAGTTCCTATTTGTGAGGTTTATTTTCTTTAATACTTTTGATAAGGGTGGGGAGGGGGGTTCGGGGGTTTTCTCGGCCTGAATGAAGTCTTCTTCTTAATGAAATGACACGGGGGCGGCTTTTTTGTTATCATGGTTTTCAGGGCTATATACGGGATAGTGCATTTGATCCACGCCGTTGGGTTGCTCCTGGACAGATATCATTGCGCCCTTTTCCTTGTAACTGCGGAATTGAGACTGCTTTTGTTCCTGTTCATGGAAGATATATCACAGACGATCCATCTTTTGTTGTGGGAAAACCATGTGACAGAGGTCACAGATGGATGTGCTCTAAGACAATATCTGATTGTGTTGAAGCACTAGTTGGGGCATATTATGTTGGTGGTGGCATCACTGCTGCAGTTTGGGTTATGAGGTGGTTTGGTATTGATATCAGATGTGATATGAAATTAGTCCAGGAAGTGAAATCTAATGCATCTCATCTATGCTACTTATCAAAATTGAACCATATTGAGGAACTAGAAGCAAAACTGAAGTACAACTTCTCGGTTAAGGGCCTTCTGCTTGAAGCCATAACTCATCCATCTCTGCAGGAGCTAGGGATCGACTACTGTTATCAGGTCAGTGAAAAAGAGTAGGTGTAGTTACATATTGATAGGTGTGGCAGTTTTAGTAACAATAGCCATAGTTTATTGTTTAAATCATATATTGCTTAAAAACATGATACATGTCTTAATTTCTGCTTTGTATCAGCGGCTGGAATTTCTTGGTGATTCTGTCCTGGATCTACTAATCACACAGCATCTCTTTGTTAATTACACTGATGTTGATCCTGGAGAATTAACAGATTTACGTTCCGCTTTGGTTAGTAATGAAAACTTTGCACAAGCAGTTGTAAGAAACAAGATTCATAATCATCTACAGCATGGATCTGGAATACTTTTGGAGCAAATAACAGAATATGTTAGGTCCAATTTGGAGTGCAATGGGAAAGATAATGATCTCCTTCAGCATGCTCCATGCAAAGTACCTAAGGTTAGAAAATATAGTTTTGCTTATGCTTGTGATTTTAATAGCCTTGTTTTCTGCTCTTAATGAATGCTGTGCGTCTCTCCTGTGTTTTAGCCAAAAAAAATATTTAGCTTTATATTTCTGTGGTGTTAGCGCTAATCTTGTTCTTCCTTGTATAGGTTCTTGGAGACATTATGGAAAGCATTACAGGTGCAATTTTTATAGACACAAATTTTAATGTTGATCTGGTTTGGACGATTGTGGAACCATTGCTTTCTCCAATGATCACCCCTGATAAGCTTGCGTTACCACCTTATCGTGAGTTGCTGGAGTTATGTAGTCACCTTGGTTGCTTCATAAATTCAAAAAGCACCAGTAAAGGAGAAGAATTGGTTATAGAGATGACGGTGCAGCTACGAGATGAACTGCTGATAGCCCAAGGACATGACAGAAACAAGAAGGGTGCAAATGCAAAGGCAGCAGCTCGTATTTTGGCTGATCTGAAGGTAGGTTTTTCAAACAGAAATTAAAAATACTTACAAATTATTAGTTCATTGGGTTGGGAACATATCTCGTGGTGTTAATAAGCAACTCAGCCTAGACCCTGTGTAAATTTCTGTCCAATGGAAACATTCAGATCTCTTACTCTGCAGTGTATGAAAGTGTCATGAAAAATATCGTTGGTGTTTTGCTGCTCTGGATATAGATGCTTTATATTGTACTATGCATTTATTTTACTATGCAGATATAATGTTAATTTTCTAATGCAGAAACGGGGTCTTTCAGTAAAACAATGTTTCTCTAAGGCTAAGCAGTCAGACACTGTCTCTTCTGAACTGCAATCTCAATTGACAACTGTAAGCTTCTAGAGAGTTTCCCAAATATGAATTACCAAGTATTAAACTTAATTCTGACTAGTGGGCATTATTGCTTCACTGTAGCTGGAATCACAACTTGATTATCCTGATGTGACTCACAGTCTTGACCTAGAGGTTCTTTCCTCTGAGAGAGAAGCAGGTATGTCCTGTGTAGATTGATATACTCGCAGACTTGTAGGCTACGAAATAGGAAATACTAGAAAACAAATTTGTTCTCTTTACTATTCTACCTTCTGCAAAATACTTTCAGTTATTCTTCCTCTCAAAATGGATAAAGGTGGACCCCGAACTGCTCTGTTTAGACTATGCAAGAGTTTGCAGTGGCCGATGCCAGAATTTGAATTTGTGGAACAAAGGTTTAGGTATGTACAAAATCATCAAAATATTGCTTTCTAGTAAACGATTGTGAAACTTCTGGTTGCACATTCTCTTTCTTGTAAAATGATGTGCATTCAGATGGTAAGCCAGTTAAATGTTTGTATGTGGTGTAAATGTCTTGGGGTTGTTAAAGACATCTGGACTATTACATACCTGAGCAATGATTTTTTTTTTTGAATATATTTATCATCATCATTTAGAAATATCTGGGGGTTATTTTCATTATTTTATTTTCATTTCGTGCAACAGGACTCCTATTGTTCTGGATGGGGTTACAACCACAAACTTTAATAGCTTTGTGGCAACCATCACTTTACACATACCGGATGTGACAGTCATTACCCTTCAAGGCGAGCGGCGAACTGACAAAAAGAGTTCTCAGGATTCTGCATCGTTGATAGTGCTTCAGAAGCTTCAAGAACTCAAGGTCTGTATATGCAAGACGTAGCGAAGCAAACATGGCTCGGCTAGTGGATACAACTGGTTAATGTGGGCAACTGGGCATCATACCATCATCCCTCCCAAAGTGACGTGTTGAAAAATTCTCAGAAATAGTCGGTATGAACTGACAGTAGGATATGCTATTTAGTATTAGCTGGCATAGTTGTAAGTTACATATATCTTCCATTGCCTAAACAAGCTAGTACGTCACTCACTGGTCCCCCTAGTCAACATGGGTCAACCGACCTATGGTGGGTGGGCTCTTGCGTAAAGGGTCGGTCCGGTCGTGGGAGGCCTCAAAGCACGTGTTAAGGTCCAAACCATAGGGTGTGGCATCCCCTGTGTATTTGGTGTCGGCTTTCGTGACCTTTCTCGGCGGGGCTCCGGTTTTAACCCTCACCGCCAGAGGGTTTATTTATTTATTTTTAATTTGAAACAACTAGCTGAGTTCTTTAAAAAGCTGCATAAGTACGTTTCTGCCTTCTCAAAGTTTGCAAACTATAGTTTCCTTTTCTTTTGCAAGCAATTATAGTTTCACTTAATAAAAGAAAATATTTTGCAATAATTATAGTGGAACGATTTGGGCACACATTAAGTGAAATTATCAGCTCTCGTCAACAGCTTTTTCGGAAATGAAATAGGATTTGAAGCTCCAGTTTCTTTCTGACTGAATGTGTTGATTCTTGCAACTAAATTGATTCTCACAGTAAGCCGCCTGTTGTTTTCCATGGCGCCTGACCTCCTACACTTGTGCCCATAAATTCCGAATGCCTTGTCAGTCATTGAGCGTAACCGAAATCAATCAATCCCATTATATACAGAAACCTCCTTCGTGCCAATTTCACAAAGAAGAAAAGAAAAGCAAAAACTGGTATCAACACCAGCGCACCATGCATGCCATCTCCCAAAAACGGCAAAACTAACTGTTCCCAATCCTAACAAAATGACACCATTTACAACTTCAGCTTGTGATCACCTACCAAACGGGACGATGGCCTATTGCCGGGTCTCTCGAGCAACCCTGACATGACCACCTTCTTCTTGCACTCCTCCGTGGCGCGCAACTCCGCGCCCTTCTCGGCGGCAGCCACCCCAGTCGGGTCACCGAACCGCCGGCCACTGGCGCCAATCGGGTCACCGAAGCGCCGGCTGCTGCTGCTGGCGCCAGCGACGCCACTGCTCTTGGCACCGGCCGCCGCCCGCGCCCGGACGAAGCGCACGCCGTACAGGCACGAGCACAGGAAGAACACCGCGGTGACGCGGCCGAAGAGCACGATCACGCCCAGCGTCGTCGCGGCCGTCCACAGGCCGCTGGCGCCGGCCGGCCGCTCGCCGTCGTCGCGGTCGGGGATGCAGCGAGTGGCGCCTCGACGGCGCTCGCCAGATGCGGCCGGCCAGGACCGGCTCGTCGGTCGTGCACGGTTGGTTCGTGCCCAGCCGCGCGGGCGCCGTGCTCCCCCGGGTGCCCGTGGCGGCTGCCGTCGTAGACGCTTGCGGTTGTCTGGTGCCGTCTGCGGTGGGACGTGGCTTGCTTCTGTTCTGCTTCTTGGCGTCGCCGCCGAAACTGCCCACCTGCAGACCATGCCACCCAACGGGCGGTTACTACGACCGTAAGACAATACTGAAGCAGTGAGGCTATTTGTGGACGTGAAAAAGAGCACTAAAACGTCCGATAATCTGCAATGAATGTTAGCCCATGGCAGCAGTATGGCACGACAATTACACCCATAATCTATGCAGGAGTATTCGGATCTCATCATGCATATGAACCATGAGCACACTGACAAGGAAGCGTTACTATCGTCAGCCGTATATGGCCCAACGAACGCAAATGGAAGTATGGAACGATTCTACCGTATCGCTTGCTGTCGTCGATGACGACGAAAAGGCAAGGTAGGAAAAGATGATCTGGACACGAGTATTTCACGCCACGTCTGGCAATTACTGAATTGATACGCACTTGAACCACACGTCTACAAACCATTTTTTTTTTGAGAACATCTACAAACCATTTTAATTACATTTAGATGATAATTTTGTTGGGAAATCGTTAAACTTTAAATCTTCGGTAGTAGTAAATTCCTCCGGGAGTCCTAAGATTTCTTAAAATAAACGTAGTAATTCCATTCCATTCACATGGTTTGTAGTAAACCCACGTGACGAGCCAAAGTCGTGCGCCCAAAACCTCACAACAGCGACGCTCCGCAGAGAGAGGGGGAGAAGGCCGGCGCCGGCGTTGGTGGGTCAACCACGCAGCCTCCCGCGGTTGGCTTGGCCCGGCGCCCATCGCCGATTCGCCATGACGCCAAAACGGCCAATCCCGTTAAACCACCCACCTACTCACCGCTAACTACACCGGTAACGCGCCAAGAATGATGAACGGAGTTGACGGCGAAACCAACTAATCGGTAACCACACGACCCATACAGCGGTCGCGGTCGTGGTGCAATCGCAACCTGGAATTGTCAGTGCAACCAACGCAGCAAGCGACGATCGATTGCTCGATCGAGCAAGGTCATGCATGAGCCCCGGGCCATGGCGATCGATCTCCACGTATTTACTGACGGACGCACGTAACGTACCTTGGCCGGTAGGAGGCCGCTGCTGTCGCCGGAGACGACGACGGAGGCGAGCGCCTTCTTGACCTGCAGCGACGTCTTGAGCAGCACCAGCAGCCGCCTTACCATCCGCTGCTTCCCCGCCTTCGTGCCGTCGCCGCCCGCGTTCTTCTTGCCGCTCTTCCGGAGCCACGGCCAGGAGAACGCGAGCCACGACAGCCTGAGCCGAAACCTTCGCCGCCGGCGACGCCGCCGCTTCCCCGGCGCGTCCTCGGCGCCGCGGGACTCCGTCCGCCTGCTGGACCTGGAGCCGCGCCAGAAGCCGAACGGAAGGCACGAGCACCGCCGCAGCCGGCTGTCTGCAACGACATCGTCGTCGGCATCGGCGGCGGCAGCGCGATTCTTCTCGAGCAAAGACATGATCCCTCCCCGCCGCTGGAGCAGCTAGCTAGCTAAGCTAGCGCGCGGCGATCACGCTCTGGACGACGACGGCCGGCGCCGCGCGCGGAGACATGTTGCCGTTGTTGCCTTGCGGCCGCACAAGAGAATCTCGGGAGCTGCGACGGCACAAGAAACTTCGGAAGCTTGTCCTGTGCTCTCTTGGAGGCTTTGATCGGGAAATTCTCACGCGCGTGAGGTTTCCACGATGAATTTTCTAAGCCGCGCACGCGGTGTCGATCCGGTGATCATGATTTCCAACTCATGGAACCAACGAACGGTCTTGGCACGTAGGGCAGGCAGCTCGCGAAAGCTAAGGCGACGAGGAATTGTTTTTAAGTCATGGTCGCCCTTGAGAAAAGTGGGAGGAGATCGAACGGCAAATCATTGTCTTGGGAGACCGCTTCGTAGTGGCCGCGCAAGACTGGTGCCAGTGAAGAGTGGGCTAATCTTTTATAGCAGCTGCGCACAAGCTTGCAGCGATTCTTTTTTTTTTTTGAAAAACATGATTCAAACAATATTTGTAATAGAGGAAACGGTGTTGCATATATCTTCTGGGAAAATATGTGGTAGAAAATATTCTTTTGTTCAAGGAAACCGTGCACTTGGAGAGAGAGTGCGGATGTGTGGTGCATGTCGCTTCAGGACAACCGTCTTCAGTCCGTATAGTGCGGTGCGGTGCGGTACAATAGTACTGTGTGTTTGACCCTGACTCACTATGTGAAAAACGTTACTATAGTGAAGTAGAGAAGTAAGACTAACTACAAAAGAATACATGGAGCCGTTTTAAGAAGCTTCTCTAGCTTTCACTTGTGTTTTTTGAAGCTTAATTGTAGATCTGGTTTCGACTTGTTGAGTGGATTTTGCTTTGCCCTGTAGTGTATATATACACAGTCCAAGTAACGTTTCAGGAGTACAAATTATGCTTGTCCAAGCAAAAAGATCAGAGGAGAAAGGTATGTGTATGGTTCACATAGTTTATTTATGTGGTCAAAAGGAGTGGATTTGATAAAAATGTGTCGTAACCATCAGGAGATCTACAAGACTGAGTGCAAAATCTCTGTAAGGCAGAAAACGAATAGGAATATGGTTCAATTTGTAAATTGAATTATCCTGATCGTCCTATTTGAAAGCTACTGCCTACTAGTAGTGTGACGTTTGAGTTCAGGAAAATTTCGAGTAGAATTTCTTTGTTCTCTGCGAAACTGGGATGACCATATGTCCCATACGCAGAACATTTCCACTTTTGACTTGTTGCCCATCATTTCGTCACCCAGTGAGTATTGGAGTCATTAATATACCATGGGTTAACTTTGTCCACTTTTGAAATTGCCACGATCCAGTATGCATCCACTAGTTTTATTACTTAGCTTGCTTGATCTCACGCAAATATCAGTTTTGATAGCTTAAAATTTTTGAAACTGGTATTGAAAAACTGCTGACAGGTATGGCTAGTATCAAACCACCTTCGTATTCGGGCTTACTACTATGTTTATAAAATGATAGGCAAGAAAACGTCAAGGGCTAATCAACTCGTTTATTGTGATTTGATCCATTAGAAACTTCCAACCCCTCTTCCTTCAAGTAAACTGTTCGCTTGGAGCCCAAGCATACGAGAAAGCCAAATGTTAATCATGTAGTACTTATCATCACATATTTGCTGATCTCACATTGCTCCTTTTTAATCAAGATTAAAACAACTTGCAATCAGCTAGTCCTTAAGAGAATTATTTCATAGTAATCCACCCATGTGTGCATAGATCACCTTCACGTTTTTTGTTCAGAAAATTGACCATCATAATGTTTAGTACAGCTGTGCTTCGCCTAAGAAGTCATCAGAAACAGCGACACACATGAGATTCATGCATGGATGGATGTATGGTAACTGCCAGATCAGTTGAGCAAAAACAACAATTATCTCGACTCTGGAATATTTGTACATCTCCTAGTTTTTTCTCCCAAAATGAAAAAGGTGCACTTGGTTCATTGTTTCCATCAGTGCAAGTCATATGAATCTGACGCGCCAAATTAGGTCACCAAATCGCAGATGGATCAAATGCTTATGTAGCCCCATTTGTTGTGTGGAAAACTGATTTTGATTGACGAAGGGACTGAATAACATGCAGCCTAAATTCATGTGTTCCAAACAAGGCTACCGCTACCCCTATATTCGTATCGATCAAGTAATCATGAACATTTGTATGTGAACTAATAGATCGTCCACCATTTTGTGACGCATAACTGCAGTGATAGTGTTCGAAGTTGTGGTGGCAGCGGTGGCCAATTCATGCTCACACCACCATTTTGATACAGGTAACTCTGCTGCGAATGCAGCTGTAGCTCTTTGAGAGCCGCAGATGCGCTCGATTAAAGGAACCATCATCAATTGATGGATTATACTACTACTACTGTACAGCACACAACCATAAAAGTTAAAGAGAAACACACAATCTGGCAGTTGTAAATGTTTTCAGTTCTATAGAATTTTGTGCACCAAACAATTCGGCTTCTTCACCTACAGAGACGTTGATTTGATTTCCTGAAAAAAAAAATCAGAAACGCAGTGCGGCTTATAATGTCAGGGGGGCACTACTACCTCCTCAACGTCACCCCCGGCCGTGCCGGCGCCGCCAGCCGAGACCTGCGCATCGCGCCGTCGAAGCCTGGACAGCGCGACGAGCCACGCGCACACGCAGGCGACGGCCCAGAGCCGGCCGCCGAGCAGCCCGGCCATGGACACCGCGGCCACCACGGACAGCCCCACCGCGGGGCCGAACGAGCCCACGCAGCCGGCCGTCGTCGTGCCATGCCTGCCGCCGCCTGCGGCTACGGAACACTCGCGCGCGGACGCCTCCGGTTTTGTCGCCGCGTCGTGCGGCGCGGTGGGGAGCCGCGTGGGCACCCGCGCGTCCGCCACGCCGGTTGTGGCCGGAGCAACGCTGGCTTCAACCTGCCGCGCGTCGGGCGCTTTGGAGGGTTGGTTCTGATCGTTTATTGGTGGCCGCGCCTCCTTTCGCTTCGTGTGCTCGTCCTGCCGGTGTTTGCGACTTGTGTTGCTTCCGCCGCCGCGGCCGCTTTCCGTAGTGCTATCCTGGCATAGGGGAAGCTGTGAATTGTTGATTCTCACAACATCAGATGCCAGGACACGACAGTTTGTACCACACAAAAAGCCGGACGTGTCATAGAATGTGTGCGGGGCACGCTCCATTGTACCACTACTGACTACTGAACACTCACCTTGCGTCCCGCTGGCACGCGTGCCGGCGGCAAGAAGCAGCAGCCTATGGCACGAGGCCTCTTCCCAGCCTCCTCCTCGTCATCGTCAGCTCCACGCCTTGCTTCACAACGATCCGGCTGCGCCACCTGCTCCCCGTCCACCGGCACGGTGCGCTTCCTCCGCGCCCACGGCGTGCCGGCCACGGACCCCTCCTCGCCGCGCGCGCCACGGCTCCCAAAGCACAGGACGGCGGCCCAGCCGCGCTGCCGCCCACCACGTCGCCGGCTGGCCGAGGCCGCCAGAGCGGCGTCGCCCTCCGCCGGAGCCATGGACGCGCGCCCGCCGGAACTGGTGAATGGTGATCAGCCGCGCCGGTACTCGGGGCTTATATCGGCATTAATAAGACAGCTGTAGGACAGGAACGATTAACGACAGATGATTTTGTTTCACCGATAAAAACAGATGATTTTAAATGGACACGCCTTGGTCGATCAGACGCGTTGCTGAATCATGCCGTTAACTATCGGATTAGCTGAGGAAGCCACGGTGATTTGCTACGAAGTAACACACGGGATTATACGGTCAAGTACGGTATTGACTAGCATAGCGCGATCAAAGTCATTCGTCAGTGCTTATGACTTCCGCAGTATTCAAGGGTGAAATATATATAGCTTTTCCCAAAAAATAAAGACACTCGCTACAAATTACTAGGGGCTTATCCCGAGTTATTTTGCCTTAGGAAAATGCTCACTTTGTCATGACAAAAGATGAGAGTTTTTATTATTCACAATACTGCCGAGAAAGATCGAATTCACATTTTGCAAGCAAACAATTCATTTTGCAACTAAAAAAGTGATTTAATTCCAGTAAAAAAACAAAATGAATTAATCCAGTGACATATAAATCGGATAAATCGGACCGGCCACGAGCGGCACGTTGATGAGTCACCCGTTGGGCCCGTTGACTAGCACGACCCAAGTCCCAGTGTACCTGGCCGGCTAGCTTGTTTCGGAGCTCCATTCCCAACTCGGGAGGTCGAGATGGCGGCGGTGGAGAAACCAGAGGCGGTACGGCGCGCCGAGCAGCTGGTGGAGAGGGAGATGAGCGGGCGCGACGCGTCGCACGACGCCGCCCACGCGCTCCGCGTCCGCGACCTCGCACTGTCTCTCGCCGCTGAAGAGGGCCTCTCCGCCCCTGACCGCCTCCTCACTGTAACTAACCTCTGGCTGGCCTCATCTGCGTCGCTCTGCTCAATCCTCCACTATCTGCACGGAAATTTTTCGGTTTTCTGATGTGCGTGCCGTTTGATTGGCCCAGGTGGAACTGGCTGCTCTCCTCCACGACATTGGTAACTCATGACCCTGAATGCCTCTTTATTTATTCCGTTTGTTTAGCTCTCGATTAGAGTAGCCAGAGGAGAATGACAAGTTTCATGTTTTCGTTCTGTAGGCGACTACAAGTACACCAAGTGAGAGAATGACAAGTTTTCTGTTACACCGTTTGCTTTAGTGGTGGTGAGCTGTTGTTTTAGGAGATTTCGGTTCTGGCTGTGTGAATTTGGTTGCATAAATGGATCTGAACAGGGATAATATGGAGGATATGAGCGTTGTTGACGTGTTTCTTGATGAGTTGGGATTGGACGAGGGCAAGAAGGGCGAAATAGTGGCTATTATTAAAGGGATGGGTGCGTTCTTCGTATTTATGCATCTGTACTTGTATGCTTGTTCCATGATGCAGCTCACTTTGCCACAATATATAAGTCCAAGCAACTTATTGCTTTCTTTGATTTATTTATTCATTTTTCATCAAGCATGTGGTCATTCTATCCTTAATTCTCGTTTTTAGGAGAAATGTATCAGATCATATTATTTCTCTTCACACGGCTTTGAAATTGATATCCTCTCACATTCATTCCTTTATTTAATTGCGGCATAAGATTCTTCATTTTGGGCCTTTGCTTTGTTAAGGTTACCTGTTTTGCTTTTACTTGATCTGTATGCAATGCATCTCGCAAAGAAAAGGATTACTCATTTGTAGAGCTCAGTGTATTTCTGTTTGCGCTTATTCCTGTAATACCTTGACACTGTCCAACTCTTGGTCTGTTTGCGCTTTGTTAAGAACTGGAATCTTAACTGCAGGATTCAAGAATGAAGTGTCAAAGAAGCTTATTACTGAGCATACTCATGAGTTTGCCATTGTGCAAGATGCAGATCGTCTTGACGCAATTGGCGCAATTGGTAAGTATTACATAAGCAAGATTTCAAAATCAATCATACGTTACCAGTTTTGTTTTTTTAGTAACCACGATACAAAGTTTCTGTGTCCAGTACAGCATGCCTCTTACTTTGACCCTTTTTTGTATTAAATTCAGTCGATTCTCCATGTATGTCTACAGGCATTGCAAACTGCTAATTGTATGTCTAGTATCTTGGTATGAGGCAAACCATATCTACTTCTTAATGTTACTTGTTCACTTATAACTTTCAGTTTCTGCCCACTAATTGCAAATCTCGTTCGCATGGATATGCTAACTGTAATTGTGCATAACCTAGTCATCTGAAGCTTGTAAAGTGGAAATTACCGAGTGCAAGATACATGTTACCTTTGATTTCTCTTGAATTTGGACTTTGGAGATGAGCCAAAACAGGGAAAAATATAAGGCAAAACATCCTATACTATTAGGCTTCATTTGAACTTATCTAGTCTATGTTAATATGGGCTTTGTTTATCTTATTATGTTTACTTGAGCCTAAAAATGATTGCACATTTCGTCATATTTTGTATATATGAATATTTGGCAAAGAGAATGGAAAATGTTCGGTATTTGGTCTTATGTCACATTTTAGTTTGAATGAATAATAATTTCATGACCTGATTCCTGAGTAATACCTATAGGTATTGCAAGATGTTTTACATTTGGTGGGAGCAAGAACCATGCATTGCATGATCCTAAAATTCCTCCATGTGATAATTTGTCAAAGGAGAAGTACATGTCCAAGGGGGAGAAGCAGACATCGATTAATCATTTCCATGAAAAGCTCTTCAAGTTGAAGGATCTGATGAAAACAGAGGTAATGGGTGCGCTTTGTGATGGAAATCTTGTTACTGGTATGCATTTGTCTTGTTTCAATATTAAATAAGGAAGAAAAGTCCTCTTTAAACACATCGAACCTTGTAAGATATGTAAAATTATATTAGGAGTATATGAAAGGAAGATTCTGCAGTGATAGTTTCTGTCGTTACTTGCTCTCTGTTAAATATTTAGGCAATTATGATAATATCGTGGTTTCATTCGTTACAAGCACTTTATTCCTTATCAGTGCATTACATGTTCCGTACATGCTGATGCCTAGCTTCCTTCGGACATAGGCTGGGAAAAGGAGAGCAGAGAAAAGGCATAAGTTCATGGAGGACTTTGTGGCTGAATTCTATGAAGAATGGAGTGGCAGGGCTTGAAGTTGAACAACCAGAGTTTGAGCTTGTGTGACAGGGAGAAGTTGGCCAACCAGAACTAACAACCCATGTTGCTGTTCGTCTGCTTGGCATAGCATGCTGAATAAAAAGGTCATGCAAACAAAAAGACGACATCTAGAAGAGTGGCTGAGTAATTTATACGACTCTGTAACAAGCAGTAAACCACTTGCCTGAAGGTCTTAGATGGTGCTGGAATACTACTTTGCCAAGTATAAATTATTGAGTTGTCGGTATTGTCAATCAAGCAGATTCCATGCTGTCTTGCAGTTTTCGAACGCTAAAAATACAGTACTGGAACATCACCTGAAAAGCTTCGGCGTTTCATCATCACACATATACACAGAGTAGTTCTATACTCCTCATGCTTGGGTACACTATATGTAAATGAAACAAATCAAGTACTTAATTATAGTATCGCTACAGTGGAAGAAACAAAAAAAGAAATCATAGGAAATATTTTCACACAGCACCACCGAATTCCTCCCGTAAACTAGGACAACACTTGCAGACCACATCCACCTGAAAGCAAAGCAGCCTTTGCTTCTGTTCCATATCTTCGTCCAGCCCTTGAGCCTTATTGTCAAACTCCGGATTCAGAAAATTCAGAGCTTGCTCTTGTCCCTCTTGCTGAGCCTGACCTTGAGCCCGTACTTCATGTACATGGTGAGCGCCATCTTGGGCGCCACGGGGTGGCCCTCGACGACGTCTACGCGGTAGCGGTGGAGGATGGACGCGGCGGCGAACTTCATCTGGTAGTAGGCGAAGTCCTTGCCGAGGCAGAGGCGCGGCCCGCCGTTGAAGGCGGTGAACTTGTAGGCTGACTCGCTCACGAAGTGGCCGTCGCGGAGCCACCGCTCCGGCCTGTACTCGCTGCAGTCCTCGCCCCAGATGCTCTCCATCCGGCCCATGGTGTACATGGCGTAGATCACCTTGGTGCCCTTCTTCAGCACCGTCCCGTCAGGGAACACCTCGTCCTCCACAACCTAAAGTTGCACAGGTTCAGAGCTTGATCAGTTCATAGCAGAGACACGTTTTGTTTTTGTTTTTTCATTTCGAAAGACCATCGCAGAGAAACCACTTGTACAAGTGACCAGTCGTTGATACTGTTTAAAGATTTGTGCTAACGTGAACTAGAAGCTGCTTGGCTGGTTCTCAGCCTGTGAAGTTGAGAAGAAACTGAAATCTTATGTGGAAAGGATGTTTGTTTAGGGAACTCTGAAAAAGGACACTTGATGACCAATTAACACCTCGAAGCTGTACTGCTAGTTTGGGCAGCTTACCAAGACAGGAGTAGTAACAATAAAATAAGAATGGATACAGCTAGTACAGTTGAATTGGCCCGGCACGCGTCGCAATCAGGTCGCATAAGAGTTCCAAAACCTTTACCAAATGTACCGAAAATACGCAGGCATCATGCGTGTAGATGACCAACTTGCAACCTATAACTTCTGCTTGTGTTCCTGCTCCGTGAGCCATGGCACATCAACTTCAAGATCAAGGGGCCAATGCAGGCGAGCCAATCGCGTCATGGTTCATTACTTCTGTGCAGCTGGCATGCTATTCATGTTTGTGGCTATGCAGATGGTCTAGTAACACGTGTCATCAGTTTCATTTTACTCAAAGTTAATTCACCATGGATGGCGAACAGATGATTGGCGATTCATGCTACGTTGCAATTGCTAAGACGGCACGAAATATAATATTCCAATCGGTACTACTACCTCAACACCTAGCAGTAGCATGACAAGAAGCATATGTAGTCCCCTGCTCATGCAGAGAGGGCCAGCTACTCACACACTTCGGACTTGACATTACAAGGACGAGTTAGTTTCACCGAACGCGCCATGCAGCGTGCAACGTTCCAAGAATGTAAAACGTGTGCCCATTTTTACTCGTCACACAGTCCTACTTGTTACTATGCCGATTCTAGCATGTGAAAGTATACCAATTTGTCTTTTTTCCACAAAGAAAAAGAGTATATCAATATACGATATACGTCGTGTTCTAGCATGCGTGTGTACGTACCTCCTTGTGGTCGACGGGAACGGACGGGTAGAGACGGAGCGCCTCGGAGAGCGCGGCGTGCAGGTACTCCATCCGCTTCACCTCCTCTGGCTGGAACACGAGCTCCTCCTCGACCTCTCCCGCGGTCGCCGACGCCTTGCGCGCCGCGAGGATCCCCTCGATCTCGTCGAGGATCTTGGCCTCGACGGCGGGGTTCTTGGCGAGCAGCCAGAAGAACCAGGCGAGCGCGACGGACGAGGTGTCGCGGCCGGCGAGGATGAAGTTGACGCAGATGTCGCGGAGGAACTTGTCCGAGTAGGCGGGGCGGCCTTGGTCGTCGCGCATCTTGGTGAACACGGTGAGCAGGTCCGACCTGCTGCTGCGCCGGGCCGCCTGATCTTCCTCGGCGGCGGCCTGGACCTCCTCCTTGCGCTTGCGGATGACGTCGTAGGCGAACGCGTCGACGCCGGCGAGCGAGCGCTGGAGCACGCGCTCGTGGCCGACGCCGAGCGCCCGCATGGCGCGCCAGACCGTGGTGGGGATGACGAAGCGCAGGAGGGTGGCCTCGGTGGCGTCCTCGAAGGCGCGGGCGAACGGGATCTCGGGTAGGCCCGGGGCGAGGCACCCGGGGTCGACGCCGAACGCGATCATGCACACGTTGTCGAAGGTGAGGCGGAGGAGCACGTCCTGCAGGTCGACGGCGGCGCCGGTGGCCTCGGCGGCGGCCAGCACGGGGAGCAGGCGGCGGTGGACGAGCTCGACGAGGGAGCTGGCCGTGAGCGCGCGGAACTCGGCGGAGTGGAACTCGAGGCTGGCCGCCTTGCGCTGGCGCCGCCACACCTCGTCGTCGGCGCCGAAGATGCCGTCGCCGAGGAGGTCCCGCACGGTGTCGCGGAAGTAGGGGCCCTTGGGGAAGCTCCCGAAGCGGGTCTTGAGCAGGTGCTCCAGGTTGCGCGGGTCGGCGGTGACCACGCACTGCAGGGCGGTGAACCAGGGGCCCCGGAACGTGAACGTGCCGCCGCGCGCCTTGAGCACGCCCGTGATCCACTCGTACATGTCGCCGCGGAGGCCCAGGAACAGAGACGGGAGCATGCCCACCAGCGGCCACGACGGGAGGCCCTGCGACCGACGCTGCCGCAGCGAGTGGATGGCCACGAAGATGGACACGGCCACCAGCAGCTCCAGCGTCTGCACCTCCGGGACCAGGCCCGCGATCAGGCCGCCGGCGCCGAGCGTCTCCTTCGCCGCCGCCAACGTCGTGGCGTTGTGCGTGATGGTGTCCATGTCGCTCATGGCGTTGCTGTGCAGTGCGGTGACTTGTGTGCGTGTGTCCGTGTGTGTGTGCGTTTCTGTTGATGGAGGGGTTCTTGGGGCGGTGTCGCGATATATAGATGGACTGCCGGCGTTCTGTTGCTTGATGGCGACCTTTTGGGCCGTTTGGTTTGGTGAGCTAAAAGGCTTGCGGGAACGAACTGGCTACAAGCGTAACTTCCCCCTGAGCTTTCCACACTGAGCTTGCGGGCAAAACTGCCTTTGGTGGCTTGGTGCTAGTAGTAGCACTCGGCCACGCTTGGTGCCAACGCTGGGGTGCAAGGGCTCGAACTCTAGCTCCTCTGATGTCACATGTTGCATTGCGAAAGTGCCGTTCATGCTTCGATGAACTGAGATTACTGGGATATACCCTTAGCAGGAGTTAACAAGCAAGCACTACGTACGCGTCTACACCTGGACATGTGAGTTCACAGTACGTTGTCTTACAAGATGGTACTACCACGTAAGGAGACGCATATCGCAAACGGAGGAAAAGTGTACATGGGCGCATGCTAATTTCGCGATAACGACACGACATAGCCGTTCCTCACGGGTAAACCAACCGCGCTTTTCGGACCTAGACACGACCGGAATTGGAACATGGGGCGGTACAGCTGCGACCGCGCCGGAGTTTACACCTAAGGTTCGGTGCCCAATCAGATATTGTGGCAGCACCTTTGTTCTCCTTGCTGTTTTCTTGGCGCAAAACAAAGGAAGAAAAATCTAGTACTGCTCCCGCGCCCGTTTCCGCCGGTTCGGTTCAGCACACTGACGCGGCGGCCGCGACAGGCGTAGGACGGAGTCGGTCGGGCCCCATGCCCCGAGGCGTGCGGAGGTGAGAGAGAGAACCAACCGGGGGGCTCGGCAGTTTCTTTCATTTTTGAGGAAAAAGCGAAGGTCCGGCGGGGGAGGATGGCGGGGTTGGTGACCACCCTGATGCCCTGCTGCTCAGCTCCGCGCCCACGCCGCGCGCTCTCAGGTCACCAAACGCAACCACTGCTCCACCCCCTGCCCCCAGGTCCGCCACTGCATGCCGCCGCCGCGCCAGGGCCTTCCTCCTCCGCTTCCCGAGCCGTCACGCATTCACGCGTCGTGTCGCTGTACTAACCAACAACACACAGTCGAGTTGCCATCACGGTCCATAGAGCCAAAACCATCCGTGTGTCCCGCGGAAAACATGCCGTGGTTTTTGCTCATTTTCGCCCTCGCGCCCCTGCAAAAAACTTTTTACTAGCTGACTAGCCCACGGGTGTGGGTGGGTGAACCAGATTGTGGAAATGCCAGCATTTCCATTTCGTGTGGTACGATACGATAGCGCGATGGCCACATTTCCATTTCGTGTGGTACGATACGATAGCGCGATGGCCAATCCGAGTTCTCCGCCTGACGGCGTTTCAACGGCTTACGTGCGTGGGGAGTCCAGAAGACGACGCGCGCGGTCAAGTGGTTTACGCAGTGGCCATCGTCAGCCAGCGTATAGTAGACCCGTATATATCTGCGACGTAGCATGAACAACTTAACGCCACGGAATCGCTTCCGTTACGCTCATATAACATCTAAGTTCTAAGACATTTCTTTTTCTTATTCGTCCATCTTATATTTAGTTTGCACCTTGTAGGTGACCCGTCGCTTTTGTCTGTTCCAGCAGTTGTGCCCATCTTCTTCTTCTTCTTCTTCTTCTTCTTCTTTTTTTTGAGGGCAGTTGTGCTCATCTTCTAAGCTGATGTGGTCAACCCTGTGATCATATTATGCGGGAGTGAAGACGTGCACAAAACTATCGGAAACTACAACTCTGAGATCTTTCTCTTTTGACGTGCCAAACACTTTAACTGAAAAATTCTAATTTTGGTGGCTGCATCACTGGTCTTCCTGCTTCCACCTGCATCTCAACAACAAAGTTTTTTTTTTCCTTGAAAGACTAATGCGAACTACATTATGCTCGGTGCATTAGATTCGCAGGTAGCTAAGATTGGTTGTCTAACGGCAACTGATCAGCGCTTTACACCGGTTGTCAGCGGTACACTTGCTGCAAGCCAAGCAAGCAGATGTGTGCTAAAAGTCATGTCAAAACTAATCTTGCTATTTAGGAGTATTAATAAGTCTAATTACAAAATCTTTTTACAGATGTGTGCTAATTTACGAGACGAATCTAACGAGCCTAATTAATCTATGTTTTGCTATAGTGATGCTACAGTAACCATCGTCTAATCATGGCTTAGTTACCCTCATTAGATTCGTCTCGCGAATTAGCACAGGGTTCTGCAGTTAGTTTTTTAATTAGACTTTATTTAATACTCCTAAATGACAAGATTCTAGCAGACCTAAAATTAGTCCTAAAGAAATGAACACCCCTTCTAGCGTTCAAGCTGACAACTTTTATAGCTAGTTGTACATGTTTACTCTTGTGACATACGACTTGGACATTACTAGTAAAGAGTACGCCAGAAGCAAACGATGTCATCTTCACATACATCGTCATGTGCTATTTTTTTGTGCCAACCACGCACATCTTATGATCATCGGATCAATAGGAATGAAAATACATGCATCAATCAGCTTTAGGCATTCGGACTTCAGACACCTGACAGAGGAAACAGAGTATTGGCTTACGCAGGTTGTCAATGGATAAATGCTGGACCAACAATGAAAATACATATGAACAAATGGAGACGAAGAAGGCCAGCCAAATAAAACAGAGTCGAACATAATAGCATATAATTCATCACGGTTTACACAATTTGAATGGTAATCAAGTTCTACCAATCATTACGCTGATTCCTTTTGATTACATTTACACGGATGCTGAATGAAAATAGCACAATTCAAAGTTCAAGTATCATCTCCTGGCAAGAAAAAGAAAGTTCATAAATCATCAAGTAATGCTAGTACTCCCTCATTACGTAGCAGAAGTGTGAGACCATAAAGCATGTGACGGCACCAAAAGACTGACCATTTCAGGCTCCTCCGTTGAGCCGCCAAAGGTGCTGCTTGCCGGCGTAGTGCTGCTCCACGTTGAGCGCGCCGGAGAGGTGCACGTTGCACACCTGGCACTGCACGCTCATCTTCCCGGCGAGGCACGCCAGCTTGTTCTGGTGCTTCCTCCCCCGCTCATGGTCCTTGAGGTGCCACGTCGTCATGCACAGCACGCCGCAGACGCCGCACGGCACGGTGGGCTTCTTCTTCGACGCCGCGTGCGGCGGCTTGGCTGCGGAGGAGGACATCGGGACGCGGGGGAGCGCGCCGGAGCTTGCCGGTGGCTCGACGGAGCGGGCGTTGACCGGCGGCGGGCCGGAGGGCCCCCGGAGCAGTGAGCGTTTGGCGGTGGCGGTTGCGGAGTGCGCTGCGCCGCCACTTGAATGGTCACCGGCGGTGGCCCGGACGGGGGTCCCGGGATGCGATGAGCGTTCTGTTGCAGTTGCGGAGGTTGCGACGCCCTCTGCCACGGCGGCTTGCGCTGGTGCTGCTTCTGCGGCGGCTGGCGAACGCCGGCGAGCCCCGGAGGTGGTCCGGTTGGTAGCCTCTTTGTTGCCCATGTAGGCGCTGGTGGTGGTGAAGGTGAAAGTGGAGGTGGTGGTGGAGGCGGTGGTTGCTGTACCTGGATGGACATAGCAGTACGTGATACAAAGAATTGATCAATGTTATGCAACGATGCAGTTTGCAAGGAACATGGAGTGAAAACAGGTATCGAACTAGTATGAATCAATGCAGAAGGGAGGAATTAAGGTGGCGTTCGGATGAAAGTTTAGTGGCCTATTATGCACTGTAGCTTGTCACATCAATACTTCCGGCACGATTTATGTGTACTAAACAAAGTCAAATTACAAAACTAAGTCCAGGACCCCCCCTCTATTTCGCGAGACGAACGTAATGAGGGTAATTAAGCCGCGATTAGACGATGGTTACTGTAGCATCACTGTGTCAAAACATTGATTAATTAGGCTCGTTAGATTCGTCTCGAAAAATAACGCCCGTCTGCAGAAAGGTTTTGCAATTAAATTTTATTTAGTACCCTAAATAGTAAGATTCTTTTTACTTTAGAGGGTAGAAGTTTAGAGGGGGAAATAGAGGGGCATCCAAACGGGGCCTAACTGTGATATTCTATTCTGACATGACGTGATTTGTGTTGTACTATCGTTTGCGGACAGGCACCATCACAAGGCATATGTTTCAGGTTTGCACTGATAAAAATAGAGAAGCGAAACCTGCGTGTTGAACATTACAGTTGCCTTGGTACTAATCTACAGCTATTTGCCAAACAAAATGGATTCTATAAGTTACATGTCTTACTGTAGTATTACTCTTTGATGGCGCAAATAGAATATGTCGCCAAGATAATATATCGAAACATGCACTTGAGGATCAGAATGAAACAAATGCAGTTTAAGAGACAGTAAAAATATTCTCTGAAACCAGCTAACTATGTTATCTAAGCTATGGTTGGTCTGCCCAAAACCGCTATTTCTGAATGACTACTGACTGAACCCTGTTATCTAAGCTATCTTTCTGTTGGTCACATTTTTACGATAACACACACACTAGCAGTACTAATCAACTAACGTTACTGCTGTGTTTAACCTTGTCATGACAGCACTCGGTGCAAAACTCATGTGACTTCAGAATTTTTTTTTTTCTAGCCAACGACTTCAGAATTCAAACCCACATGCTTTTACAGAAATAAGGAGGTAATGGTTGTGCCTCACTCACCGGTGGAGGATTGGCACTGCCAGTGCCAGAGGTGTTGTATTGGCCCTGCTTCTTCCTGAGCTCGAGCCGGCGCTGCACGCCCTTCCTGAACATGTCCATCAGCTCTTGCTCGCTGAGTTCCTGACTGAATGGAGCACTGTTCCCTTCATCTTCTATCTTGATAACCTGGGGCATGGTGCTCTGAAACGGCGACGGCATGCTGGACGCAGGCGATGGTGCGATGCGCCACCGAGGGACGAAGATCTCTGTGATCTGAAGCAATATGCAGTTAAGCAACTGAAAGCATTTCAGGAACCAAACCAAAATGACAGAAACAAACCAAACCAAGAAATACGAAACGAAAAATATATTTATATTCAGCTCATAGGGCAAGGATCGTTTTCAGATAACATGGGATAAGAGCAAACTAATTCCAAGAGAAAAAAAAAGGAGAAGGGCGAGCAATCGAAGGGGTAATCACATGATCTGAGAAAGCGAACGTAGTAAAGTACCAAGATATAGATAGTGCTCTCACCAGTAAACTCTTCAACGCAACTAATAGAACACCGCTCGGTTGGATCCTCCAATGTTCCCGTGGCTACCAAGCACGAACACAAATACTTGAGAGAAGTCGACAAACCGAGGCGTTAGATATACTGCGTTGGTTAGGCTTGCACACCTTTCGCGTTGTGAGATTTGTGAGGTCGCAACACGAGAGCCAGTTCGTAATGGGCCAAGCCACATTAGAGAGTGACTCGCATGAAAAGACATGCATCCATCAGCTTAGGATTTCAGACTCCACACACCCGACAGAGGAAACAGAGAACTAACATGCCGCAAAAAAAAAAAAAAAATAAAAAAAATCCAGAGTTGCCGAAATCGAACGAACAACCAAAATGTCGGCAGGCCCTCGGTTGCCGAGAGCACGTACGCTTCGTGCCACGCGGCGTGTAAGTCGCGCACGGTCGATCATGCATCTCTGCCAGTGGTCTCTGCCCTTGCCCCGCTCGCCCTCGCGGCACGGCGAAGTCTCGTTTCGTTGCACAGGTGACGGTGAGCTAGATCGCGGGAGACAACTATCTCGTGGTTATGTGCGTGCGTCTGTATTTTAAGCTGTCGCTACGGTTTCTTTATACGTTGGCTGAATCACTGGTCTATGCGGCGCCTGAACTGAAACTCAACCACTTGTTAGTTTTTTGAAGGTTAATGCAACCGCATTTCGCTTGATTCATCCACAGGAGAAGTGATCGTGTAACACCCTTCGTCAGAGCTTTCCTTTATGCAAATTAGCATAGCGCATGAACTCATTCGTACTTGGTGAACTAGTAGAACTCTGCAAGGAGGTGGTGTCATTTTTTTACTACTTTGCGCTGTTATCATCAAAGGATCGATTCAAGAAAGAAACATATATCCGTCAACTGGAAACGCATACTGGCAAAGGATAACCAATTGCATAGGCGAGTTAACGATTCGCGCAGTTCAAACTACTGAAACGAAATAAGTAACTCAGATGGATAAGGGAAGCCGATTAAAAAAGCAACTCAGAGAACTAAGGCAAGCCGAGTAAAATAGAGTCGAACACAAAAACTATATAATCCCTTACAGAGTACTACACAAACTAAATTATTGTTTAGCAGTCACCAGGCTTATGCAATCTAGTTACACAAATAGTGAACAAAAGCAACACCGTTCGAAGTTCAGATATGACAAATAGTAAAGCAGCGTGACAACTGACAAGAGTTTCAGTCATGTACGTATCTAATAATAGTGTCACGTTGCATAGGGGCATATGATGTAGTGCAAATCATACAGAGCAGTTCAGAGACTTGATCAGAGCAACCGTTTCAGGTCAGGCCCCTCTGTGGATCCGCCGGAGGTGCTGCTTGCCGGCGTAGTGCTGCTCGACGTTGAGCCCGCTGGAGAGGTGCACGTTGCACACGTCGCACCGCACGTTCATCTCCCCGGCGAGGTACGCCACCTTGTTCCGGTGCTTCCTCCCCTGCTCGTGCTGCTTCAGGTGCCACGCCGTCATGCACAGCACGCCGCAGAAGACGCACGGCACGGTGGGCTTCTTCTTCGCTGCTGCTGCGCGCGTCGGCTTGGGCGCTGCGGACCTTCGCTGAAGTGGAGGATTGCTCGCGTTCGCCGGTGGCATGCCGGAGCTGTTGTGTGCCGGCGGCGGGCCGGAGGAGTTCGGGGCGCGGTGAGCGTTCACCGGCGGCGGCGGCGGCGGAGCGTATTGCACGTTCACCGGCGCCGGCGGCGGGACGGAGTGTCCTGTGGCTCGGTGAACATTTGACGCCGGTTGACGAGGGTGCTGAGACCTCTCCCACGGTGGCTTGCGCTGGTACTGCTTCTGCGGCGGCTGGCGAACGCCGACGAACCCCGGAGGCGGTCCGGCCGCAGGCCTCTTCGCCCATGTGTGGTCCGGCCCAGGTGGAGGACCTGGAGGTGGAGGCGGTGGGGGTGGAGGTGGTGGCTGTTGGTGTACCTGAGGGGGGACATATGAGGTCACAGTACAAAGAATCAATGGTAGCATGAAACAATGCAACCTGTAACCAGAAAAGGGATACAGCCTACAAGTATCAAGCTATGAGTTAGTGGATGCAGCTAATAAGTTGGCTTAAGATCTTCGATTAGTACAGTAAAATTGTTTCCAGCAAATTGATGTGACAAAATAATGCAATGTGTATATATATACTGTAGGTTATTGTCACCGCAAGAAAAAAAAGAAGTATATATACTGTAGGTCATTGATCTTTAGTAGCTTGCTTAATTCAGTACTCCTCATATATATTGTTAAGCAAGCTACTAAAGATACATCCATGCATGAATCTCCTAAATAGCTTCCTTAATTCAGTAGCTTGCTTAATTCACTACTCTAAATAGCTTTCTTAATTCAGTACTCCTAAATAACAATTAGTAGCAAGGGTAAACTATGATAAGCTGAAGCAACAAATTGAAGGACAGGCATCGTTTCTAAACCATATAAAACCTGCACATAGTCCTACGTTTGGAGTTCTTTTGTCCCTGAACAAAGTAAAAGAATGCAGAAAATTGGAAATGTGATCTTTGATCCTGAGGCGACAAATGTAGTATTACCAATTGACTGCCCCCTTAAACTTTATGCAATACTATCAGCTGGCACCTTTATTGTATACTATTATTATGGAAAAGACACCATCTCAATGTTCGCTCTGATAACTGATTATAATAGAGAAGCTGAATTAAGCTGTTTTCTGAAGAACTATACAGTTCTCTACTGCTATTTAAAAAAAAATATTCAGACTTCACAACTTGTAGGCCTTTATATATGTTTCTTTTATGGTGCAATCGGTCATCTCGTGGCAATGACAAGTTAGATCAAAACAGGGCCACCAAGTCTGCTTGAAGGTTAGAATGAAACAAATGAAGTCCAAGAAGCAGATTTCCTATTTATAATTCTGTAACTAGAACTCTGAAACGGCCTATCAGAACTACGTTATATTTCCCTAAAAAACTACATTGGATTATCTTCTCTGATCTATCTTCCGTTTGGAAATACACTAGTTCTACTAGCTATCTTTATCTAAAAAAGTTCTACTAGCTAACATTATGGTATGTTGAGACTTGGCACAATCCAAACAAGCACACAGACAAAATGACATGCTGAATGGCTTCAGATTTTTTTTTTTGTAAACGAAATATATGACTTCAAAATTCAAATCAACAAGCTTGTACAGAAAGGAGGAAGGAATGGGTTGTGCCTCACCGGTGGGGGAGGAGTAAGATTGGCACTGCCAGAGGTGTCGTACTGGCCCTGCTTCTTCCTCAGCTCGAGCCGGCGCTGCACGCCCTTCCTGAACATGTCCATCAGCTCTTGCTCACTGGGTCCCTGACTGAATGGAGCACTGTTCCCTTCATCTTCTATCTTGATAACCTGGGGCATGGTGCTCTGAAACGGCGTCGGCATGCTGGATACAGGCTATGTCGCGATGCGCCACTGAGGGATGAAGATCTCTGTGATCTGAAGCTGTATGTGGTTAAGAAACTGAAAGCATTTCAGGAACCAAAGCCAAAACGAAAAATAAGAAACAAATTAAAGCATGTTTCTGTTCAACTCATAGTACAAGAATCGTTTTCAGAGAACATGAGACGAGAGAAAATAATTCAAGAAAAAACGAGACGGGCGGGCAATCGAAACCGAAGTAGTAATCACATTATCTGAGAAAGCGAACGTAGTATAGCGCAGAGACAGAGAGTGATCGCACCAGTAAACTCTTCAACGCAACTAATAGAACACCTCTCTGTTGGATCATCCAATGTTCCCGTGGCTAAACAGGCACGAACACAAAACACTAGAGAGAAGTCGACGAAATGAGGCGTGTGTGTAGATATACTGCGTTGGTTAACCTTTGCACACCTTTCGCGTTGTGAGATTTGTGAGGTCGCAACACGAGAGCCAGTTCGTAATGGGCCAAGCCACATTAGAGAGTGACTCGCAGGAAGTGTGTGAAGGCCATGTGTCTATGGCGGCCCAAATTGACTTGCGAAACGGTCCAAAGCCCGTATCTGTCGCGGCATAAACCGGCATGACAGGATCAGTGCCGTGGAAATTTCCACCGGCTTCCAGAATCCGATTCGGCTCCCTCTCTCGCCGATAAGCTAGCTGCTTTTGAAGGAATCCATCGGCTGGCAGGCTCGCGCAAATTCCCCATCTGAACCAGGCGCCCGCGGAAGCCGAGAGGAGCGCAGCAGTAGTAGCCGGCGGCGGCGAGGGGGGCAGAGGCGAAGATGTCGTACCTGCTGCCGCATCTGCACTCGGGGTGGGCGGTGGACCAGGCCATCCTCGCCGAGGAGGAGCGGCTCGTCATCATCCGCTTCGGCCACGACTGGGACGAAACTTGCATGCAGGTAACGACCCCACCGCCTAATCCTAGCTCTGGCTGATCTCTGATATCTGAAATTGGATGCCTACTGCTGTTTCGTTTGGGGACGAATTGAGGGATGCGGCTCAGCTGGTCGTGCACGTGTATTTGATTTTTGGGCAGGGTGCGGGATTGGTGAAACTGGAAGCTTAGAATTTGTTGAGTGTGGAGACTACGAGATTGGTTCGGTCGTGATTTAAGAAAATTGATTTGATACCGATTATTACTGATGCATGTGAACCACAATCATTTTACCAATTTTAGCTTCTGTGGTACCTGTATCTTCTGTTATTTAGCATGCTCGAGCAGCTTACTATTGTTGTCAGAGTTCTAGTTGGTAGCAGTTCATAAAATTAGGGGTATACTCCCGAGCTGACCAAGTATCTGAACTAATAGTTCTTATGCACCATATTACTCAGGGACAAAGCCACTTAGCAGCTGCATTATTCCCTTTGATTTGTGCCAATGCAGTTTCATTGTATGTTATCTAGCTGGGGATAGTTTGGCAGTCCAAAGATGGAACAGAGATAGGATGGATTTAGCTGTTGGGTTTGTTCGTTCAACTAGACAAAATTGTATGCTATTGGGTTTTATATAAACATAAATCCTAATCGGCCTACACTGTATATATACTTTTGAGAGATTGAACTGAATTGGACCTTGATCAATGCCTTTTCTTGTTATATTTGATCTGTACATTCTCTTTATTCAGTTTGTATTACATTATGCAGTTGTGATCTTTTGTCTTCTGGGGCGATTTGTCTATCTGACATAGCTGTGGGGATGCTGAATGTGTGGAAGTTGTCATGAACTTTTGGTGAAGTTTGTTATGGACATGCTGATAGTTTATTAGAAAGTTGGGTATACTAAGTCAACTCTGCTTGCTGATGCAAGAGGATTGTGAATTTCATTGATTTTATTGATTTGGGATTGTTGAGCCTGGTCCTCATGAGAAATGGCAAGCTTCAGGAGCTATTAGGTATCGGATCGATCTCGGGGTAGCATTTTTAAGTTGCTGATGTCTGTTATTATGTGTGACAATTGTTGCCAGTGCTCTATCTTCATACAATGAATTAGGTCTTGTATTCGACGTTGTATGAAAAATGTGTTCATGTCTTAATCTCCTCTTCTTCTTTTTTCCATTCTTTGTTCTATTACACTTTAGCTCTAGGCATGACTCTTATTATACTTTTTCAATGTTTAGATGGATGAAGTACTGGCATCTGTTGCTGAAACAATAAAGAACTTTGCTGTTATCTACCTTGTCGACATCACTGAGGTTCCTGACTTCAACACCATGTACGAGCTTTACGATCCATCGACGGTGATGTTCTTCTTCCGAAACAAGCACATCATGATTGATCTTGGGACAGGAAACAATAACAAGATCAACTGGGCCATGAAGGATAAGCAGGAGTTCATTGATATTGTGGAGACTGTCTACAGGGGTGCACGTAAGGGCCGTGGTCTGGTGATTGCTCCCAAGGATTACTCCACCAAATATCGTTACTAAAGCAGCGCTGCTATTGTTGTCTAATTTATAGCCTGTTATGTTTGGCAACCATTCTAAAGCCATTTTGCTCATCAGATGCTTAACTTCAGTTGCTCCTCCTCTTTTCCTTCTTGGTAAGGAACCTGGATTAATAATGTCATTTGAAGTTTGAACTCTGAAAGTGGGATCGCTCTAACCTCTAAGCTCGTGGCAAGCCACAGTTGTGTCAACGAACCAAACATTATTCTAAGAATCCGTAGCGCAACTAAGATAACGTGTGTCAAACTGTGGTTATGAACCAAGCATGTTCTATGTGTTTTTACGTCACAGAAGATGCAAATATGATGACTCCATTCTGGGAGCAGACCGTGCAGAGCTGGCGGCACAATTGACCGTTGAGGCAGGTGCATTGCATGCGGCCGGGCAGGCTTGTGTATCGGTGCAGACACATGGTCCAAGGAAACGGGACGACGGTGCAAACTCGCGTTTATTCTTCACTTCCGCATCTGAAACAGGCCAATGCAGCTGGGGTTCCCGTGCCACGAAGGTCAGTCTGATCGTTGAGGCTGGTACACGAGTACAAGCTCGATCAGGAGCGCCCCGCTGCGTTCTGCCATCCCGAGTTCTGTATCGTTTCCCATGGGAGTGAGCACGTCCCGTCCCGCCAGAGCAGTTGTCCTCGAGCGACCAGAGGAAAACTCGAAGCATCATCATTTGGAGATGCTCGTCTCATGGTCAAAGGAAACGCGCCGCCCGTTGCACGCGCGAAACTGCGGAGATGGTGCGCGGCGGCAAGCACTGCCGCGGGCCCACAATTCTTGAGGAATCTAATCGCAGGTTGCGTGCTGTTAGAACATCTCTAACAGTTATGTAAAAAAAATACTCCTAAAAGATTGATTTAAGGGATATCAAAATATATATTGGGAGAAAAAAAACTGACCTTCTTCAACAGTTCTCTATTTTCCTTGCCAAATAATTCGAAAAGTGGACACGTCATTTTCTTTTTTTATGAGGACCTGCGGCACCGAAGAGAACGTGGAAGAGGAGAACGCCTTGTAGGTGGAGATAAAGTGTTCGACGAAATGCCGGTCAGGGGAGGGGAAGCAGGCTGCTTGCACAAGGATGGCGCGCGCGGAGTCGGCGTCGCGTGCTGCGGCGAGGTTGCCAAATACGGCGAAGTACTGAAGGAGGTGGGGATGTGGGTGCTGTTGGGGCGAAGTGAGCCTGTGTTCGACGAGATGCAGCAGGCCATGACCGGCCTCATGGAGCTCACCTACGGAAACGTTGCAGGCCGAAGCTAATCTGCAAGCCAGTTTGCTGTCATAGAATGTTCATAATAGTCTGCCACCATGTTGATGCTCTGCGCGCTTGCGGGGGTGACCGGAGGACGGCGTGCGACGGCGAGGGGTGACAGGAGACTTCGGCGGCGACGAGCGGCGACGTCGGGCTTCGGCACTTGACGGGGACAGGCGCTGGAGAGGCGGCACGTAACCCAGAAGAATGGCCGAGGCGCCGGCGTCGTGGGCTTCGAAACTTGCTGGAAGACGAGGCGGAGAGGCGGCAGAAGACGACGGTGGCGCGGAACTACCGTAGCTCATGGCGGCGGCGGCTCGAGCAGAGGAATGGAGGAAGGTCTTCGCGCGGGCGCGAACGAAAGTAGATGGCGCGATCGGACCCACGCACCGACGATTTTCACGCGAGAAGATGGGGCGTGGACAGGTCGGGGATGCCGAAAGCTTCCCCACATCTGGCGATGCTTTAGGGAAAAATGAGCTGAACGTAAATTTAGGGATCCTTTTTAGTACATAACTGTTGGAAGACTGATTTTGTGGATTACGCCTAAAATCAAGCTTTTGAGAATGGATTTAAGGAATTGTTGGAGATGCGAAGTTCTCGCGTGCGCCGCGGCCAGGGGTTGGTATCTGGTTTTTGTTGGCAAACAAAATATCATGGCGCCTCATGCGCCTTCTTGTCCTCTTTATTTTTCCGAACGAGCTCAACTCTCCTATGCTCCCTCCGTTTCAAACATTTTTCTAAACATTTTACATGCAGTTCTAGCTTTGTATTATGTTCAATGAATATTTTTTGAACCTAAACAAGCATATGTTCAAATTTATAGAATCTTTTATGAATTTGGACACTCAGACATGCATATATTTTGAAGTAGTACTACGTGTGGGCTGTGGTCGTACCATGCAATGCAGAGACCTCCCCCTCGCAACAGCAGTAGGCCTTAGCAACTCACGCCTGTCGTGATGTCTCTCGCATGCCTGATCAGTGCGCCTGACTAAGCGTCTGGCTGTTAGACGTGCCACGCATAAACGCATATTTTGCCGGAACCCCTCCATGATGGGCGTGCTTGCCATAAGCACACTTTTTTAAATCACACAACAGGCACAAAACCCCATGAGTAGTCACATCTCGTTAAAAGAATAAATACTTATAAATGTACAACATTCATGTTAAATCTGAAACTTAAATTCGGATGGGCTGGTTCCACCAAAAAAAAAACCTAACCAACGTTTTCTGACATGTGGGATCAACGTATGAGATACGGTATTTGTTAGAGATTTGGTGGTTTCTTGAAACATAAATTATTGATGAGTTTGTGAAACATGCATTATACTTGTTAGGTTTTTGATTATAAAGTCACAGTTTTAGTGAGTCGCCCGAAGGCAGTCGATTGGAAAAGATGAACACAAGGAAGAGCCATTCTTCATACATACTCCAGTACTCCTTAATAAGTAGGAGCGACTGGTCGAAATGGAAAGCGGGCAAACGGAATTCTGTACAATGTTCAATATTTTGACACTCCAGTACTCCTTAATAAGTCCTTATGTTCCAGCAGATCTGCATTGTGCCCAATCGTGCACATGTGGTCATCTTCAAACAGCAAACATCAGGTCTCAACAATTACTCATGTGACCTATCTTTGTCAAACAAGGAACCAAATTCTTAATCAACATATTCGCCTCCTTTCTCGCCCCGGACGTGTGCCGTGACCCATACGGGCTATGAAACATGACGCCAAGCGCGTAACTGGCGACACGGCAGGTTGGCACGTCGATTCCGCCGTTGCCGGTAAAGCCGAGGGCTAAAAGCCCTAGAGAAATACGCGGACTGCGCCGTAACAGGGCAGTTGCGGACTGGACGCGTGGACTGCGAGTGATCCGTGACACTTTTGGCGGAGCACCCGTCGGGTTTGCACGGTTCGGTCTCCGACAGACGAACGATGATGGTTTGGCCCGTCGCCTGGACAGTAATTCTGGAAACTGAAACACGCCTGTCTCTCTGGTCGTAAATGATCACGATCGTTTCTTATCTGCTGGCCTCGTTGGTCACGACTCACGAGTCAATTCTTCCGCCAGAGCGAGCATCGGATGCGCGCATCTCTAGACACCGAACGCGCAACCCTTGCACAGCGTTGTGGCCCGCCGCCAGCGTCCAGTGACATACGCACCTGGCAGCAGCAGTGATCACTGCAAAAGCAAAAGAGCTTCCTGCGAATGATCGTGTGATGTTTTTTTTACAAGAGAAAACTAATGTTTTCGCTCGTAAGAAAGAAGCTTACCAAAGAATGCGTGCATCTTCAGATACTCGTGAATAACTTTCGCGTCGCGGCGTATGCGGTCTTTTTGGGACGGGAAAGCTGTTCCGCACGTACGTATACTAGTCTGAATGGCAATGGGTACATTACTCACTGGGACAGTGGAATGTCCTCATCTCCATCTAATAGAGTTTTATATCTTGTTCTCATTCTCATACCCACTTAGGGACTCAAATTTCCCCATCCTCACACCTATATGGGTGTGGGTACCCATCGGGTTACCCATATTTACTAATTGGCATCACAATACTACATTAGAGAAGGGCCACCGAGAAAAAGAGATGGATCTTGTACATGCTCACATTTCAGAAGGAGCGGCCGGCGTCGATGATGACATGACGTCGTCGCGGCTAATAGCAGGAGCAACGCGTGGCGGCGTAGGCTGACGTTCGTAGGACATGCAAATGAGGCGGCGGTCGGCCACGGCCGCGGCTGACGGGTCAAAGCGATCTGGCTAGCGTGAGGTGTCTCGCTCTGGCAGCGGCAGAACCTCCAATTATTTTGTTAGGGTTCGCTGACCCCTCCCTTTTATTTATATACCTATTGTAGACCTACGTGTCATATATTTCGTGGGGCCCATGTGTAAACGGGTATAGATTGCAGGAGAAGGATCCCATACCCGTGGTACTCAATGAGTGATAAAAATACCTATTAACAGACCCATGGGGCGAGAAATAGATCCAAAACCCAAACCCTAATAGAGGAAAAACCCACGGGGTATCAGATGATGGGTACCCATTGCCATCCCTAAGACTATCTCTAACTTGTGACCCATTTGGTCACTTATACCCAAAATAGGTTGTAAAAGTGTAAAAACACCTCTCCAACCGGTGACCCAAAGCCTACCCATTTTTCTCCTCCTCCACCCCGTGACGCACAAATATATTAGCACCAAACACACGCGCGACGTTTCGCCTCCCTCCTCTATTTCTCTCTGTCCGCCGAGGCAGCACGGGAGGGCGCGGGAGGCGGCGACGGCGGCGGCCCGGGGCGGAGACGGTGCGGGGCGGCGCGGCGGGAGCGGGAGGCAGTGGCGCGCGGGCGAGTGGCGGCGGCGGCGGGGTTCGCGGTGGCGCTGGTCGCCGGTGGCGGCGAGGGCGAGTGAGAGAGGAGAAGGAAGGGTCTTTGGTTGGAGATGAACGGTCAGCAGTACCCATTTTGGTATTTGGGCAGCTCCTTCCGTTGGAGATCCAAACCTAAATTGGATCTCCCTGAACACCAAAATACGAGCCCCAAAAACTTCCATCTCCAATCGAACACGCAAAACATACCTTTCACCCTTCTTCTTCCTCCGTGCCCTGCGCGTCCATGCCGCTCAACGAGGACAGCACGACCCCGCCGCCGCACGACGAGGGAAGCACGACCCTCTCCTACCCCTAGATAGCATGACCCTGCCGCGCCCTGCACCTCCACACCGCCGCGGCCCTCGCCTGCGTTGCCAACGCGCGACGAGGACGACCCCCTCCCTCCTTCGCCTCCCTCGCCAAGCGCGACGGCCCCGCATCTCCCTCGCCAAGCGCCGCCGCCCTGGCCCACTCCCCGCCGGCGCTCGTGGAGATCTCGATTGGGAGAGAAAGAGGAGGGGGTGATCGAGCGATTGGTCGCCAGCCGTCGCGAGCTCAACCGCCGCCGCCGCGGACCCCTACCCGCGCCGCCGCGAGCTCAACCGCCTCCGCGCGGACCCCTACACGCGCCGCCGCGAGCTCAACCGCCTCCCGCCGTGGCCCGCGAGCTTGATCGCCGCCGCCTTCTTCCGCGCTGAGGTGGTTGGCTCGGCGCAGATCCACGGGGAGGGGGAGGGAGTCGTGGCGGGAAGGGGAGATCCGGCGCGCTGGGGGAGGAGGGCGCCGCGATGGTCGGTGTCACCGTCGTCCATGCTCCTCGCGTTCACGCAGCCGCGGAAGCGATTGGTCGCGGGGGAAAGCTGATCCATTTGTGCGTCGTGGGGGGAGACGGCTTCCATTTTGGGTCTCCATCTGGATCCTCGATTGGAAGCTCATTTTTCGGCCCCATTTGGAATGGAGGAATCATTTCCTATTCCTGCGGGAATTGAACTGTTTCCTGTGAAATTCCTGCAAAATTCCTGCGTTCCAAACAGGGCCTTCATGTTCTACGACTCATTGAGGTATAAGTCATCTTTTCATTGTCGTCGGTTGGAGGTAGTCTTGTTACAAAATGATGTCGTCACGGATCCCCGAATCCGTTTTCCCTTGTCCCGACAGCAGACGAGGCGCGAGGTTGATGGTGGAAGATCTCCCGTTTCCCTTCCTGTTCCCACGAGCACGTCAGCAAGAAGAGACACGAGACAAGTATCGATAGGTGGAACTCAATTCTCTTTAATCAAAGGGATACACGGTTCCATTATATAGGTGGGAAAACCCTTCAGGGGTAGTTTCGGTATCAGCCTAATAACCCTTGGATATTAAGGGTTTATAACAAGTCTAACACCCTCCCGCACGCAGCCCGGGCCGGTTCAGTTGAGCCGCGCTAATTGCGGATGCGTGCATTCCGTATCATCTCTTCGATTAGTCAGAACGTTCAAGCGCATAACAAGCGCAAAAGAAAAACCCGGCGACGAGAAAAACAATTTGGAACGTTTGGAAAAGAAAAGGCATGCTCCTATATAAGACAAATTCAGATAATAGCCAATTCACAAAAAAGAAATTCAGAATAATAGCCCCTGTGCCAAGAAAGTAAAGTTCGGGTTAAGAAAAACGTATTAAAAATTGCTTGGAAATACTCTTTGCTCAGTTCAATTCGAAGCATATGATACTATGCAAAGGAAGGTAAAGCACATCTAACTACTATTATCATTCCTCTAGGCACAATGACGTGATTTCAGATTCACATCCGAAAGTTCTTCTTGAAGGTCAAGCCGCCTGATGTAAAAAAAAAAAAGGGGCCAAGCCACCGTAGATGGGTAGTGCTTTGCTTTCCGCATTTGAAAATCACGGCTCGACACCGTCACAAGCGTGAGTGTGGGTTTCGTTCCGTTCGGGCAATATAAGCCCTGCCCCTCAACTCAACTCCCTCCATCGCCATTGCCACCCACCCAACGCCGATGGGTCGCGGGCCCATCCTCCTTCTCGCCCTCCTCCTCGTCCCCGCCGCCGCAGCCGCCACCTCCCCCACCCCACCACCTTATTCTTGCCATTTATTTAGACTATATGTTTGTGCATTCGTATATGTTGTTGTTATCTGCACTGCGGTATTGTTATGGACCACAGAATATAGGAAGGTCAATTCTATGGACTTTAAAAAAATTGTTGACAATGTCATTCTCTTACAAATCATCGTGTTCATTAAAATTATAAAATACATTTAAACAATGCTTAACAAGGGAGTTATGCAAGTCTACCTCTTATTCTTTAGTCTTTAAATTTTCTTATGACTCAATTTACATAGTATCTTTTTAGAGCAAACATAATCATAAATTAGTTCAAATGACCCAACTAACTAATATCAACACCATTTGTTGGAACATTCAAATTTGTCCAACAAACAAGGTGATAACTCTATCTCCTTCATGGAGGAGCTCAAGACTAAATATGGTGGACAAAAAGAGGGAAAAGTTTAGACTAAGAGGCGATGAGAAAGACATTTGATTTTCAATCATTGATGTCATTTCCTACCCTGAATGAGCCTTTTATTCACGGTAAGGTGGAAAATGTTAATCTTGATCTTTAGATATTTTTCGGTTATCACATGAGAGAAGGGATAAAATGTACCTTTTCTATAACAAAATTCTCGTGTCTTATTTTTAGTTATTACGTGGTAGAAGGGGTAAATTGTATCTTTTCTATAACAAAACTTTATCATGTCTTGTAAGGGCATGCTGCATGCTGTAGCACCCATTGTACAACCATGTTGGACACTGTGGAGGCACTCTCAGGTCTCGGATTGTTGGCTTATCGACATTCCGCCAAACACATTTGATTTTAAATGGTTGTTTGGTTTGTGCTTCCAAGTGACAGCCAAAATTTTAGATATGCCAAATCCAGGAGAGGAAAAAAAAGACAGTGTTTAGTTTATGACCAAGAAAAAATTTGAATTATGAGCATGTCAAAATCATATGAACTTTTGAATATAGTTGAGTGGGGTATTGTTTCGATGATAAAATGACAAATATCGTGTTGCAAACTATAATTTGTAAATTTGAAAATCAAGTCATGATTGATTGTTAGATACTCCCTCCGGTTTTAGATTGTTGACGCCGTCGACTTTTTGTAGCATGATATTATAGTTTGCAAATTATAGTTTACAACTCTCCCGCCGATGCCTCTTTTCCCTGTCGCAGCACTCGCCTCTCCCTTCTCCTCCGTCACCGACGTTGCAGCCATCAACGCCAAAGCTCATGGCGAGCACGAGCTCATTGTCCTCACCGCTCTTCCCATGACGATGGCGACGACAGAAGGGGACCGAGTCAAGATCCAAGCCGCGGATAAGCGACACGATGCGTGGCAGCCGGCAGCTCAACCCGGGCGATGCCACCCTCCTCTACCTCACGCGGTGGTGCCGCCCCTCCACCTCCTCCCCTCACACGGTGGCGCCGGCTCCCCCTCCGCCGTTCCTCCACATCACCGGCCCCCTCCCTCCCGGCCGCGACCACCTCCGCAACATCGACCTCCGCCTCCCCACCCGACGCACCATCATGCTCAAGAGCGTGAAGATGTACTAGATGGTGTGGTCGTTGTCTTCTTCTCCAGGTCGCGATGGGAGTGCTGGAGGCGAACAATGGCGAGCTTAACGAGCTGGCTCGCGAGCCAGCTTGAGCTCGTAACGAGCTGAGCTGAGCCAGCATTCTAGCTCGATAAGATAACGAATCGAACCGAGCAACGAGCTGGACCGAGCCGAGCCGAGCTCTAGTTGTGGCCCGCGTGAGGTAACATGCTCCTGCCACCAGCAATATTGACCACTACAAAGCCAGAAAGAACTTCCTTAAAATACCCACAAGGAAAAAAATGATTGTGGATGATTTTTCATTAAAATAAAAATAACAATCCGTTCAATTTTATTTTTCGCTCCGAAAAAAGAAGACACCGAAAAGCCGCATAAATGTACAGACCTTCATGAACAGTTTTCCTGTTGCGGTGTCGCCATCTCAAAGCTTTGTGAAAAATGCAACCATCTTCTTGCTTTGGACGGGAACGCCGTATCCCCGGAGTACTCGTGCGACCTGAGCGGCGTTCCCATGCACCGAGCAGGGGCGGAGCCAGGATTTAGGTATAGGGGGAGGGGGCTAGCTGCAAAAAACTTCATGAGAGGGGCCAATTAGTACTTAAGCATGGTAATTAGCTGGTAATTAAGAGGGGCTACAGGAAAAGTTTGCTTTATTGGGGGGGGGGGGGGGGCAGGCCCCTGCTCGCCCCCCTGTCTCCGCCCCTGGCACCGAGGGCGTGCAGACCGAGCCACTCAGCTTGCGGGTAGTACGTGTGTTGCGGCCAGGCTGCAACCGCCCTGCTACGGCGCAGGAACCAAAACCGGGCGCCATTCCTCCGATGGTATGGGCCAGCAATAGTACTGGCGGCGGCGGCGCGCGTGCAACCGCGCCCGTGTTTACCATCATGATTCATGCGGGACTAATCCAGTTTTGAGGAGCATGAGATGAGGTGCGTTAATCTGCAAAATGAAGTGCAACTATTTAGCCGGTCACATGACGTATCCCCACTTCGAAAAGAGTAATCAAGCAGAGCCCTCCGTTCCCAAATTCGATTGTATGGCATGTCGATATTATTGCTGACAATCATGCGGGTTCACGCCTAATTTTACTACTAACCAGTACCGGCTAGTAGTAAAATATTTATCTGACATTACGAGTTTAGGACACTGGATGCATAGCGATTTTGAACTGCCGGCTATGTCTTAACATCGTCTTAAAAAATGTCAAGATGGAAGTTGTTTTATCCGGGCCTTATTGTCCCGTTGTGTTGTATAGAGAAGACAGAGTCGTTTTATTTCTGAATCTCCCGTTGTGTTGTATACCGAGGAAATGAAATACTCTAACGCAATGAATTATGTTTGGTCTTGTTGAGTACTAGTTTTCACCCCCTTTCTATACGCCCTGCACCCGAGAAAGAAGAAAAAAAAACTTAATCAGCTAGCCACGTGCTGTATGCCGACAAAAATACAGGTAGCAGAGTGCTGTGATATTTTTTATAGTACAAATCGTGGAATGCCGTTCTGAAAAGAGAGAATGCAACAGAAAAGTCATCTTGCATCGCAAGGCAGCAGTCCAGAGGGCACTTTTGTCCTTTCGCAGTTCAGCTAGCCACAGGCCACCCACAGCCCACAAGCGTGAGTCCCACGTTCCGTCCCGCCATAAAAACGTCTCCACCAACCCCCTCCGTCGCCATTGCCACCCACTCGCTTACCTAATCACAACCCATGATAACATTGGTATACAAAGAGACAATAAATGAGATAACATCAAAGATTTCAAAGAGACATGGTGGTTAACTCACGATTGGCAATCCACGACAATAACTTATATAATAATTTATCATGAAACATTTAATCAACTTATTCTTGCCATTTATTTAGACTATATGTTTGTGCATTCGTATCTGTTGTTGTTATCTGCACTGCGGTATTGTTATGGACCAAAGAATATAGGAAGGTCAATTCTATGGACTTTAAAAAAATGGTTGACAATGTCATTCTCTTACAAATCATCGTGTTCATTAAAATTATAAAATACATTTAAACAATGCTTAACAAGGGAGTTATGCAAGTCTACCTCTTATTCTTTTGTCTTTAAATTTTTCTTATGACTCAATTTACATAGTATCTTTTTAGAGCAAACATAATCATAAATTAGTTCAAATGACCCAACTAACTAATATCAACACCATTTGTTGGAACATTCAAATTTGTCCAACAAACAAGGTGATAACTCTATCTCCTTCATGGAGGAGCTCAAGACTAAATATGGTGGACAAAAAGAGGGAAAAGTTTAGACTAACAGCCTGTTCGGCTCGCAGTTGCAGTCGCAGTAGCAGTTGCAGTTGCAGTTTTTCTGAGAGAGAACACAGTAGCTGCTGGAAGCAGTACTGTAGCCATGTGAGGGAGAAGAAGGAGCAGCCGGCTGGAAAGCCTCCAGCCGAACAGCCCCTAAGAGGCGATGAGAAAGACATTTGATTTCAATCATTGATGTCATTTTCTACCCTGAATGAGCCTTTTATTCACGGGAAGGTGGAAAATGTTAATCTTGATCTTTAGATATTTTTCAGTTATCACATGAGAGAAGGGATAAAATGTACCTTTTTTATAACAAAATTATCGTGTCTTTAAATATTTTTAGTTATTACGTGAAAGAAGGGGTAAATTGTATCTTTTCTATAACAAAACTTTATCATGTCTTGTAGGGGCATGCTTCATGCTGTAGGACCCATTGTGCAACCATGTTGGACACTCTGTGTCACTCTCAGGTCTCCAATTGTTGGCTTACCGACATTCCTCGAACACATTTGATTTTAAATGGTTGTTTGGTTTCTGCTTCCAAGTGACAGCCAAAATTTTAGATATGCCAAATCCAGGAGAGGAAAGAAAAAAGACAGTGTTTAGTTTATGACCAAGAAAAAATTTGAAATATGAGCATGTCATAAACATATGAACTTTTGAATATAGTTGAGTGGGGTATTGTTTCGAGGATAAAATGACAAATAATATCGTGTTGTAAACTATAGTTTGTAAATTTGAAAATCAACTCATGATTGATTGTTACATACTCCCTCCGGTTTTAGATTGTTGACGCCGTTGACTTTTTTCATTATGTTTGACCATTCGTCTTTTTCAAAAAATTTAAAAAATTAGCATATATTTTGTTATGATTTTTTTGTCATTAAAGAAAGTTGAAATATACCTTATAATTTTGCATGTTTAAACTAATATTTTGAATAAGATGAATGGTCAAACATAACAAAAAAAGTCAACGGCGTCACAAATTTAAAACCGGAGGGAGTATACCTTTTGTAGATGTAGAGTGGATTTTCTATGGACCACTTAGCTAAGACGAGAACTCTATCTAAACCGTCTATTTGCTGTACACTTCAACTACTTTGAGTGCAACAATCTGAGCCATTAATTTTGCAAATGTACAGCCCAGATAAAATCTTTATTTTAGATAGTCCTTAGAATCGATTTTGCCCTCGAAGCTGCTGGCCAAAAGAAAAATTCGGAACTGCAGTCGTCAGCGCACGACACCAGTGTTATATACCGCTCAATTCGCGAAAAAAAAAAGTTGTGATCTACCGCTAGTACGTGCTGCAATGTTGGAGTATCCTCGTGTTTCGCGGTGACTACCAATTCCATTGGCACGGCAAGAGACGTGGCCGTGTCTTTGATGGACCAGTAGTCTCTATACTTCAGACCTTCCGTGCAGCCGAGACTGACAAACGGAATGGCAGGCCACCGCGAGAAGTTTTGAAGCCCCGCGCGTTGTGGCCCGCGTGAGGTAACATGCACCTGCCAACGGCAGTATTGACCGCTACAAAGCCAGAAAGAACTTCCTTAAAATACCCGCAAGAAAAAAAATGATTGTTGATGATTTTTCATTTAAATAAAAATAACAATCCGTTCAATTTTATTTTTCGCTCTGAAAAGAACACACTAAAAAGCCGCATAAATATACAGACCTTCATGAACAAAAATGCACCGTCTTCTTGCTTGGAACGGGAACGCCGTATACCCGGAGTACTCGTTGCTGCCCAGTTGGGTGCGACCGGAGTTGGCATTCCCGTGCACCGAATGCGCGCAAACCGAGCCGCTCAGCTTGCGGGTAGTACGTGTGTTGCGGCCAGGCCACAACCGGGCGCCATTCCACCAAAGATATGGGCCAGCAATAGTACTGGCGACAGTGCGCGCGTGCAATCGGGACTAATCCAGTTTTTTTTTAGCCGGTCACATGAGGTGTGTTTGGTTTCATGCACTAGCTAAGTCATTCATAAGATCTTATCTAGGCTAGTCCAAACCATGCTAGGCCAATGCAAGGACAAGAAAGAGACATATGTTTGGTTGCCCGGATGGAAAAATGGTTAGTACTAGTACAAGATTGTGCTTGGTTGGCTGTCTTTGCTGAATGAGATCACCTTGTATTTGATGCGGTGAGTCTTAAAATCTTTCACCTCCCTCTTCTTTCCCTATTATTTTCATTGGTGAAAAGGAATTGATCAATATTTTGTTTCTTCGACTCAAAATCTAATATTGATACATTATATTTGTTTTGCTCGGTCTAAATATTTTGCATGATTTAGGCATTACAATAAAACAAAGCATTGACTTTATCCTCTCCCTAGTTGATCCTCATCCACAAAACAGAGCAAACCGATCTTCTCATGCGACTTCTTCGTGCGGCACTATCTCGAGGAATGTGATAAAAGAAATATCATAAAAAACCAATTTCTTAACATCTCACAGCAAACATATGCGGCCGAATGTCTCAGGTAGCAACAAAATCAGTGCGTACGGGACTCATGGCGACCTTGGCAAGGAGCTCGCATGAGTTGTCCTTCTCTCGGAGGAACTTCAAAAGTGGCCTGTTCTTTGCAAGAACAGCAGCGATGGCGCCACGGCCGACGGGAGGAATGCTTTGCCAAGGGCTGCGGCGTCCAAAAGCTGCTAGAGGAAAAGATCTGACTCGCATACTGCAACGGCAAGGGTTGCAGTAGTACACGGACACCGCCGACGCTCGGCTCGTCGACTCCCTGCGCCGCCGCCTGCCTCCTGCCGCTGCTGCAGACGCCGTCCGCGGCCACCCTGTGGCTCCCGTGCCTCCCGACGGCTTGCGTCGCACCCGCACGCGCCTCCCGGCTGAATTGTTCACCATGGATTGGTCAGCCGCCACAGGTCCACCAATCCTCAATCAGCCCAGCCGCCACTTGCTCGTCTCCCCGTCTCCCTCAGTGAAGCGCGCCAGAGGGCATGTCGACGGTCCTGCATGTCGATATACCTTGTGATGGGGCACAGGGTGCAGAACCCCAGACTGGTACTCCGCTTAAATAGGCTCGGTCGCCAGGATCGTCGCGAGTTCACTTTAGACTCTGGTCGTACCACTTCACAACAATCGGATTCGGAGGCCGCTGCTTGCGTGCTTCGCTGCACGTTACCGTCGTCCGAGTCGGGCTAGCGCACTGGAGGAGTTGGGTGGCTAGTCCGATCATCTCTGGGCCAGACAAATCGTACGTAAAGTGTAGCAGTTCGTTCAGGCAATAGGTTTTCGTAGAAACACGAAGCCAATTGGACAATCTTTACTTCTAAGCAGGGAGTTCATTGATTATTACTTACAGAGTAGCAGTGGGAAAATTGCATTATTTCCGAATCTAGAGCATTAAACAATTCAAACACTCGAAAAATAAATAAACATCTTTAATTATAGGCAGCTCAAAGACAATACATTGCACTCTCCATCGAATACCGGCCAGTTGGATATTCTCCATTGCAAAAACGCAACATATCAAATAGCTAACTAGGCCTAGCTAGCCCTGAACCCAGAACAAGAGAGCTCTCGTGTCAATCTCAGAGCCTCTCACCATCCTGTTATTCTGGACAATGTACAACACTTTCTTCTTCCTGATAACTGGCCCTCCTCTAAGGCAGTCGTCCAAGGACGCGAAGGTGCACTCCAAGTGACTCCCGCCAACCCAACGATCATCGATGAGAAACCACGGGTGCTCAGGTAGCTCAAGCGTGGCGCGTAAAAAGGCTGGCATCCCAAGGATCTCATATTCGTGTGGCTCTAAGATAGGAACAATCTTTCTGCTTCTTCGACACGTGCGCCCCTTCGAGTTGGTGTGGCTCTTTACTGCAACATCGGGAAGACATCGAGCACAAACCCCTTTGTCACAGCAGGTGAAGATCCAATCGGTCAGCCTATCGCGACAGCTTGAGCAAAAAACATCTGCAATTTTGTTCAAGAAATTGAAATGATAATTTGTAAGAGAACTGCAAAATTAACATTGTTTAAGTATCTTTTGAATTTACCTTCGTCTGGCGTTAACAGGTCCATAACAAAACGGAGTATTGCCACAGCAAGAGCACCTAAAGCACCACCGACAGTAAACAAAAAGCCTGAACAAATGACAAACAAATGTTAATGAAAAACGTATAAGAGATTAATTACCATGCATGCTTAACAGTAGGGGTGGTGGAATTAATTGGTTACCGTTGCTCAGTGCCGTCGAAGCCTCGGTATCATCCACCATGTCGTCGTCCACAAACGGAGAGCTGATGCCGTGGATAGCCAATCGCGAGCTGACCACCATGTCAGGCTCACTGAGATCAGTAGCAATGATACCACCCTCTATGATCATGTTCCTCTTAGCCATCGTGGGTAGTATCGTGCTATGTTCAAGGTTCACCAGGTTGGCAAGGGTGAGGCGGTGACCGGGAACGATGTGGAAGAGAATTGCCTGATTTGATAGCTTGTTGAGGACACCTTGGTCATCCGGCGCGAAAACCGTCATGTTTTCCAACTTCTCAAGGTCGCTCAACTGGTGGATCATCCCCGACGCAATGACGCTGAATCCCCTGACGTGCAAGCAGGCGGCAGATTCAAGGATCATCGCCCGCATCACGTAGGGCCCTGGGCCAGCAGCTGTCATTCGGGGGCATGTGAGGCGCCGACGCCCCAAACCGTTGATGCACGAGGTGTTGGACAGCGGCCGGATGAAGCCCTCGAGACCGTGCACCACATAGCGGCCGTCGTTGTACAGCTCAGGGCGGGATACCTTGACGCCGGCGACGTAAATGCTGTTGCGGTGGACTTCAAAGGGATCCTGCCGGAAGGAGACGTCGAGGCAGAAGCCTACGGAGGCCGACGGGAGGTTCACCGGGGACGTGGCGGCGAGCTCGGAGTAGCTGAAGTAGCCCAAGGCGGTGTGGAGGAGGTGGCGGCGCGAGCAACCAGGACACGAGCCCTTGACGACGGCGTCGGGGACCGCAAAGACGGTGATCGGCCGCCCACGCCACCACGCGATCGTCGGCGAGTCGGCGAAGTGCGCCACGGCCGACGCCATCTCGTAGTACCCGAGCGACGCGAGCGCGCTCTCAAGCTGCAGCAGCCCCCGTTCGTCGCCCGAACGCGAGGCCAACAATCTCGCGGCACGGGCTCGGACGCGGCGCCAAGCGTTGTACTGGTTGGGGAGCAGAGAGGGCGTCGGGCTGGCGGCTGGTTCGTCGGCGCGTGGGGCGGCCACCGCACGCCGCCTCTCGTGTCTGCGGCGGCGCCAGGGAAGCCACATTCGCGGCGGCGCCGAACGACGGAGGAGGCGGTGAGCGTTCTCGGAGCGCGCCGAGCAGCGCAGGATCCCCATCCGTCGCCACGATGGCCTCCTCGAGGGAGGACGAGGAGGGGGCGACCACGGCGCCGGCGGTGAACGTGTCGAGGGCGGGCAGCGAACGGCTCTCACCCTGCTCGAGGTGGTTCTGCTGCGTGGAGGGCGCCGTGGCCGTGCTCGTCGGCGGACGATGGAGGTGGTGCGCGGGGGCGCTCGCCGACCGGTCGTGGAGGGCCGCGGCGGCGGCGGCGGCATGGAGAGGCCCAAGTGTCACTAGCAGAAGTACAAGGAGGAGAACGGGTAGGTAGGGGAGCGAAGCCATGGATTGCGGCGGAGCCATGGACGGCAGTGGTGGTTGGAGTCTAGGAGACGCCAGCCGCGGCGAATGGAGCTGGGTGGGCTCGTACGGCTAAGTTGGGGGTGGGCTCGTGCCATCATGTTTGGGCCGTTCGTTCAGGCCCGCCGCCCACCGTCTTCTTCGCTTCCTGTCCCGGCTTCCCCGTATCTTCGGTTCTTCGCTTCCTGTCCCGGCTTCCCCGTCGGTACGATTCCAACAAGCGGAATCGGACGGCGACGCAACCCGCAGGTCCACACCCCGCGGGCCCACCAATCGATCCGTCCTTTTCCCATGGCGCACGTCTTCGAGAGACTCCACGACTCCCGTCGAGGGCCAAGAGATGGTGGTGATCGAGCTGGAGCCGGAGCCCGAGGAGGCGACTCGCTCCGCGTCCCCGGCGTCCGCAGAGAAGGCGGCGACTGGTGCCGGCGGGGAAGCGACGCGCCCCTCGGCATCGGCGCCCGAGGAGCAGGCGGCCGCCGCGGGCGGCGGGGAGGCGGCGCCCGAGAAGCAGGTTGCCGCCACTGCCAGCGGAGAGGCGCCGAGGGGGGAGGACGAGGAGGAGGCCTTCGAGGACGCCCTCACCGACGAGCAGCTGCGGGAGGTAGTGTCCCGAGCACGACAAAAGCTTATTTCCTTTCCTCACTCCGAGTGCCAATTGTCCATTGCGGTGCCCAAATCTGGGTTCAGTTGCGAGGCTCTGGGATTGGGCCATTCCAGTTGAATCGGTTGATTGGTTCGTGCGTTGAGATGGAGAAGCGGATTAGTCAAGTGGCAGCCTGGTTGGTTGGAGTAGATTTAGTTGTTGATAGTGATGAACCCCCTCAATTTCCCTTGTTTATTGTGAGCAACTGGAGGATGGTGCCATTTTTAGTAGTATACTAAGTGGTCGACAAGCTATGAACATGGTAGCTTCAACCGGTTATTGTCATGTTCTTAAATTTATTTGGCCATTGTGATGTGCTTTGCGTATGAAGTCTCAATTGCTGTGCTGCCTTCATTCACTTATGATGTTTACCATAGCTGAAGCTGCTGTCATACTCAATTTTAGCGATGCAAGTGGTCCATAGGTGTTGTATCAGGGTTGTATAAGGTGATGGATTGGTTTTCTTGGTTCGGTTATTAATAACTGCAAGTTAACTAGAAACTGGATGCAAAAAGGCTTACTATCTGCTTTGCTGCCTGCATTCAGGTATGATATTACAATAGTTGTCGTCGTCTCCGATTCTCAGAATGCAAAGTGATCTGTATGTTCGTTTCGTGTTTTGGATGTGGCACATTAATATGAGGTAAACGATCATGGTTTGATTTGATTTATATAACTACTAAGTGCACACAAAAATGAATCCAGTAAAGCCTAATTACCTGCTGGTGCCAGAAAACATGTAGATGTGAGATATATAAAGCTTCTATGGAGGCCATTAGGTAGAGGTTGTTCTTAAATCTAATTCATGATCGCACAGGTTATCTGTGGCCCTGTTTGGGTGTTGTAGTATTTCAAAACCAAAGTATTAAGAAACCATGGTTTTAGAAGCTAGTGCCAAGCAAAACCATGGTTTAGAAAAAAGAGGTCATGAGTGGAGTTTTTAAAACTCCAAAATGGTTGCACTTTTAGCAATACCATGGTTTGTAAAACTACAAAACTTGCTACATCCAAACACTTTGATACCTCTCAAAACCAAAGTATATTGCAAAACCATAGTATTCTTTCAAAACTTCAAAAATACTTTGTATCCAAACAGGGCCTAATGGATTAGTACACTGCTAGCCTGGTTGGTTTCAGTGGATTTAGTGGGGGGTAGTCATGAGCCCCTTTAGTTTTTCCCTTTTACTGTAATCAACTGTCAAGTAGAGAATCGTGCTATGCCTAGTGCTTAGTTGTGACAGTTGACAAGCTATGATCTCCATGGCTTCCACTGATCATACTTCATGTTCTTAAATTTGTAAGGCCCTTGGGATGTCCTTGCATATTAAGTATGAATCACTACACTGCATTCACTCATTTATGATGTTACAGTAGTTAAATATGTGGTGATGGTTAATTTTTGGAATGCAAGTAGTTCATAAGTTTCATTTTATTATTTGGTTGTACCACAGTTATAGTTTGTAAGTCATCTGTTGTCTCTGTTCTTTGTTACAAAATACTAGTAAGCGACTGGAAACATGACATAGTAAAGGCTAACTATCAGCTGATGTCAGAAAATGATTTATTTGAGAGTGTGATATGCGAAGGTGCCATGGTTGACTGTAGATTTAATTTGTTCTTGAATTTTGCTTGCCGTGCTGCAAAATATATAGTTTACTTTAGCAAGATGATAAAAATCCTGCTCTTATCTGTCAGAATTGAAAGGTTTGGCATAACTTGGCGGGATAGGCTCAACTACAAACTGAGGAGTTTTGATACAGTATTGGGCTAGCAGAAACTACCAGTATGTAGTAAATGACAATCGGATTCGTTATCGAGTTGACATGTTGCAACCTTTTGAAAGCTGTCACTTGGACCTCATTATATTGTTAAGTTACTTGCATTAGTCCGGGATCTGAATATTCTCTAACATCCCGCTGTTAGGATTTTTTTGTCCTCTGGAAAATGATTTCTTTTCTACTTGCTGTAGAAAGCTAGAAGTCAAGCCAATGATGCAAAAGCAGAGGGGAACAAGCTTTTTGCTGCTGGACAATACGATGAAGCATTGTCACAATATGAGATGGCATTGCAAATTGCTGCTGAGCTGGAATCTGCTGAAGATATATCCTCTGCATGCCACTCAAATCGTGCTGTATGCTTCTTGAAACTGGTAAGCCCTTTTTGGTGACTTGACAACTCTAAACTGCCACATTTGATTGGCATGATTTCTCTTTTTTTTTTTTTTTTTCATATGTAGGTGTATCTAGTGTGTTACCTGATGACGGCGCTCCCCTATAGTCCTATTTAGTCAAAATCCTTAGCTCTACCTTACTCTCCTTGACCTACAATGGGCCATTATTTACTTCTTGTATAAACCTGCTATCGATTCCTGTTTAGAATTTTTTCTGCTGAACTTGCATGACTAGGCAGGTATATCTGGTGTTTGGTAGTTAAAATCTTTGATCACTTCTTATAATTTTACAAGAATGATATGCTTGACTAGTCTAGATTCGATATAGTTACTCTTGACCTTGTGGTCTTTTAATTATTTACTTACTTGGCCTTGTGCATCTGTTGAATTAATTCTCTGCCTCATTACAAGAAAACCCAATTCTTACTCTATATAAATAGGGGAAATGTGACGAGACGATTAAAGAATGCACGAAGGCACTTGAGCTGAATCCGTCATACTTGAAAGCCTTGCTCCGGAGAGCAGAAGCACATGAAAAGCTCGAACATTACGATGAAGCTATTGCTGGTTAGATTTCCCTTCTACATAATGTTTTCTTTAAGATCTGCCAGTTTCACATTATTCCATTTCACATGAATGTGCGTCATTTTTGAAGTTCACTGCTTCTGGTGTCTAATTTGATATTCACAGATATGAAAAAAATTCTTGAGCTTGATCCTTCAAATCAACAAGCCAAGAGATCCCTGTTCCGCCTTGAGCCCCTGGCTGCTGAGAAAAGGGAAAAGATGAAGGAAGAAATGATTGGTAATATGCCGCACTTTTTCAAAGTATATTGAGTTGCATTATTGGATCATGATCTCATTATGCCAAACTGTACTCTGTGTGTAAAAGCTGTTTTTGTGTGATTCTTATTAGTTTAGGAGTTCATGCCAAATATAAAAGTAGTGTTATCTACTTACCAGAACAATATGTGATGGTATCGGAAGTGCCTCAGAACCTACTGAAAGTTTACGTTGCCCATGCAACATCTACTGGACAAAATGAATTACATAGATATCCATTTTTATTGATCAGGATTATTAGTTTTATATTATCTCATGTGCTGTTCTGCATACACGAGTGATGTTTCTGTTTCTTTTGGTGTACCCTATTTCCCTACTGCTGTTAATGGACCATTTCATCTGTTACAGGAAAGCTAAAAGAACTGGGGAACTCTGTGCTGGGGCGCTTTGGAATGAGCGTCGATAATTTCAAAGCTGTTAAAGATCCAAACACAGGCTCATACTCCGTATCGTTCCAGAAGTAACATGAGGTGAAGAAATACATGGATGGATATGGCTAGGTTGCTTTCAGTTAATAGGTTCACTTTACTCTTTGTGGCAGTTGTTGGAGGCGCTTTTATATCACAATCTAATAGTGTCCAACAATCGTTTTGAAGGCAGAGCATGAACATGAGGCATTCTGGGATTGTTTTGTTTGAGCTTGTTGCGTTTCAGATACAGTTTCCCATAGTGCGAACTTGTATGATATATAAATTATCGTATTTTCCTGAATACAATGTTCATGTACGCGTGGGCTAGATGTGTTTTTGGTAATGGTAATGTTTTCCTGTGATGAAACTATTCTCTTTTTCTGATCGAACTATGCCTCTCGTACTTTAAGAAATTGCATTTAGTGATCGACGTACGGAGTTGGCCCGTATTTGTGGCTTCTGAAGCTTTGGAACCTGAAGTCACCAGAATCTGATTTACGCTGCTGTTTCGTTTGAAGTTTCAAGCTTAAAAAGAAAAAACAGATGTTCGTAGTTAGTGGACTATCGGTTCGATTTTTAAAGCTTCTCAGGCAGAAGCTGGTTTGTACAGATAGCCTTTCTACCTTTCTGTTTCGTGAATTAAGGGGTTTTTTTTTTTGAGGGAAAGGGTTTTCTTAACAAAGCTGGGCGATACTCGAACTCTGACTGAGATTTACAAAGCACTATTGTGCCCTTTTACCACGGAATCGTTGAGTTAAAACGATGCTTATTCGAGAGTTTAATCCGAGAAACCATCAGAAGTTTTATCCTAAAACAAGTACTCGTGCTTTGTAAATGAGTACTAAAACTTTTGGAAAAGTCTAATTAACCACCGGTATCCAGATCGAGCAATCCAGCTACCACGACAGACACTGCACGACGCGGTGGAGTTCCCTCGGCCAAGGGGCACCGTCGCGCACCGGACACGGAGGCCACGGCCCAACGGCGTGCCGACGTGCTTCTTGTACTCCACAGAGTTGGAGCTCGCCCTCGAGCCGCTCGCCACCCCCGGGTTGTTGATCGGGTCCAGGTAGACGTCCCGGAGTGCGCCGGAGGCGCTGACCGCGCCGTCGGCCCACGACACGGCGATGGTTCCACCGCGGTAGCTACTCGGCGCGAGGTGGAACCACCTCATCGTGAGCCGGACCGCGACGTCGAACCCGGTTCGTACGGATGAGGTGAACGAGGACGCCGATGACGGCGCACGGGAGGGCGAAGTTTGAACAGGCACTTGCAAGTGCAGCAGCAGCCGAGACAGCTGGGGTCGCCTCGTCTCGATGCCACCGGCGGTCGGCGCAGTGTGAGCCGGGAGGACGGCGCCGGTGGTGGCATGGCATTGGGGTTCGTTCGCGCATGGATTGAAAAGGCGAGTTACTATTTGACATAAAAGTATATTTTTCAATTTTAGAATCGAACTTAAAGTAGACTTGTGCACTAGTACCATGTTGGACTAGGGACCAAATCGAACCCAATAATGGCCCTGATCGGCAGGAGGAAGTTCAGCCGGCTGCTACTGCTGCTGGTGCTACAGTCAACAGGTTTGCTACAGTGCCAGATTCCTCCGCTACAGTGTTCTCTCTCACTATTCAAACTGCAACTGCAACTGCATCCTCCAACCGAACACCCCGAATAGCTAGAGCTCAAAAAGTTCAGAGACTAGATTAGACCTCTCAAATTAAGAGATGAAGTCGAGCCTTAGCCAAAGTTGAGGAACGAGATTGCCAAAAGCAAAAAGGACTGATTACGAGAGCGCATCTCTTGTGTTTACCAATGGAGTGTTATTATCTATGGTTAATAACGATTTTGACAAAACAAGCAGAGAAGATGAGCGCTTTTGTCCTAAACGCAGCCTGATTGATGTTGCGCGCGAATGCGTCCGGCTGCTTTGCCATTTCTTCTCCATGTGGAGGTTTCGTTTCATACGTCCTCGATCGCGAGGAGGAATGCCACAAACCGCACCGCGCTAGCCTACCAGGCAGGCATGGCCATTGTGCCGCACTGCCGCCCCGGCGCGGGGAGCCAGCCCCACGGAAAGCATGCGGTTCCCAACGCCCAGCCGTGCGCAGCGTGCCCGCGCTTGGGGTGCCGCGGCCCCCTCGCCACGTCCAATCAACAGCTAGCCGTGCGAGGACGGTCGGTCAAAGTCCCGTCTCTTGTCGTGTGCCGTCAGCCCTGGCAATGGCTGCTTTTCTCCACTCCGGGACAGACGGAGTCTGCGTTGGTCGACGCGCCGGCCCAGCCGCTGGGCGATCTCATGGGCGAACACGGCGGCTTTGCGCTTGTCGGTCTTGCGGTCTTGCTCGGTGAACGGCGAGTGCTGGCAGCGGTTTTGTGAAAGGAGCTCGCTCGTTCGTGTAACCGTGTGGCATGCATGTGCCGCCGCGCTAGGTCGCAGCTCCCTCCTCCGAGCAACAAGTCATCGGATTCTGGGTGTGCCATTGTTGGCCCTTTTTGTTGTTCCGGACGACAGGAAGCACGGAGATGATATGTGCCTGATCTGGTTGCCCATCCAACGATGGAAGCCATGGCACGATTGCTCTTGGCTACACGGGCCGACTTTACCAGACAAGCTACTCCCTGTCTGTCCTGCAGCGCAGTGGCGGCGCAGGCAGCACAACACCCCCACCAGAGGCACGGAAAAGATCCCGCAGGAGGCAGACCAGAGGACTCGAAAAGCCGGGGGAACAAGGCCCCGAAGCTGGTTGTGCACAGTGCACTGGCACAGCAGCAGAGCTCCCTGCGCCGGCGCGGCGCCCGACAAGACCCGCGCGCTTTCCAACTTCCACGCACCCGTGCCGAAGCAAGCGCGCGCAGCTCGGCCGCGGCAAGGTCGGGTCGGGTCAATTCCAGTCACCCACCCATCGGCAGTGTCCGCGTCAAACGAAATCACACGAAAGCATCCCCTCGGAAGCACGCATTTGATTTCCCATCTGCACCGTGGACTCGTGGCGCATTCGCGACATCTCCAGCCGCCTCTGCCTTCGGTCGTTTGGCCCTCTGCCTTCGGTCGTTTGGCTCGCTGCTTCCACGGTTGCACCTCACCTCGCCGTGACCGGCTCACAAAGTTTGGTGCAATATGGCGCGCGGGGAGACGATGGCCAATGTGAAGATGGACTCGGCGCGCCCCGACCCACTCAGGGCCCGAGCTCCAGCGCATCGACGCCCAAGCCACACGGAGAGAACCAGCACGACGCATACAAGTCTGCGGGAACCAAGGGCGAGGCGCGGTTACCGAGACGACCTGCGCTCGTTCCAAATTCCACGCACCCCCGTGCCCCTGCCGCGCCGCGAGCCCTGGGTTGGCTCGGGACGGGTCAGATCAAATCACCTTCTGCACCGTCCGCATCAGTCGAAATCAAATCATACGGCTACTGCTACTCCGATTCGTAGGCGCGTCTGCCCAAGCCCATTCGTGGCGTTCCCGGCCTCCTCCGTCCTTCATTAAACTCGCCGCCGCCGCCGCCGCCGCCGTTGTGCCTCTTGCACTTCGTTTGACAAGCGCGCGGGCGATGGCGACGTCATCGGGCGGCTGGGCGTGGGTGGCGGAGGTGGCCGGCGAGGAGCTGGCCAAGCTGGAGGCGGCGCACCCGGGCCGCTTCGGCCCGCTCAAGGCCGAGCTCAAGCGCCTCGTCGCCGAGCCCGGGCTGGACGCCGCCGCGTTCCCGACCCTCTCGCCAAGCGCCGAGCACTGCTTGGACTTGGACGCGGCCGCGTTCCTCTTGCCGCGCGTCAGCGCCAGCGCCGCTTCCTCCTCCCAGGATGCTCCCCCTCCGGCGTACCTCTCGTGCACCCAAGGTTCGTCTTCCGCGCGCCTACCCTGCATCGCGTCCATTGTCTGATGAATATTGCCCCGTCTCTCGAGCCCAGCCGTGCACGATCGCGCGTTCCTGCCCACTCTGTCGCTCACCGTGCGAGGTCCTCCTTGTTTGTGTAACTTCTGCAGAGTCCTCGACCCGGAAGAGGAAGCCTGGCGGCGCGTGCGAGCGGAAGGACGGGAAGCGGAGGCGGAGCGCGACGGCGCCGCCGCCGAGAGGGACCAAGGACAGGGCGGACATGGCCATCGAGCGCGCCGAGCGGTGCCTCGAGAGGATCCGCGCCATCAAGCGGAGCTTGCTCGCCGCCTGGACCCACTGATCGAGCTCGAGAGGAAAAGGGGTGGAGAAAGAAGAGACAGGAAGATGGAAAGGCGGGCGGTCGAAACAAAAATCAAATCGCCTTTGCTTCTTTTTGTTGTACATGTTCTTGCTTTTGCCAATGGGAAAGTGGGCATCATCTCGTTCGTCTGGTGATTTCACTTTATGACTACGGGCACGTAGTACTCTACTACTCTCTCTGTTCATATTTACATGTCGTTTGACTTTTTTTATCTCAAGTTTGACTGTTCGTCTTATTCAAAAAATTATGTAAAATATCATATTTTTTTTGTGGCTTGCTTTATTAATAAAGTTCTTTGAGAATGACTTAAATTTAACTATGGTTGCACAAATTTTTTGAATAAGACGAGCAGTCAAACTTGAGATGAAAAAAGTCAAACGACATGTAAATATGAACAGAGGGAGTATTTGCGTGCAGAGTTGCAGTCGAACATTTGCAATTTGGGTGAATGGCATAAATCTTGAAACTTGTCGGGGGCTGATTTCCATGGGAATGTACGTTACTCCAATACTCCGCCTTAACTCCTGTAAATAGACCTCCATCGACACAGCAAGAGATGAGGAATGAGGATGACACGCTGCGAGTTCGTCCCCTTATTTTCTTCCAGCGATAAGAGCGTAATGCCAAAGTTCGCAAAGAAGCTGCTAGTTTACGATATTATCGTTACAACGTGCACGTTTCGATATGCTAATGGTTTCATGTACTACTGCGTCGTGCATATCATCTCACAACTAATGTCACATTACAAAATCACACAGCGGCATCTTTCAAGTTTTCCCATTAGCATATCTCGGAACGTTGGTATAGTGAGGAATAATTGACTTTTTTTAGAAGAAAGAAAAAAATTGAATTGGGAATGCTGATTGTGGCAATTAATCATTCGGTCCAGGCTCCAGCAATAGCAAGTATTGCTATGGGCCCCTTGCAAAAAAAAAGTATTGCTATGGGCCGAGTCCAAAACAATTGGGCCCCTTGGGCTGAAAAGGATCGCCACGACGTCAGGTCACTTGATCCCCTTCCAGTGAAAGGGGTCTTGACCTAGTGGTTAAGGGGAAAAGTTCCTGTGCTACCGCGGGTTCCCGTGCTACCGTGCTACTACTCGGAATAGCGCAAAAACGATGCAACGAAAAATTGCAACAAAAATATGAATGGATAGTGCATGCAACGATCTACAATTCATATTTTTGGTTGAGGTGCAACCGAAGCTCGTACAAGAAGATACAAAAAAGAGAAATCAGCCTGTGAATAGTAACAGGTTGCGGGTGTGTGATGAACAGTTGCAACCCGCACTGTTCACAGCCTGATTTCTCTTTTTTTATCTTCTTGTACGAGCTTCGGTTGCACCTCAACCAAAAATATGAATTGTAGATCGTTGCATGCACTATCCATTCATATTTTTGTTGCAATTTTTCGATGCATATTTTTCGTGCTACAGTGCTCGGTAGCACGGTAGCACGAGAAGGGCCGGTTGCACCGGAACTTCTCTCAGTGGTTAAGGCATCTGAGTAACACCTTTCAGGTCCTGGGTTCGACTCCTCGTGGGAGCGAATTTTCAAGGATTTAACGGCATTTGTGCTTTCAGTGGTAGGCGACGCTCCCGTTGACAGCGAGGCGTCAGTGGTGACTTCGTATCTCTAGATTTGCCGGCTCAGTCTTCGAAGATGCTCATAGGGGTAGGGTTTGCGTACGTGTGTTCATAGGGGTGAGTGTGCGTGCGTTCTGAGTGTCTGAGTTGTGTACTGTGTAATCTAAAAAAAAAACTTGATCCCCTTCCACCTTCGAAAGCACGAAGACCCTGGTCTCTCCGGCCGTCCCGTTGCTGCTCCGTCTGCCGCCGCGGGAGCACCGAGCGCGAACCGCCAGTGCCGGGGAAGGAGGAGAATAAGCCGAGGAGAGTGTCCAGCGGAAAGGGGGGAAGCAGAGATGGTCTGGGCGCTGACCCCCGTCGACACCGTGCGAGGTGCGCCGCCCTCTTTCGTCCAGGACTGTCCGCTGTATTCCGATGAGTTCGATATCCGGTTGGGTCTGAGTAACCATTTTCTCCTCCCTTCGATTTTGTAGGGACGCAGAAGCACTACATCTTCGCCGCCGGGACGTACAAGGTCGGCCGCAAAGGTGACTCCTTGGGCTTTCCCTTCGCACTTCACTTTCAGTTTCTTGCTGTTCCTTAATGTGGTGAATTTCTTAGATAAATTGTGGTCATGAGCTAGTTGCATTGTTATTTTCATCGTGTAGTTCACTAAACCTGTTATATTTATTGACTCTGTGGATTAAAATTTGAAATGTGAATTAAGAAACGGTTTGTATTTGCTACCAATTGAATCAGCAATAGGAAAGAACGGGGATATTTGTCTCACTAGGGTTTATCTTTTCTCCAATTCATGATTTTCCTAGCGCACAAATTCATTTTATTCAGGCTCATGATAGGTCAATCTATGCTACAGATTGCGATGTGATCGTTCAAACGGACACATCTATATCCCGAGTCCATGCCGAGATTTCAATCGAAAAGATGGTTGCCTGGGATCCGCGGTCTGGTGCACCTGCCAGTCCTTCTTGTGTTCGTGTGGTTGACCGTTCGAAGTACGGCACATTTGTCAACAGAGTACATGGAACCCAGGGCAGTCGTCTTCATAAAGACGAAGATGTGATGCTAAGTGATGGGGATACTGTGACTTTTGGAAGTGGAAATGGGACCTTCAGGTGATTACAAGTCAAAATACGACTTTCATATGCTAAATTATTAATGCCTTATGCATCTTGGGCACATGTCACCATGCATAACAAGAGCTGATAAACTGCCACTTTTTTGTGTAGCCCATGTCATTTTTGATCCGTTGGTGTAACGTTGAATGTACAAGTTGTACTTGGTTCTTCTTTTTAATGAAGAAGTTGTATTTAGTTCTATTTTCCTTCATGACAGGCTATCATTTGTTCCCATAGTCGTCTTTTTTGCTGGCAGAAAGTCAGCACGAATTGATCCATCACTGCAGGCAGTCATCACATCTATTGGTTAGTGGTAATTAAATACTGTTAATTCGTTGCCGGTCATTTTCTTTAATGGCTGTTATTGCTGAGTGCTGATAAATGATTGTGTTATTCTTTTTTACACGCTAATGATGTTCACCATTGTTTTCGTAAGGTGCCTATGCTACTCGTAAGTGGAGTGATGAATGTACCCATGTTCTTGTCGATGAATCATGTTCATTGACACCAGAGCTCCTTGATGCAGTTATAGCAAAGAAGCAGATTGTGTTGGGAGAGTGGTTTAAGGTGCTTACTTTCTTTATCGCCATACTTCATATACACTCCAATGCTGTTTCTGAAATTAGTGAGTTGCCTTTTTTTTCTATGTGGGTGGACCTATGTGATTTAGCTTGCCACAAGTTTATGTGTCATATAAAGAACGCAGATTGCACTGAAAAGATCTCGTGTTTTGATTCATGATGCTGAATTGGCAATGAATACCTAGTTAACTTGTGTTATATGTGTTGTTCTTATTCATATGCATGTCCAATAATTTTGCTTTCCTTGGTCTGTTTCAGGCAATAGCTGAAAAGAACATGCACACTGAAATCCCTTCTTGCACACAGTAAGTTTGTGAGCAACCCTTCAACACCTGATAATATAGTCTGTACAGATCCTAGTATCAATTTGTGATTGCTCCATGATCATAGACAGTGAGTTTTATTGGAACTTGACCCAGATACATCCCAAACTTGACTCTTGACGGGACAATGATCAAGATGGTGGATGTCAATCTCATTCAAAACTGCCTATCAGGCTATACTTTTATCTTGGGCTCGTCAGATAAGGTGGTGTATGTTCTTCCTTTTATCAAAAGAAAGATGATCGTTTGCGTTTAATTCTTGGCTAATGCTAGTTAAGTGCAGTATAAATTTGGCGACAAACTCCATGCTTTATTGGAATTAGCTGGAGCAAAATATCTCCATATTGATGAATATTGTGCAAATAGCCAGGTAAGTGCTAGTGAAACGTTATGCTATCTTTAGAAAATGTGATGTCTTTTCTGTTTGCTGTCTCCTAGCAAAACTTAAGTTTCCCTTCTGGTATATGTAAAAAATATGGCTTTAGTTATTCTTGTTGACAGTCGCATTGCTTTTGGTGCCACAATCAATCTCAACCTTATTATTTACAGGACTCCGGAGCAGGAGATTCTGATCAACAAATTCTTGTAGTTCCTGCAAGATATCCTTTGGAATTCAGTAAGATACGCTTGCTATTTCCTTTGTCAAAGATCAGTGATGTTAAGGTATTTGCTGCTGTATTGTCTGGCCGCTTGGAAGCTGCTGCTATTGAACCACCTGCTTGTAAGTATTAGAAATACAAATTCATTCGCTGCGGGCCTTACATTTCCCTTTTCTTTACATTCAGTGTTGTTTGGCATCTTTTGGTGCATTTTGTCTTCAACGCTATGTTATTTTCCTGCATAATATTAATTCACCCTTTATCCTATTTCTATCAGTCATTGTTACATCATCAAATTCGACGGATGAAACTATTGTGGCTGATTCTGATGTTGAAATGGAGACTGCAACTTCTGCCCCTACTGTTGATGCTAGCAAGTCTCAACGTGTCGTGCATAATTCTGATGACAATGAGGAAATCACAAACACAACCACTGAAGATGCTGTAAGTATTGGAGGAAAAAAGGCTAATGTTCATAAAAAAGACCTGGAAAAAGTTGAAGTTCCAAAATCCATGGAGAATGATGTTCAGGTCATAGAGCAAACAGTGATACATAGGTTCCAGGGTACGGATGAGAATGTTCGCACCATAAACAAGGTGTCCAAGGATGAGAACGTGGAGACCAGCAGGGATGGGACTTGTGATGTTATATTTAGTCAGGGTCTGGTTGTCAGAGGCTTGCCTCCGTCAGCTCCTGCTACAACAACAGAAATTGAAGGGGTTAACTTCAAGCGCTTTAGAAAAGTATGTTCTATATTATTCAATCAAGTAGTCTCTTCTTTTGGCAGAAACAACTATGGTAACAAGTTTATTTATATGCCTCCAACCTTTTATTTAGAGACAAACAATGTCTGGAAACAGCTTCAAGGACCTTGTTCCATTTGCACGTGAACCATACAGGCAAGAAACAGGGAGACTTCTAGTGTACCTTGAAGTTAATCAGTGATCTGGAATTTAAATGATTGATGAGTTATGTTTTCCTTTTATAGAGAGTCTGACTACGAGCGTGGCACAACCGATTTCATGCGGGAGGAGAAGCAGCGGAAACAAATGGAAGCCATTGCGGATGACCTCTTCAACAATGCAAAGGTGCCCACTTACACCTTACATACTCCTTAAGCTTGCCGTGTGCATACAATTGATCCTGTGATAATAATGAAATTTCAGTCAAAGAAAAGGGCAGCAGCTGGCAGTTCGATCCAGACCCTACTTTCTGGCTGCAGATGAACGCCAGGAGAAAATCACCAGGATATATGCTTTGCCTGACTCTTCATTGGGAGGCCCAGAGAAGTTCGTTTGCTCACCAGAGCACCCACCCTTTATCTTCATACGCATTCAGTTCTCCACTTCACTGGAGTTTTCTGGAGGAAGAGAAGCCTGTGTTTCATGCTGGGTTCCTTTCGCGTGGCTGCAGGAGAAGCTGGTCTAGTGTAGGTAAATATAGGAAACTGGGTTAGATGCCAACTGTATCCGAGTGGTTCCTACTCTGATATTGCCGTTGTATTGTCGATGTGTTAACGCAGTCGTCCAGAATTTTAGCAATTCTCATGGTCTGTCTGGTAACCTATCATTTATACATGAAAGGCTCTCTTTGGGTCGCACTCAGGCCTTCTATTGGCCATATATGATATATATATATATATCCCGCTTCAGTTGAAACATTGCATGACTAATCCAAGTGTTAGCTGTTTCCCTTTGCGAAGAGAGTACAGGAGATAAGCAACTTCTTGGTACAGGAGACATGACTAAAATGTGCTCTCATGCACCAGATTGTAAAACCGATGAAGTAGTGCTGCTGTATGTACAGCATTACTATTGATAATCATGTGAGATTTCTTAAAAAGTTCTAGGGACAGAAACAGAATGAAAATCCGTTCAGAATCAACAAACACAGGAATGACACGATCATGCATTGACAGCACTGCGCAACATAAGTTATCAAAAATACAGAAAATCATGCCTTCACAGATATAACAAAGCAGCTAGCATTTCCCTGTGCTTGTCTAATGCTACAAACTAAACGATTCGTTCATCCAAGAAGCACGCCCAGCTCTCATGAACTTGGGCCCGGTGATGCTTGTCTCAGCTTGGCTCGTAGTAGCGTATCCATTTCGTCCGCCAGCGTTTTCTTTTTCGTAAATACCTGAACAGAAAGTACATAAATATTTGCTTAGACACAGTTGTACTGAATTCAGGATAAAATCATGCATCTCAAATAAGAAAAATCCGAGTTCTGAATATCAGCTATCAACAAGGACCCATTTCAACTCAAATTATATCACAGACACCATACAGAGCTTTGTGTTATTATTATGTTCAAACGCAGGAGATATGTTCAGCAGATACAATCTAGAACGTGAGGAAAACGTAAGATCACTGAGTGTGCTTGTGGCGTGGTAGTAAGGCCTCCATTTGAGAGGCTACTGCCTGGGGCTTGAACCCTGGTTCTCACAAAAAGGCCCATTGCTGAGTTATTCAGGATGTATCTATACTTGGGTTGAGTTTTAGAGATTGTGTGCTCAATGAGACAACAACATTAAGTATATAATGGACTAGCACAATGCCCGTGCGGTGCTACGGAAAAAAAATTATCTACGGGTTAAATGATCTCTATTAAGTTACACAATGTCAAGACTTGGTAACCAAAAGAATCATCAGGATCTCTTGCCATACGAAAGCACCAGTGACTCAGCTCACTTTCATAACTCCTGACTTACATATGTTCCGTCATTTCTTTATTCCAATGCTACATTTATGATGTGTTTATTTATGTAAAAGTTTCAAAAATGAAAATATATTCCTCCATCAACATTCTAAAAATAGATTTTCACACTTCATATGATGGAAAGTGCCGAGTGAGAATGTTCCCTTATCTTGACGAGGTATCTTGTGCATTGGCTCATGTTATAGCAGAGATGAATATCTGTGCACAACTGAAATTCCGGACTATTCCTCCCGGAACAGTGGAAAGAAAGCTGAGTTGCAGTCCTGTATGAGAGGATGTGTTGTGGTTTTTGCTGATTTTTAATAAACTTGAGAAAAGGATAGAGGAAGCTGATACATAAGCATGCGTCCTCGCTGCCGCTCTAATTTATTTGCTTTCATTGCCGTGCAGACTCTTGCGGCCATTAAGATGCCTAGTGCTGCCCCACCTCGCCGAAGCAGCACGCCTCAGCCCATCAGTCCCTACGAGCTCCTTGTCGATGCTCTAGCGCTGACCATCCATCCCTATGCACCAATATCATCGTTGGCCTTCAAGGTTGGAATGAAGACGGATGAGGGGCCGCACGGTGGCATCATCATTGGGGAGAAGAGGATAGAGAAGCTTTGCAGCGTGGGAAGCTGAACATGATTGAGAGAGTCTGGAAAGAGGAGAGGGAGGGAGGGATGGGAGGGGGGGGATGGAGGGAGAGAGCTGGGGCAAGGGACTGCGGAGCGGGGACTCTGGACTCACTTGTCAGTGCAAAGTGAGTGGGAGGTTGGGCGCACAACAACAACCATCATCGGTCACCAACTGCCGTTTTTATGAATAGTAAAGATACTATATCAGAAAACAACGCTGGTACAGTTTCCAGTTCTCTTAGCAAGACCCAAAAATCATACTGCCTGAACCTAGTTAAGTTATTTTGCAAGGAATAGAGCGGGGCCCCATACTAGTAACTGTTAAATACATATAAAAGAAACAACTGAACATAGGCAGGAGAGCCCCCCCCCCCCCCCCCCCCCCCCCCCCAAAAAAAAAATCAAAAATGAAAACATACCTTAGTTTAGTTCTCGCCCTCACGAAGTTCTAAAGTGGGAAAGGCACAAGATGAAACAATGTCTAAAAATGTGGCTCTGGTGCAGAGTAAGCCCTCCAGCAACTAACGGCAGTGAGTTTATTATTTGCATCACCAACTACTTAAGCTTTTTAAATTGGGATTACACATTCAGATATATGAATATACTCTACATGAAATCTTTGTGTCACGCAACATGGACACATTTAGGGGGATGATAGATGTTTATAGAGCAAAATTCAAGACCACAGAGTAGCCAGCTGTATTAGGCACTATAATTTCAACTTGCTATCAATTTGAGCAGTGTTGTGGTGACAGAACTGATCTTAGATAAGACATGACAAGACAAGTGACAACAGGAATCTGAGGATAGACCATAAGCTCGGTCAAAAATAGAAAGTTCGCAAGCTTCGCTAGAAAATGTAAGACTAGAAATCGAAACTTTTTCACGCTGAATTGCATATTCTCATGTCAAAGTCATTTCAGAGCTAATTTCTTTTATCTTAAAAAAACTTCATATTAGACTTACAGATGTCAGCCATTTGTACTGTTATTAACTGACACTCGAATGAATATGAAACTGAAAGCAATTTCCCCTCCATGTGAACTGAAACAGCAATGTATACAAGAGCAGAGCAGTCTGGCATGAACATACCTCAAACAGTTCATCAAAATTTGACTTCAGTAAATTGATTTTCCTTTCACAATATTCTTTTCCTTGAGCCATAGTTTTCTGCGCAGCAAGCATAGTAACAATCATAAAAAGGCTACAAAAATTCGCAAATGCAATCGAAAACGGCATGGCATGAACAACAAATGCAATTGAAAAGCTAAATCATACATTGCTCAGTTATGGCATGGCATCATTTCATACAGAACAAAAAAGGTTTGGAATGAAAAGACAACCAGGAAAACAATATGCCCTCCCTGCTCCCTCCATTGACTCAGTTAGATGACTGCTGAATCATGAGGACATCACTGGAGGGGGTCAAAGCTAGTAGAATTACCTTCTTCTCTGTCAAAAAGGCTGATAGACACACACAACGCAGCACAGCAACAACCCAATTTTTTTGTTTAATTACCAAAATTCAATAGCAACTTGATGTAATGGTGCCCATTATTCAGTCATCCCAGATATCAGAATGGCACCCATGTTTAAGCCCTACATTTGCGCACAACTAATAAAATCCAGCAGTTCAGACCCGTGTGAAAGAGAACTCGACTAAAATACTGAACATACAAGCAAGCTAAACTGGTCTACCACTCAAGCATACAAATAGTTGCAACAGGTCAGGTTACCTCGATGAAGTAACCAGTACCAACGTCGACGAGGACCTTCTCTGCGTCGTCGAGTGATCCGGGCACGTAGAGCGACGCGGTGAGCGGCACGAGGATCTGCTTCCCTGCACACCCACAACCGAAACGAAGGGTTAGCCAGCACCAAACCAAATCAACCGACCCGCGGAAAGGAAAAGCAGATGGAGCGCCACCGATACGCGGGAGAGCAGCGGGGGTGGGGGGTTCGAGGACGGGAGGCGTGCCTTGGGGGCGGAGGGAGAGGTCGTGGAGCGCAGCGGAGGCGTTCTCGAGGCGGCTGCTGGCGGTGCGGATCTTGGTGAGGCTGTCCTGAAGGAGATTGACCTCCAGATCCGTCTGCTCCTTGATCCCCTTCAGCTGCTCTACGCTCAGCTTGTCCAATTCGACGCGAACCGGGTTCGCCATGGCCTTCGCTTGCTCGCTAGGCTTGTCGCGGTGCCGCCGGAGGAGAAGCGAAGCGGCGGCTGTGAGGGCAGAAAGAAGTGGCCAAAGGAAGAGGGCGGAGCAGGTCAGGGAGCTGAGCGGCGGGCCGTAGGGTCTAAGTCTAGACTATGCCTAAGTTATACAAATTATGTAATTATTGATTTAACAACAAGCGCCCCTATAGCTCAGTGGTAGAGCGTCAGTCTTGTAAACTGAAGGTCTGTAGTTCGATCCTGCATGGGGGCAAATTTTAATATTGCATGCTCTTTTTTCCGAGTTTTTTTTTTATTGGTGACGAGGCACCTTTTTTTATACCATGGTGATGAGGCACTTTATTCCCTTACACGATTATCCAGCACGATTGTTGGCCACTGGACTTTCAATACAGACCGAATTCATATCCGGCCATAGCGTTGATACCTCTTAAAATGCATGTGCAATTAGGTAAGGAAGCAAAGGATTATAAACTCATTAGAATTGCTTCTGAAAAGTGGATTTAGTAGCTTCTCTTTACGATGTGGAGTTGCTTCTTATGAAAGCACAAATATTAGTATAGCTATATGCATTTTTTTTATGCAATAATCTATCCTAAAAGCATTTTTCTGCGTTCATAGCATCGGTTGTGTGGTACTCCTTATATTTGAATTAACAACGATTTGCAATGCCTCTAATGATGCAAGTTCTTGTGCCCGTAAAAGATTATTTACTATCTAAGCATGATTGGGGCTTGTGCTTGCTGAATTTCAGGTCATGGTCCCTGGTAACAAAACCCCATCCTTCTATAGTTTTATGTGAAAAAACGAGCATCATTGATTATCTTTTTCTTTCTGATGACATCATCAAGCCTTTGACAAATCGAAGTACTGTTATATCTTATTGTGCATTCTGTTATCTCTTATTCCCAAATTGAAGCACGAAGTTCCTTTTATTCGGTTTCGTTTACAGTACATGTATCTCAAGATGCAAACACTGGTAACTTGTAATTTTTAACAGTGGCATGTTAAGCTTATATTGAAATACTCCTTCAGTGTTTTGGACCAACCCAATAGTCCAATTGAGAAAGGGAGATTGTTCCTCACTTGACGATATCGAGTTACTCCACCACATCCGCATGGAAGATATGAGCACAAGCAAGTTTGCAAAGACAAATAAACACATGGCAACTTGCAAAAATAAAAAGTGGAATTGAAAGTCCAAGCACTATCCTTAAAACGTTTTTTTTTTTACGGTCCTTACCAAGGAATTTGACAACACATAGTAATAACAAACTATAAGCCAGATGCTATAGTAAAAAAACAAACTAAAGAAATGCCACTTTTAATCAAAAACCCTTAATAAAATATAATATCTACTCTACAGTCTCGAGATTTTGTAGTAGCTTTGCCTGCGGAGAGGAATATAGACTATCTAATATTTGCATCTTTGAGGGGAAACTAGATGATATTTATACACCAACTCGTTATATCTTTAGCATACTTTCAGATATACAATTTAAATTCTTTTGAGGGGGAAACTAGATGATATTTATACACCACCTTGTTACATCTCTATCACACTTTTCGATACTACAATTTGAATTCCGCCCTGTTTCTATTGGAAATGTAATTGTCTCCCCGTTTATAATGAATTAGCACAACTTATGCCATCGTATTGTTGTCGACTCCGGCTAAATGATTCCTGAACGTTTCCACTGCGATTTGCTCACGTGTGCTTGGCCTAACGAGATGGTTTCCGATCCAAATTGTGATTCCCGTGTTCTACTCCCAGTGAAACACCGCAACCGGCTGGTGATCCTATCCTCGCTCACCGAACGCAACACCGTGTCACCCTCCAATCCCGAGTCGCGTCCCGAGTCTTCGCAAATCGCAAATAAAAACCAGAGGAAACCGCACTCCACAAAACAAATCGCAGACCTAATTTCCAAAGATAAAAAAAAAATCCCAATCGCCGCCGCCGCCGCCGCCGCCGCGAGATCGCCGGGCCGGCCGCCGCCATGTCTACTCCAGCCGCCGCCTTCTACGCCGCCAACGCGCGCAAGCAGTACTTCTGCTACCAATGCAACCGCACCGTCCTCCTAGTCGCCTCCGCCGCTGCCGCCGGTGAGCTCTCCTGCCCCGAGTGCCGCGGCGACTTTCTCGAGGAGGTCACCGTCCCCGCCCCCACCGTCATCCCCATCCCCTTCCCGTTCCCCTTCGCCTCCAGCTCGTTCCCCGCCGCCACCACCGCCCCCGGCGGCTCGCCGTCCCTCTCCTCCTCGTCCTCCTCCGCGGCGACTTCCCCGTCCCGGCCCCCCGACCTCTCGGCCTTCCTCAACACCTTCCTGGAGATCGGCAACGAACGCGCCAGGGCCGGGACGGCCGGGACAGGGACAGGCGGCTCCGGCTCGCGCGCCACCGCGGGCACCGCGACCCCGGAGAACGAGCCTGAGGGCTTCGACCCGCTCATGTTCATCCAGAACTACCTCCACGGGCTCATGGAGGGCGGCGCCAACATCCAGGTCCTCCTCGACGACGCCAGCGTCAGCCTCGGCCCTGGCCTGGGCTTTGGCCGCGTCGGCGGGGCAAGCTTCGGGGACTACTTCGTTGGCCCGGGTCTCGAGCAACTCATCGAGCAGCTGGCCGAGAACGACCCCAACCGCTACGGAACACCGCCGGCCGCCAAGTCTGCCCTCTCCTCGCTCCCTGATGTCGTCGTGACAGATGCCATGGTGGCCGCGGCGGAGGGCGCGGAGTGTGCAGTTTGCAAGGAAGATTTGTCGCCCGGGGAAGTGGCTAAGCAGATGCCCTGCAAGCACATCTACCACGCTGATTGCATCGTGCCCTGGCTTGAACTGCACAACTCCTGCCCTATTTGTCGCTATGAGCTGCCCACCGATGATCCTGATTATGAGGGAAGGAAGGCCACTAATCCGCAGCCAGCTGCGCCACAGCCAGCTGTTGGTATTGCTGCTGCTGCGTCTGGGAGCTCTAGTGCTGCTGAGGTAGGGAGGGAGGAGAGGGAGGAGAATGCGCGGGTGGTCGAGAGGAGATTCAATGTGTCACTGCCATGGCCGTTCAGTGGATTGGGAGGGCAGACATCACAGCAGGATGGGAACAATGGGGGAAGTGGCAGCAACTCGCAGGGCAGTGGCTCACAGGATGGAGGCGCACCCGGCAGCAAGAATTGAGCACAGTTGTGCTGTTAGTAGGAGGTATTTTCACATAGTAAAACAGCTACTAGCCTACTATTACTGTCTACAGTTTTTCGATTATAACCAGTTTGAAATTCTTTATTATATCATCAAAGCTCAAATTTCTCTGTTCCATGTGTTGATTGATTATAGTACAACTATTTTGTTCTCTTAACCAGAAGGAAAGAAACATCCATGTCATCCATTTGGTGATATCTGGGTACTAAAACACAATGGCATCACGTATCCTCAAAGGGCATCGGACATTGTTCTTGAGAAAATATGTAGAACCTCGTAACAAAACAATGACATCCAGACGAGCAGCAATACAAACTTAATCATTTCCATTGTATCTTTGATGTAGTGACCTTCCAATGTCATACAGTAACACTGACAATATGTTTCAATGCTGGGATTATGTTTACGCCGAGCTAGAGAGGCTTCTACCTCTAGTTGTGGAATTATGGATGATAGTACTCGGTAGATCATTGTACATATGTACATTTTGATAGAAGAAAGTCTCGTTCCTTTAGCTGCATTTTCACTTCCACTCTTCAATCACATGATCATTCAGGAATCCAATAGAAAACCATATGCATCCAACACTTTATGCTAGCTGTCCCATGGAAAACCACATGCTTTCAGTAGGAATCTTATAGCCTGTAGGTCGCACCTCTAATTTTTTATAAAAACTCTCTTTTATTTTACACCATAACTTCTGACACTATACATCAAAACCATCTGGATCCACTGCCCTTTTAGGCACTGGCGAAGCTAGAGATAGAGAGAAGCCTGGTGCCTCAATACGGAATACATGTAACTTTCAAGCACTATTCAAGTAAATACATGCCATTAACACGTGAAAATCGTTTTTCACCATGGTGCCGGTGCACAGGGTGAGTGAACATGGCTTCGCCACTGCTTTTAGGAACATGGGACTTATGAACTTAGAACCTTGTCATGAGCATCATTTTAGTTTTATCATTTTCTTCCACTAGTTATGCATCATTGAATATTCACCTGGCCACCTAAAACTTTGACACCAATAATATCTCAGCAATAGTATGTCCTGTTTCAAAATTTTTGGAATGCTTAGTCATCGGGCTAGCATCTATCTATTTTCGCCTGTAGGTGTTTACTGTTTAGCATCATTTCTGAAATGTTTCAGCTTTCGAGACACAAACACCATTTCTAGATTGAAAGGATGTATTGCCAGCAGATTTGAATGTGCCCCTTTTTTCTCTTTCTAGAAAGGGTAGCTAAGTACTCCCTACCATTTTAAATATGACACCGTTGACTATTTTCATTACTTTGACCATTCGTCTTATCCATAAATATTTGTGCAAATAGCTAAATGTATAAGTTAACCTTAAAGTGCTTTTGGTAATATACGTAATTATCTTTATTTCACGTTCGGTACTAACTAATTACTTAAATATATATTGTTGTCTTGTTGGTCATAGTTTGATGAAAAAGTCTACGGTGTCTCGTATATTTAAAACCGGAGGTAGTATATAATTAGATAAGTTTCTCCCAAGGTAGTATCAGTTTTGCTTTGTTTGTATCACTGGATTCTAATTTGATTATAGCGCAAAGATCCATGATGTTGGGTTAACTGTTGGACATTTTACACAGTTGTTGCTTAGATACAGGGCATTGATGGCTTCAATCGTTTAAATTGAACAATTATCAAACTGCATGCTAATCTGTTTTACTTTTCTTCATGCCCCCTCCCAATCATGGTAAGAAATCAGTTAGAATCAGATTGCATGCATGGGTGCTTTGTAAGAAAAATATTCATTTGGGAGCACATATATTTTTAACAAAGTTTGGGGTGCGCTCATGGTTAATTCAGAAATCAAGTCAGTGCAGCAGAACTATTATATACTCTATGTACTATTTATTAAAACATCTGCTTTATTTAGTCATTATGTTTTCTTGTTCTTTCTGCAAGCAATCATCAGGTAGCCACCTTGAACACATTTCTACAATTAGGTGATAACCTTAGACAGTGAGACCACTTTATAGCACCATACATATTTGACAATTATTCTGAAAAATTTGTGAAGTGAGGAATTTACCATTTCGTGAGTGTATGGTTTATGCGATGAAATCAAAGGTCAATTTGTGCTAGTGACAATATCTCAGGCTTTGGCGGTGAAATCCATAAATTTTCTGGATTGCATTTTAGTTTTCTGAATGTTAGAAGTGTGTAGAACAGCTGTTACTTTTTTTAGTGAACTATGATGTGAACATAGAAATGGTCAATATCCCAACACTCGAGCTGGAATTATATATTCTTTTGTGGATGACTTATTCTGATGTGAAGTTTCTAAACTGTCTCCGGAACATGCTAGACCTAGATCATTTGTCAATAAGATTATTCTATAGATACCAGTCAGTTGGCAGGTCCAATCTATGTTGCTTCAATTTCTATCCAAGTCTTTTTCATTCCTTTACGCACTACATTTTCCAATCTGTTTGCACATTGATTTATGTCTCTTTTGTGGTTTTTGCCAACCACTGCTGACAAATTTATTGTCAATCTCCTTGCAGGTTCTTTCTTGGCCATCGGTTCAGAAAGCTTACAACAACATTTGCGTGTCACCATGCCTACTATACCTACAGACTCAAAGAACCAAAGGAATTTACAAGTCTGTTTATTATGGAACAATCGTTCGTTTTTCGCTTCACACTGTTCATTAGGTCGTGTACACAAGGAGCAGTAAACTGCCCGCCGCGGCAGACTCTGCGTGGCTAAGACTTTATGTGCAGATTTATTGATTGGTCCTGTTTCTGTAATCAAAATTAGTCATGTGCGTGCTAATGTGCGGTATGTGCTGGCGACCCTGGCTCGTGCTCGCATGATCATGGAGCGCAGGGCGTCAGGGGTGCACTGCTCTTGCAGTTGTGCGTGTGCGTCTGCATCTGTGTTCTCTCCCTCGTGTTGCTGCGGACGTGCACTGTGGGTGATCGCGTGTTCGGGGACCGCCGCGGCAGGCCGAGGCCGAAGGTGTCGTGCCGCGAATGGACGCGCGCTGGGCACCACCACACGCAAAAGCGGCGCGACACAAGCGGGGGAACTGAAACGCTACCGGAAAGCACTCGAGCAGCGCAAGCCGGCCCCCGGCACGGCACCATTTCTGCCCGTTCGGGAGCCGCGTCCAACGGCGTGCTGGCTGCGTCGATCAGCGGAACGGCGTGGGGCGTGGCGCACACAGATGTTTGACGTCGCATCCTCCGCGAACCGCGAGCTCCCCAAAAATAGAGCGACCCGCCCGTGCGCGCGCACGCACGAATCGGATCGCGCGCGCGCCGCTCCCCTCTTCACCCGCCTCCTTCCCTTGCAGCTTCACTCCTTCCGCTCCGCTTCCCGCCTCTACGCCCGGAGCTATCGATCGCGACGCGAGGAGAGGTGAGGTTCCTCCGGCACATCGGGTCCATTCGATTCGGGCTGGTTCGTTTCCTCTCTCGTTTCATTCAGTTTCTGGAGTTGGGCGTTGCGGCCGGCTCTGCGTGAAGTGAGGAGGAGCAGGCAGGAGGCATCACGGGCTCGATTCCTACTGATTTGGTTCCGGACTGGGGCTCAATTCGGGAATGGTAACCTGCATTGTTCGCTAACGTATTGGTTAGGGCAGTGGCGGCGAATTGCTCGAGTTCTCGTCGATGTGCTCTCTGATTCAATTGGGGATGCGGGATCGCGTGAGCTGCTAGCTGGCTTGTCAGCCTGTGTGGTGGGAATGTTACATTTTGCACACCTGCCTGGGTCTGGAGCAATTTGGGGGTGTATTCCTTATTCCGAGGGACCCATTTGCCTTTTTATTCTTTTGTGAGTTTTGTTTGGTTTTTACTGTAAAATGATTATGAACCCCCTATATTTCATATTCAACTACTACCTTTCGAGCCTATTGTTCTATAAATTTGTCTAATTAATTGGGCGCTCATTTTATACTAAGATTGGATAGATGAAATTCCATTGCTTTATCGTTCAAATGATAGATGCAATTATCTCTAAGATGGCTGTTAACTGTTATATCTAGAAGGACGACAAGCGTGGTAAACAACTCGTATGGCTGGGGTCCATGAGCAGCGGATTGCAGATCATTTTGCTGGTTTTCTCTCCTTTGATGAAGATTCTGAAAGGTACAATCTAAGTAGCATTAGAATTGGACTTGATGCTGCGATTCTATATTTGTTAATATCATGTCACCATAACTTGTTGGAATAGATTGTTAAAATCGCTTTACAACTAAAAGGTTTAGAGCTTCATGGAGCATTGTTACTGTGTTGTATGCCTTCTTGTATCATCAATACATATGACTTCTATTTTCCTTTGATGTGGAGTATAGGCAATAACTCTTCCACATGTTATTTAAGTTGAGTTGTTTTAATGTAGTGAAATTTACTCTCTTTTTGTACAATAGAAGGTTACGATACTTTCTGCAGTTGTTTAAAAATGCTTCCCCTGATTGGTATTTATCTCCTGGAACACAACAGTGAGGATATATCACTGGATGGGTTGGAGGAGGAACTTGAAGAGCACAAGAACTATGATGTGAGAGCATTCTGTTTGATATCTTACCCTTACCTGTTTCCAACTATGTCAATTCATAGCAATCATTTTGATTGTCTTGGTCATACATTGCTAAATAATCATCCGTACTGCTTAATCATCATGTGCACATGATGAACACAATGTGAACTTGCCAAAATTGACACCTCAAAGATTTTTGTCATTTCTGAAAGAATGAAATAATATATCCTACACCCAATTTATAATACCTGAATTGAACAGGATTTGACTGATTTACCCTTAGCTTCCACTCATCCCTATACATCACCCAAACTCTTAAAGCTTGTGCATTTTCTCTTCATACGCAATTATATCAAGGCTCTTATGCTTTTCTCTGTTGTATCCAGGTCCTAATAAGTATTTTAACTAGTGGTGAAAAACAGCGAGCCAGGGCAACAATGGTTGAAGGCAACCTAGGCCATGTTGAAAAAGCCCTGATTCAAGTATGCATTGCTGAAGTCCTTAGCTATGCTGCCTCTAATGTGTTGATACTACTAGAAAACATTGCAGCATGTTGCACTTTTCAGAGCAGATATTCTATGATACTGCTGATTTTTTTTGTACTTGCATGGAAGCAGTTTGGTGTTCTAGTTTTAATTCTGAAACTATATTACTACAAAGTTTTTTAAACGATTATGTCAGAAGACTCCTAAAGTATTTATACTATATTTTATCCAAATTTTATTCGAGCGGATCATGACGAAACTATTAATTGTGTTCTTCCTATCTTTTTTTTCCCCCATCAGAATCCAAAAGCTAAATATAGATCCTGATGCCTAGCTTCATTAAAAGCTAAATATAGATCCTGAATGCTGTCACATCTGGCTAAAAGGTTGTTTTGAATTTTAGTTAGTACGTTTTTCCCTCAGACTCTTGGCTCCCTGATGGATCACCGTATCTTGTAGATTAGCATAGGGATCTATTGAATATACTCACGAATTAGAAGTACTCAATGTTTTATGCACCTGACAGAGTGCTTTTCTGTCCTAGTGCTAGTGATTGACATGGCATATTCTGATACCATTTTTCTGAAAAATTAGTATTTGATTTGGTACCTTATAATAATATGGACCATTATGTGGGAGTATTCAGTACACAGTAGTATCGTATGTATTATGAAATAGCTAAAATTGTATAATTTTCTTAGTTGGCTATGTTGTTCTACTACTTTATATCAGTCAGATAAATGTACTCTGCTATTTTTCATATTTTAATGTTTATATTTATTAGTGTCATGTATAAATATTGCATGTAATTTCCTGAGTCTTAAAGATGTTTCTTTGTATCCTCAGGATTATGTTGAAGACAGTGACAGCCTTGTTCTGTTGCATGATCAAATTCATGACTGCGATGTTATTTTGTCACAAATAGGATCACTTCTCAGTGGGTTCCAGGTACCCTCTTCTTAATCAGTACATGCATGCCACCCCCCACCACCACACAGACGCTTCATCTTTTAGCTGAAATTCTGTGACTGGAGGCGGTAAATAGGCTGCCATGACCTTTCTCGGCCCCGTTTTCGTGTGCTTCATTGCAATATCTCGGGGGAGGTCTTGCCCTTGGGGCCAAATTTTTCTGTAGGTTAGTGTGGGGATATTCAGAATGGGCATTTGTAGTCGTGATTCAAAGGAAAGTTTCTTTATTATTCAAAGATCATGTGGCTTCGCAGGCTGTGTGTTCCTATGAAACTAAATCGGGCTCTCATATTCTCTTATACTGGGCGTTCAGTCTCTCTTAACCTGATGACTTTGCAGGCTGCTTTACTTAGTCATTCAGGAGACACATTGTCATATCATTGTAGTAATCCTATGGATAACTTAGAAGAGGCTTTTGCTTATGGCTCATAATACAGGGGAAAAAAACCGGTGTCATTAGAAATTTATTACATTCTTTGAACCAAATTACTAATTGACTTAACAGGTTGTAGTATGCTTTATGGTCACTCAATATATTCAAATTAACACACAGATACTCAGGTCCTGCATCTTCTTAAGTTAGCTTTAGATCATAATCAAGTTACTGATAGTTAGTGTGATGGTTCACTTGGCAGGTCCATATAGGTTCAATAAGCTCAGAAATTAGAAGCCTCCAGGAGAAATCCGTGGATATAGGTGTGAAGCTGAAAAATCGCAAGGTCAGAACAAGCCTGCATACCATATTCTTTCATTAATAATTTCCTGTAATTTCGCAAGTTAGCTTACAGAAGTTTATCCTATCTTTCTAGTTAGAATTCTAGTAATAAGAGTTTGGTCAGTATCTTCCTACCATAGCATACCTGACGCACCGATGCTGTCATTTAACCTTACGCACAGTTGGTTGAGACAAAGCTTGCTGGATTTGTCGAAGAGATTGTCGCTCCTCCTGGTTTGGTGAATATTATTGTTAATGGAGAGGTAAGCATCCAAAAAAAACCTCTGATGTTTGATAGTATGGTTTTGCAGCATGATAGTTTTCTTTCAATTGTCTTGCACACTGCAAGTTTTCACAATTTTCAGAGCTATACTTTGATCTTCTAATGCACATTCAGATATGAGTTGATGAGCCTGTATTATATTATTTTCCATACTGCTTCATGGATACTCCCTCGGTTCACAAATAAGTGCAGTTTTGGACATTGTTACTGCCATAAACGCACTGCTTTAACCGCTAATTACTACACTGAAATATATAGGGAATATAATACAGTTGTAAGATTATGGAACTACTCTTCAAGACAAATATATCTGTACCTTTTTTAGAAGTTCTGTCACAATATTTAAAAATATATTGATAGTCAAAGTTTAGATGTCTTGACGGCACTGAACCCCAAACATGACACTTATTAGTGACTGGAAGCATTAAGAATAAGCGCACATGGTTGTCAACTGTGATGTGGCATGCACTATGCAGCAGGGGTTTCTTGTTCTTGCTATTGACAATTGTCCAAGGGTGAATTGCGTTATACGTATGATATCTAATACCTTTGTATTTTTTTTGTGCTAACCAATGCCAACAAAAAATAATGGAATTGACTGGGTTTTGGCACTAAATAGCATGGTTCATATGACTTGTTATTTCAGTTCCTTTTGTCAGGTGAATGATGCTTATGCTAAAGTTTTGGAGATTTTGAGCAAAAAGTTGAAATTTGTTCAAGTTGATCCACTGATCAATGCATCAAGAGCTCTGAAAGATGTTAAGGCTGAATTAGAAAGGCTTCGGCAAAGGGCATTATCCAAGGTTACGTTAATTACTGTATCTGATTCTAATAGACTATCTGTCTATATTCCTCTTTGTTTCTTCTTATACCAATGAGAGAAAAAAACTGTACCGCTGGAATGATGCTTCATGCCCATCTTTCAATTCTTTTTATCTTTTCAGGTTTCCAGTCATATCATCGAGATATTCTTTGCTATGAGAAAGCCTGGAACAAATATACAGATACTGCAACAGAATTTGCTTCAGAAACATAGGTAATGTACATGCAGCGGAAGATAATGTTTCACATAGATGAACTACCTATTATTGTTCGCGGACTTAGAATGTGAAAATTATTCTTTCTGTCCTTGATTGTATGTAGTGCCTATCCAGTACATATGTAAGTCCTATGGTTAGATGATAAATAGATTTGAAATGGCAGACTTAATTGCTTACCTTGTCTGAAGAGTAATGTCACTCTCGTCAACAAAAGAAGGATAAAATCCCTTCTGCGTTCGAGGAAAGAGGAGGGGGGGGGGGGGGGGGGGGGGGGGGGGGGGGGGGGGGGGGGTGCTTCTGTTATTTCTTGTTGGTGCTAATTGTTATCATGGTTACTCAGGTATCTCATTCTCTTTCTTAAAGAGCATGGATCTGAGACATACTTGTTGGTGCTAATTGTTATCATGGTTAGTCAGGTATCTCATTCTCTTTCTTAAAGAGCATGGATCTGAGACATATGCTGATGTTTGTGCATCCTATGTCGATACAATGAACAAGGTAAATCCATATGATTCTCTATTTATTTTTCCCATGACTACATCCACATGAACAATTGAAGAGAATCTCAAGATATGCATGGTGTAATGCTTGTGGGGTTTGATATGGTGTGATAGCTGGTTAATGTGTCAGCTTCGGTTGTGACTTACGTAGATATATAGAGACAGGATGAGTCTAGCTTTTGATAGTCCCATTCTTTTGAAGCTTTGGTGATTGCATTGTCGAGAATTTTTTTTCTAAAATTGGATGTTGGTTTGCATCGTTAGTATCCCTGATTCTGGGCCTCGAGCTGTATGAATTGGATTCCTTTATTTCGCAAGCTCCAGCCATCCTATCTCGATATTTATCATTCAGCCTTTTCAGCACCTTTATCCTACGGTGTCCATGAACTGTCATTTTGCAGATATCTGAAGTACTGTTTTATATGACATGCTAATATAATGATACACTCTGTGATTTCAATAGAATTGCCTTCTGCATCATCTGAAAACGATGTAGTGCCATCCAACATACTAACAGTGGGTGTACTGTTGTGCAGCCAGTACTGTACATATGGGGGATTGGTTCTCAAATTACAGATATCATTATTTTTTCATTCTTGAAGCAGAAAACTTTGATAACTTGTTATGCTGGACACTATAGCTACAGTTTATTCTTACCTTCTCCTTTTGCAACAGGTGCTGAGTGCACACTTTCGTGTGTATGTAGAAGCACTGGAGAGGTTGAAGCAAGATATTGGTGTATCTAATGAATTTATTGGGCATGATACCAGTATCATTGATATTATAACAAGGGGAAGAGAACATGTGAGGGATCACCGTTTCATGTTTTCATTGGGTGAACGTTCAAAGATTTTGAAGGTACATAATAGATATCGAGTAAGAGGTCTCCAAGGGGCAACATTCAGAAAGGGCTGCTTTTGGGATTGTTCTAATTATGATCTCCGTTTACATCACTTTTCAGGAGATTGATCGACCTGCCTTGGTTCCTCATATATCTCAAGTCAACTCTCTTACATACCCATATGAAGTTATTTTCAGGAGCCTACAGAAGCTTCTGATGGATACTGCTAGCTCTGAGTATGTACTAATCTGATCTGCAATCAACAACAATAAGTGAGTATGCTAACATTACTGATAGTTTCTCATTTTTATTTTTCAGGTTTCTTTTCATTAAAGCATTCTTTGGTGAAGCGCCTTTGTTTTACCAAGTTTTTGAAGGTACATTATTTTGTTGTTAATGTTTCGTCTGTCTTATCGCTACTTTCTTTTCAAAGATTGCCCCAGTTTTTATTTCATCAGGGAGACGGGGACTAGCTATGATTTCAGTACACCATCATTTAATACCTCTGAATTACTCTTAGAAGAAAAAAATTGGAGAGACTGTAACCGTTTTGTCATGGAAATTTATAGAATCAAGTTGAGCAAATGGAGTAACATGACTGAGCTAAGCCAATTTGATTTAAATGTGTGTATGTGTCTGGCTCCACCAGGGACTGCATTAGCTGGGTCCTGGGCACAAATGTCTTTCAACATGTATTTTTGGTGAAAAAAAAAAATACAGAGAGATGATACACCCAAAGTGGGAAATTCTGAGTGTTCTGGCCAAAGGAGTGTAAAATCCTGTTTTGCAATATTTGTGGAGGGAGGGAGGGATAGTCTCAAGTGCGTCATTCAACATATGCTCTGAAAAGACCTCATATCCTCACCATTATTTTCAGGACCTTTTGCTGTTATTGATCAACATTTGGATCTCACTATTCCAAGCTGTCATGATGCGGTATGCTTGATGCTCCTGATCTGCATAACCAGGAAGCACCAGGTAGGAAGGTCTAATCACACAAACTCTATTTGATTTGGAATTCGTTGTTTAAAGGACAAAATTATGGAACATGTGCTACAGAATTGTGTTTTGCTAAAATAACATATTTCCTGTCATGTTAGATAACCTGAAATACTAGCATGTGAGATAACCTGAGTATTTTCCCATTTTGTTATTTCAGTTGGTTATGTCCAACAGAAGGCTTCCTTGTCTTGATGCCTATTTTGATAAGGTTTGTAACACGAGCAAGAAATTTATTCAAAATGCCCGATCCTTCTATTCCAAACTCTCTGTTCATTTCTTTTTTTTCAGTGTTTTATATTGATTGTGACCCTCCTATCTGCTTTAGGCTCTCATCTATCTCTGGCCACGTTTCAAGATAGTGTTTGACATGTATCTTCAAAGCATGTATCAATGTGACGTGAAAATGTTATGGATAGATGGTACCCATCCACACCACATTGTAAGGTGCTACGTGGAGTTCACAGCATCCCTTGTTCAGCTTAATGCTGAATGTGGAGATGGTCAGGTTTGTTAAATTATATAATATTGGCATGTCTTTTTACATTTCTGCAACCATTGATCCTTTTTTCTGTAGCAAACAGCTGCACGCGTGAACAATCAGGTTTTCCAAAATCCTGTTGGTGACCACTTTACATGTTTTATGTGGATAATAATAAATGACCCTGATGATATGTGCACCTGTATGGCTGTATCTAATATGTCTTGTGTGAAGTTGTTCTCTTTCTCGTTCCGACACAAAACTGTGGGGGAGTTCAATGCAGTGCAAAACTTTCATTTATTTATATAAAAAAGACGGAGTTAAATATGTACAAAAAAGAGGAGTTAGAAAAGACAAACTACAGGGTAAGGTTCAGCCATTGGATGACATTTTCAACATTTTTGTGAAAATTGTTTTTGGTAAATATAAGCTGGACCTGGTTGGAAAATCAAAGTACTTAAATGAATTGCCTACACATGGCTAGCCTGTGGTTAACTTATTTATCTGCTACCATGTAGTTAAGTTATTTATATTCTTAGGACCAAAATATAATCCAAACCGAATCTTGGACCTTTCTCAAAAAATACATGAAAAATTGGGTGCAGGGGTCGGGAAATCCAGTGCTGGTTTCATAAATAGTATACCGTTGCCATTCATCTTTTCGAGTAGCTTTATTAGTTCTGTGAAATCCTAAGGTTGCTAGCTTTATGCAGCTTGATATGAACTTGGAGCGCTTGCGGTCAGCTGTTGATGACCTAGTTGTTCGGCTTGCCCAAAAATTTACAGTTCCCAAGCTCCAGCACCTATTTCTTTTGAACAATTATGACATGGCCATTTCTGTCCTGAAGGTTAGGTTCTTGCCTCTGTAAAATTTGCACCTCATACTACTTATTTGAAGGTTTACCATAGCTATTCTATTCAGGAAGCTGGCGATGAAGCAAAAAGGGTGCAAAGATATTTTGAAGAAAGGCTAGAAAGTAGCATGATGTCTTTCGTGGTAAACCAATCCCTCTGTATCTGACTAAGCACAATTGTTGAGCAATGGATTTTTTTTTTTTTGCACTGATGAGCAATGGTATCTTATTAGCAGACCGGTCCTAGCTGGTGGGTTGTGCTTGTTTTGATTGTCTCTAGTGGGATCTAGAACTTTGGTTTAATCCTAATGTGGATGAATTCAGTCTGCACTGAAACTCAGCCAACCTTTGCTTTTTGATTCAATAATTTTTTGGATAACCAGAAAGAATCGTGTGAAAATAACTGATGAGCAAATATATTTATTAGTTTTAACTTGCATAATGCACTGGTGAGACAGGTTACATGGTACATTGTTCATTACTGGGAGGTCACTTCCCATTTATGAGCTTTCGTAATTGTTAAAGATACATACACCAGACATTAATATTTATTGCAGACTTGGTGTATGGTAACTGAAAATGAACATAATAATATGATTGAAAAGGGTTATTTTCCAATCATTTCTCTTGATTCAGTAATGGTGTGAGTTACTTTCAAGTTCTTCTTTCTTGAAAATAAATGCCCATGACTTAAATCCGGGTGTTGCAGAGGTATCCCCAACACTGGACCAGTAGGCTACTGGCCTACTTCCTGTATATAAACTGTAAAACAAAAAACATTTTTATGCTCTATTTAACTGAAGTTGGTTGACTGAATCTTTTTCACATGCTTTTATTACTTTTGTTGATGTATAGGATGATTTGCTCATGGAACATTTCAGTGATTTACTTCAGTTTGTGAGAAGCCGCGTTTGTAAGTTGCAGAAAACTTAAATGCCAGCTCATGTGAACATTCACTTCATATTAGTATGTAACAAGTTGATTGTCTTGTTTCTCTTTTTCAGCTGAAGACCTGATCTTTTACACTGAACAGCCCAATATTGCTGATGTTGAGCCAGTTGTGAAGAACTTCGCTATGAAGTGGAGAACTGTTCTAGAGCTCATGCATAGCGAAATTGTAACTTCTTGCAGTAACCTTCTGTCTGGGATGGCAATTCTTAAAGCAGCAATGGCCCAGTTGCTTAATGACTATAACAGACTCTCCGAATATGTGAAAAATATCCCGGGGGGTTCAGCTTTGAACAGAAATCTGGTTTCCATTACCTCGATTTCATACGAAATCAGGAAATACTCAAGAACACTCTAGTTCCTTTTTGTGGCGTCCAAGACATTGTAAAGAAAAGGCAAAATGATTTAACAGCATTGATGCTTATTTCATGCCTTCCAACCAAAACATGTCCATTTGGTAGCTGTGGGTTGATATCAAAATTTAGGATATTGCCAATAAAGAAGTTTTAAATAATTGTTTTCCTTTATGACTATTATTGTTATTGCACATCTCAATTTATTCTGTATTATTAATATGTCATTGAAGGTTGTCAACCATAGATATTAGATACTACAATAATGACCTCGCCAAGTTGTTTCAGCAATTTGTTTGAAGGGTTTACTTCAGAAAATTGGTGGTTTATTACTAAATTAACATATTAGTTTCTGGTTTACTGGATGAAATCAAGATCCTCTGACGTTGAGCCGTGTGACTGACACATGACTTGCAGTGACTATGTGACTTCACGTCAGAGGATGTAATCAAATGTGGTACTTCACGCAACAGGAGTTTGTTCAAATGTACAAGTAAATGGGTTAAAGTTAAACTGGCAAGAAGAAAATGATGTTCTACAGTTCCTCATTTTGATATTTTCCTCCGTAAATTTTCATGAAATAGTGCACACATTATCTAAGATACATGGTATTTCTTACTTTTAAATTTCATTCACCGCAACTCCGATTATATGAGTGAACTACCATGATATGGGGGCCATTATTTGCTTTCCTTTGTCAGCTTCTTTTTATTAGTCCCAGCGGCAAGATATTTTGGCACGCTTGGACTCTGTCATTTTTATTGAGTAGTTACCGTCTGCTAGTCATTGTCAACTGTTGATGGTAAGTATGCTTTAGCTTGTCTTTTCCTCTTAGACACTGATCATTTTCTTTTGGATATAAACAAGGTTCTGGAGGATAAAAGACCCTTTCATATGGAACTAATTGATGTCCCAGGAGGTAAGGGGGTCGTCCAGTTGAAAATCCTTTTTGCTTATCTTGTAAGTTTTAATTTTCTGGTCGTATTTGGAGGCAATCGAGAAGTTCAAGATTTACCGTGTGACTATTGCAAATCTTTTCACTTTTGCACCGATAATTATTTCAAAATTACGAATCTTATGATGAGTCGATTTTTTCAAATATGACTGGACAAACTACAAGACAACAAGTGAGACGGCTGTTGCCAGATTCTCCGAACTTGAACATCAATTGATCACAAGGCTAATATTTTTAGATAATAGACAAGAGAGGTACATACCTTTTCAAAAAGGCTACATTAGCTCAAGTACCTCCTAACAGAGATATGACATCTCCTCTACTTCCATGGGCGCACACAAAAGTATCATAACAACAGTTGCTGGTGTGCACGCCATCCCCTGATGAGTGATGAGCACTCTAGTACTAATGTCCCACGTTCCAGTGCGCGGCGGCCTCCCTTTTCTTCTTGCTCGCCTGCAGACACCGCACGTTTCCGATCGTTGTCATCTTCCATCTGCAGCCTGCAGGGGCAAATCCAACATTGACAACAGAAACCGTCCATCATCCATCACGTCCCCGTCTTGATCTTATCCGCTTCATCTTTTGTAATCTTCCAGGATATATCCTTCTGTTCTGTGGATCAACAGCTGGACGGCATCGTTCTGCTGGTTTCTGAATGTACGGTAACATCAGGTTGTCATGGTTAGATGGTAACGTTTGTTCTCGCAAACCTGGGAACGAGGCGAGATTACCATGCATCCTGAGCTTTCAGGCACGACCATGATTGAAGTCTGAGGGAGTACTACCTGTTATTGCCGGGGCTATCGATCCGTCTCTGTTCCTGTCACGTATCATCATGCAGTCACGCACGCACATCCTTTTCAGAGAAGCGAAGCAAAGCGAAATGCTGGTCCGGTGCGCTGCAGCTAAGATAGATGCCAGTCGGCGCTGCGTCTTGTCTGCAGGGCCCCGGTCCCTCTGATCCCGGCGCCACCCATCCACTGAGCTGAAAAGCGGTGGCCGGAGCGCCGCCCCCTCGCCGCCGTCCACCATTGCCTCTCGATCGGTACCTATCCGTCCCAGGCAGGCTCCACGACCAGGACCCCTCTGCATGTGTCGTGGTTCCTGTCGCGAAAGGAAACCAAGCGGCGCACGAAACCTGAAGAGGAGACGAGAGGAGCAGCAAGCAAAGCACACCGTGCCAGTCGCGCGGCTGCTTGCTCGTGATGATGCATGCATCGATGCGGCGTCGCGGTGCAGCCGTCCGGGGGGCCTGTCCCTTTTGTTGCCGAGCTTGGCTTTTGCGGTTTTGCCGTCGTTCCTGTTGCGAACCTTGTCGCCGAAAAGTCATTTCGTTTTGCCGTCGTTCCTGTTGCGAACCTTTGTCGCCGAAAAGCCGTTTCTGGCTTTCTCCCCGTACTGTGGTTACATGAGCTGGAACATCTAGCTAGGCACGCAGTGGGTAGAAAGGGGGAGCCGTCTTCGTCCTACTAGCAAGCAAATATCCTCTGGGATACTTCCGTGCAATTGACTGTAGCCGTTACGGCGACGTGGTCTGAGGTCCAACGTGCCCGTACATAATGGAGTACATTAGCACTTGACGGCAACCTGCTCCTTGTTCTTTCCCCCATTCTCTTCCGACGCTAAATTTCCTAACATAGATGATAGATTTAACTGGGACATGTACTCCATAACAAGATTCCCTGGCTCTCGCAACATACACTGCATGTGCTTGTGTAAGCAAACTGGAACTCGCATAGAGTATTATACTAGGTTAAGCTGCGATCGAGTTTTGAATGAATCATTGTTAGGAGCGTCATTTTCTAGTGCAGCATGCATGATGGTGCACCACTACACAGCAAACAGCATCCGGCTCCCCACCAACCAGTTGGATATTACTACTTTTCGCCTTACTAGTGTATGCAAAATCATTGCGGACGGAATACAGAAGGCGCGACGGTCGTCCATTAGCGGGTAGAGCAGGTCGCGCCCATGTGCAACCAACCGGCTCCGGCTACGTGGCACTGTGGCAGGGGATCGGTTGGGTCGTCCCGTCACAGAGGAATTTCTCTGCAGCTGGTGCTGCTCGCTCTTGCCTTTGTTTTTGTTATGCCATACTCCTAGTTATTAATCGATCGACGGCGCCAGTGCGTGTGCGTTTTAGATGGATAGTGGTAGGGCGGTGGGTGCTGTGGAGACGAGACGACGGCGACGTGCTGTGTTCCCCAGCTTTGGGGGCTCGATCGATCCACCATCGGCGAGAGGCGTGGTACTTTCCTCGCTTTCGTTGCCGCTGTTCATGGTTTTGTTGCGTCCGGCTCCGGCGAAAGGGACGTACGTGTTTCCTCTGCCTTTTGATGAACCTATGCGCGGCGGTGCCGTAAGAAATCTTTGATGCGTGCGATCTCGCAGACAGATGCGAGGATCATCGTCACACGATGGTTCTGTTACTGTCGGTCGGACGTGTTGGAGTCACACGGTCACGTACTACCGTGCTTGCTACTCGTACATACACTACTGCAAGCGCTCGATCGCAGTTCTTTTCCGTAGCCTACGTTTTTCTTTCGTGTTTTTGACTGGAGAGGGAGGCTAGGTCGGGATGGGTTTAGGTATGACGTGCCGGGACGCTGACGCTGAAGCGCCGAACAATATCTCATCTCCAGATCAGAAAAATTCGCTCACAAGCAACTCAAGGTAGCTTCTTGTTAACAACGATCGTATTTACTTGATTGACTAAGCGCGCATGACGCTCTAAACCAAATCATGCAATTCTGACGCGAATCATCATATTATTTCTACCACATGCGTGTTGACAACTCTGCCGGTGACACATATCCGACGAGCCTTTTTTTTTTCTTCTATCTTCAGTTTGATGATCCCCCCATGACAACATATATTAATTTGCTCTTAGTTTTATTTTAGGGCCATGATAACATATTTGCCGGTAAGCATCGCTAAGCTGGCGAAGACCTCTTCTATGGTCTAGAATACTCAAGCAATCGCTGGTTGTCTGCGAAATTACATCACGGCTGTGATGCGTTGGTGATGCTGCTGAACCGATCGATTGGGGTTTGTTGACTGACCGTCGCGGGACGACCGTATTATACTTGGAGTCGCCGGACCTCTCTCCGTATCAACTACGATTAAAGCTAGGCTCTTCAAGCTGAGAAATTACGTCACGGTTGTGATGCATGCGTTGGTGATGCGCTGCTGAACGGAGTGGTATTTGTTGACGGACTATCGCGAGATGCTGGCTGTTAGACTTGAAGTCGTCGGACCTCTCGCCGTTTCAACTACAATTAATGGCTCTTCGATCAAGCCCCCTTAGATGCCACAATTTTTCTTTATTCCGATGAAAACTTATCATGTTCCACAAGAAATTTCTGAACATGTTTGTTTCATCTAAAGTTCTCGTGTTCCAAACAGGCAGCACTAATCAAACGTACGTGGTAGTAACTAGTAGTACATGCTGAACTACTAATTGTCTCTTACGATGTGGTAACTACTAATGCGACAGCCGCTTTGTACTTTTCAGTGAGGTCCCTATGATCCAATAAGCGATGATAATCGAAAGCTGCAGATGACTTTGTGTCACTCTAGCGGTTTAGCCCCCTGGCCCGTTCGGCCTTTATATAAGCGGCTCCCCCGTGTTGCTTCTCTCGGCGCCCTACCCACCCGGCCGCACAACCACTCCCTCCCTCCATGAACTCTTCGCTCTTCACGCCCACGACGGCGGCGACCGTCCTCGCGGCCACGGCGGCGGCGGGCGCCGCCACGTACATCTCCCCACCTCTCTCCGCCGGCCTCCTGTTTTCGACTCCCTTCCTGTGGGTGGCGGCCAACGTGATCATCATCGTCATCTGGCTCCTCTCTTCCTCCCGTCGTAGCAACACGGCCTCTTCGGCTGCTGGGCACGCCGCCGTCGTGCTCAGCGCCGTGGACGATCTGTACCCGGCGTCGGACTACGAGGGGTATTCCTCCTCCGTGGTCTCTGGTGGAGAAGGTCCGGCGGTGGTGTTGACGCCAAGGCGGCAGGCGCGGGAGGCTGCAAGAGCGGCCAGGAGAGCCGAGCGCCCCCGCGTGCCCAAGACGAAACCGGCCGGCGAGGCGGCGGCGGCGACGAGGACCGCCGCCGCGGCGGAGCCCCGCTTCAGGCCCGACGCCGCCGGAGACAAGAAAAGCGTCGACGTCCACGAGGTGCCTCCTACTCCTAGAACCGTCGTTGCCGCCGCCGCCGCCGCCGTGGAGGCCAACAAGCCCGAGGACGACGACGACGTTTCCCTGGACTCGCTGTGGCAGTCCATGGTGCAGCGTCGCGCGGTGCGGCCGGTGGCCGTGAGGAAGAGCGAGACGTGGGGCAACGACGAGCTGCCGCGGCTGCAGCGCGCGGCCGAGACGGCCGTGGAGCGCCGGGAGATGCGCAAGTCCGCCTCGACGGCGGTCCGGCAGCCGCCGGCGCCGGAGGCGCCGTCCGCGGCGAGGCAGCTGGGGTGGCGCACGCGGGACGTGCTGATGCGGGCGCACGACGACCTGCTGCGCCGCGCGGAGAGCCTCATCCGGCGCCACCACGAGCAGCTGCACCTGCAGCGCCAGGAGTCCGACCAGCGCCGGGTCATGGAGCTGCAGCAGCGCGGACGCCCGGCCCCCCTCATCCGCGTCTAGCTAGCTAGTCACCGCGGCGGCCGGCCGTCTCAGACACACATGCATGCTTTCATCAACTGGTCCATCGATCGATGCACGCGTCCATGCAGGGCTATGTTGTGTACAGAAGTAGTTAAACAGAAGCAACTTGCGAGCCAAAGGCAGATCTAGCATCGATCAAGATATCACAAAGAAGATGACGATCGACATGGAAGAAGTGGTAGCTTGTGTACGTACCTAGCTACGTAGGTTGGGTCAGGACAGATGCTTGTGCGCATCGATCGGAGCATGAACTTCATGTAGTTCATCCTCCTTCCATGTACATTATTAACTATATAAATCTTTATGTGTAAGTGTAGATATAAGAATTTACGTTTGTATATGTAATGAGTAACTCAATCTCATTGTCTACGTGTCTAGTGTCTACTGCCTATGAATAAATGGAGAAGCGCTCAAGACTATCTGTTTTTTTTTTCATCAAAAAGTGCATCCATGTCTTTGTTCTTTTTGGTATGTACATGTGTGTCCCCTGTCATGGTTAATTTTGACCATGTTACTCACTCGGAATATTCACTGCTATTGGTATTTATTTACAGTTATAAATTGTGTATTTACTCTTGTTGGAACAGGGCTCGCTAGTCGCTACTATTAGGATGCATTATTGGAACATGGCTCACTACTAAACCAGACCGGAATCATATGTATGACATGCAACTGTTGATGCTACGGTGGCAGCAACATTTTGTGGCTGAGCAATCACCCAGCTGGGTTCGGGTGATAGATTCGCGCGGCAAGCGTGTTTCCTTCGGCTTCGAGATCAGGCTGTCAGGTGGAAGGAGCTGGTTTGGTGCAGATCGCAGTCATAGGCACTCGTAGGGGACACAGCGAGGCACACGAGTGACAAGATATGGCCTGTACGACGTCCCCCTTTGCACCCGCTCGTGTCTCAACAGTGCTGCACTAGTGATTGTTCTGTGTTATAAGCCTATGAGCATACACTTGCAACAACCAATTCTAGCTCGATCGGCAGGCGACAAAAGCCCGCTCCTTTATCCCCTATCGCTAGCTAGCCTTAGTGGTTCGCTTTTAACCACGTTTGATTTCCCCCTTCCTTTGTTTTGCCATACTTGTAGTAAAATTGAACTTGTGATGAATGTTAATTTCATCCTTAATTCATTATTCTAATCTTTCTTTTCTGATTTTTTAACTTATTGTATAGTCGTAGTATTTTTAGTTCCATGGTTTGTCCTAAATCAAGTCTTGAAATGTCAAAAAAAAACTTAATTCACTTTTTAGAGTCAACAAAATAAACAGTTGTGGGTAACCCTTAGCTAACACTGTGGGAAACAGGCAGTTTGGCGAGTGCGAAAGGCACTCGGCAAAGAGCCAACTGCTTACCTAGTGTCGGCAAAGGGTTCTTTGCCGAGTGCTATATGTCAGGCACTCGGCAAAGTTTTGACGGCCGGGTCCGTTTCTAACGGCCGACGCACCTGCCTGTCGCGTGCGACGATTTGCCAAGAGTTTCCTATGTATCGAGTGTTTTCTTCCTGTTTGCCAAGTGTCCTCAGGGCAGCATTCGGCAAAGACGGCGGTTTGCTGAGTGTAGGTACGTTGCCGAGTGCTTCACCTAGGACACTCGGCAAAGGACCTGCTTGTGTAAGTGTTGCTAGTCAAAGTAGAGTCCACACTCCGCTCTGATGCATACAGTATGCCATCCAATCGCGCCTTTGTTTACACACTGATTTATCTTTACTACACATAAAAATGCCAGTTGGTGGCTTGCATTGGGCGGTCGTCGCTCCGCTTCGTGCCGACAGGTGGGCCCAAGTTGTCGGCAACGTTCCCTGTTCCATTCCGGCAGTCCCACCACTATTCTCTCTCCTTCCTCTCGAAGATGCCATGGATACCCAGTGCAGCAGCGCTTGACGGCTTGAGTCGTTGAGAGCAAGCACATCTCAGCGCTGGCGCTGCTACTGCAGCGGTCAGAGATTCTACCGCGAGAGACGAAGGAGGTGTGCTGTAGCAGCAGTGCGACGTCGTGGCGCCCGACATCTGGTTGCCTTCCGCGTCGCCTTGCCAGCACGAGCCTGCGTGCCTTCTAGGGAGCATCTTGACTGCCCGAGCGCGGCCGGGAAAGGAGCTGGATGCACTTCGCGAGCAGCCCATGCCTGCCTGCTTGCTGTTGTACTTGGGAGAGAGGATCGGAGAGGGATGTGCTACAGATTTCGCTTGCTGCAATTGGGAGGAAGAGGATTAGGGAGCAGGTAGGAGATTCGTATGAGATCTTTTCTCAGGAGAGAGCGGATTGGAGACGATGTGCTAATGCATGCTTGCTTTCTTCGGTTGGGAGAAATGATTGGGAAGCGGGGAGTAGGTTCCAATGGGATTTGTGTGTGCTTGGAACAGAGGATTTGGGGAGAGAGCAGCTGCTGAGGAGATGAAAGAGTTTAATAAAATAATACTGACAGTGAATCCAATATCATTTGGGTTTCAGTTTCGATAAACAATAAGGGGTTAACATTGTAGGAGAGCAACTTTAGAGGCTTGACATTTCAGTATTGCGGAACATTCAATAGATATCTCCCTCCGTCCCAGAATATAAGCATTCCTAGGTTTGTTGAAAGTCAATCAAGTTCAACTTTGACTAGCAATAGCTATAAAAATAAAATATTTTACATATGAAGAGTTGCATATTAGGATAGTTGATTTCACGATGAATCTAACAACATCAACTATACATAATAGAGTGCTATAAATATTTTGCTATTGATGGTCAAAGTTAAAGAAGCTTGACTTTGACCAAACCCTAGAATGCTTATATTCTGGGACGGAGGGAGTATTTGCAAATTCAAAGCATAAACTAATCGACATAATGTGTTTCTGTCGTCCTTGTTTATGTATTCGGGGTGTTCGGTTGGAGGATGCAGTTACAGTTGCAGTTGCAGTTGCAGTTTTGTGTGAGAGGAAATACTGTAGCGGAGGAATCTGGAACTGTAGCAACAGTGAGAGCAAAAGCAGCAGCAGCGGAGTCTTTTCCTCCCGCCGAACGCAGCAAAGCCTGGTTTAAGTGCAGAGAACTCAAATGATGAAACAACTTTTATATGTTTGGGAATATTTGAACAAAGTTCAGACTACCATAGCAAAGCCTGGTCGTTCAGGTAGGATTGAATATTTTTCTTTGACATAAAAGATGCAATGTTTTAAACGTTTTGCCAACTTAAAATTGCTGGTTAGAGAAGATTGATTTAAATTTTACCGTAGCAAAGCACGGGCATCATGCTAGTAATAGTGGACAGATGTAAGATAAATACTTCTGTGAGCACAGGGGTGTGCGCCCATCCTAGTTTGACTTTTAATTATGGTCCAATATAAAAATCAACTATGTGATTGTACTATCAAACATGTCAAATCAGTTGTATATATATCAAATTAGTGCGTTAATTCATGATTCAATGTACGAAAGTGCCAAATTTATACATCATGTGTTAGATCATAGCTGATTTACCAATTAATAGTGCATGGTGTATAAATTTGGCATTTTCATACATTAAATCATGAATTGGCGCATTAATTTGACATATATTTAACTGATTTGACATGTTTGATAGTACAATCACATAGTTGATTTATATATTTGACCATAATTAATAGTCAAATTAGGGGTGGGCGCACACCCCTGTGCTCACAAAAACCACACTCCAGATGTAAACTCCCTCCATTAGAATCTTGCCCTAACGTCGTCATCAATTAAAAATCTGAATGAGTCATCTACATAAAGGAAAAGAACAGATAAAAGTTGACAGATGATTAGGATTGATTAAAAACCAAAATAGAGTCATATACATAAAAGGAGAAGAACAGATAAAAGTGAACAGATGATTAGGATTCCTCGTGGCTTGCCGATTGAGTATTCCTTTGAGGAAATTGAGATGTTAATAACCAATTAATCACATTACATTGGGCAGATATTTTCAGATTTTTCCTGTCATAGTATTAGCGATAGGAACAACGCTGATGAATCTCACACACACACACACCCACACCCACACACGTTTTTTTAATTTAAAGACTAACTCTTTTGTTTCCCTCCCATGGAGATGGTTGGTCAGCTTTGTCAAATATACTTTCATAAAATCCGTTCCGATCTATCTCCATGAAATATTAATTTCAGACTCTGAGTAACGAGGAAATGGGCATTAAACTGAAATTGAAGGGTACAGATAAACTAAATTAAAAGTGCATATACGCAAGGTCTGACTCAGATCATGCGTGTGTTGGATTGATGTTGCTTTTAACATACTACTATTATGTAATATGCTCAAATAACGCCTGCATGTGACTGCAACGTGAAGGACTAGTCAGAGCCCGCATGATGCAGCCTGCAGATTAACCAATTACTAATTACCAAAACCATCTTAAGTAGTAGTATATAGCCTATCCTGATCAATGATGTCCATCTCAATCTCTGCCATTTTTCATTGGATCCACGTATTATTAAAAGAAATCAGAGATACTGGATGTTCAGATACATTTGATCTATAATTGCAACACTGATGGGGGATAGCTGATGTTCAACATTTCTTTATCTCTATTTTATTGTAAAAGCAACTCTCCAAGTTTCCTATTATGAAGAAAAATGTATATAGGCTGCTAATTCACTATTATAAGGCTTAGGCCATGTTCGGATCCTTAGAACTAATTTGTTAGTTGATTAATTTTAGACACTGGATGATCCAAACAGAGCGGCTAATAGAGGGATCAATTTTTAGTTCATCGACGGACTAGGGACTAATAGTAATCCTATTAGTCACGAGAACCCAACTAATAAGATTAATCCTTGTAGTTTGGATAAACAATTAGTCAGGGCTCCAAACATACAATTGACTAATTGTTAGCTGACTAATTGTTAGTTAGCTAATTATTAGTCAGGAACAAACTGTTAGTCCTATGGGTCCAAACAAGGCCTTAGTAAATAGGAAAATCACTGCTACCGCAAGCGACATTTGTCGAACAAATAGGGTAACTTGAGTAGCACTCGATTATCTATGCTTTGCAGCCAAGTAAGCAAGTTATTGTTACAAATTGCACTAGTGGAGTAAGCACCCCAATTACTCTGGATTTTCAACCATGACATATTGTCCATTACTTAACCCAATTTGGTTGTCTGCATCTGGATGCAGTCAAGGACAAAAAGCTGATGTGGTTATCCCTCCAAATCTAGTAGAAAGATCAATTTTGTTTTCCAGTTAAAGTACTTTCACTCCTATCATTTTCCCCTAACAAAAAGGGCCTAAATCTCTGGATTGGATTGTTGAATTTGTCAGTAGTAAAAAGGTAAGTCGATGTGGAACTAAAGCCATTGGTTAGGGTTGCTGCCTGTCACCTAGCCTTATCTCCTCTAGGAATATCTTTTCTGTCATGACTAGCCTTGATTTTTAAAGTTGACGATTGAGTCAACTCTGCCATAACACCTGTACATTGGTGATGCATGATGTATCGATTTTTTACCTTTTGGTGTCATTAGTCACTTCAGTTGCTGCTAGCTAGCACTTGTTTGTTGCTAATCCATTCAAGTTAATTACTGTATTAGTCCATGTTACTATCCTAGTGCCTACGTACCCAATGTGCTGTTATTAGCCTCGCTGCTTTCATTTTTCAAGGTGTCTACTGGTGATGGCAGAAGTTCAGTCTAGTGGTCCTTGGGCAATTATGCATGCATGAAACAAATAAGTGTTTTCTCATCCTTTTCGGTCCACTAGTGCATTTCACTGTTCCTTTTCAATTTACTTATGTTCAGGTTTCGGATTGGTAGCGATCAACTTATCACAAACCAACTAATAAATCAAACCAGCTCGTTGGCTGCAAAAACGTACCTAACTCTGTTTTTTTAACCCGTTTTGACAGGTTAAAAATCATTTCATTACCTTTCCAACTTATCGATCGACCTTCTCAGATAAATGTGTAAACGAAGTCATCAGCATATGTCAGGCCATAAATTTTCTTTAATGTGCTATCGATCTAATATGAGCAAGCTTTCTAACAGATCACGCTGTTCGACCTCATATGTGTGATCACCGTGTGGTTGAATTTTAACAAATACTATACTATCCAAATAGACGTTATTATCTACCCAGGCATTGTCATCTTACTTCGTGTAAGTTTGTTTTTCTCTGTTCTCAAAAAAACAAAAGTTTGATTTTCTCTGAATAAAGTAATTAAAATAACTGTCTCAATGTGTCACGTGCTAATTGTAGTCCAACTGATAAGGCATCACTATACTTAAAGATAGTAACTTAAAAATCCAACTTGAAATTCACCAATTATGAAATTTGATGTGCAATTCCAGCACAATACAATTAGTAAAAGTCGCACAGAAGGTTCTCCGGTCGACAATTGGACCCCATGAAAACCCATCCAAGAGATAAAAAAAGGAGAAGAAACTGACAAGAGATACTATATCAAAGTGTTGGCAGATTTCTCTCTCGATGGAAAGAAAATGAAGCATACCCAATGTGCAAATTCTATATATTCAGACATGGATTTTTGAGCATTGATCTTATGAAGGGGACGTGCGAATGGTGACAGGCTACAACTTGGCAGTCAGATAGCTCTGGAAGGATGTATATACGAACCAGAGCAACAGGCAGCAAACTAGTAGGTCAGAAAAATTGTTAGCCACATAGCAAAGTTTAAAATATGGATGAATCAAGGGTTCATTTTAATGCTAGTTAAATCTCACCACCATGACTAGTTTTTGGGGCATGACATGACTGACTAACCATGAAGAGAAAAATTAACAAATTAAGTCACAAGGTTTTGGCACATTTCTAGTAGATATACATTGGGCATTAGTATTACTTATTCAATTGGAAATTGAGTGGACCCATAAGAGGGACTAGTTCAAATATAATGAATTCTATCTCAATACCATAACCAACATCAATACGACATGTGTACTTTGTATAAACTTGCCATGCAACTTGCACCATTTAGAATTAACTATATATATGTGAAACTAGCTAGGATGGGTTCCTGCTCAATTAGTAGACTGGCCATCAATCTAAGATTGTGAGAATTCATATGGTACTAGTACAGTCCAGTGGACAGTTAGAAGAGGCCACCAAATAGGCCACCAAATGCATTGTCTGCATATCCATCAAATTATCTTGCTTCTTTTTACTAGCAACATGTCGCCAAAGTGTACATGTCACCCAATTCCTGTGTACGTGATGTTCATTTCACGGTTAAAACACGACCAAATGGAATTAGCAAGTTAGAATAATTTCTGAGATTGTAAATAGTTGGCTGGAACAAGATGCTGGAAATTTGCACCATGAACTTTGTGAAGGATCAACTAAGACTAAATTAACTAAAAAGCATAAGTTGATAGAAGAAAATATTACGATAGCCAGAACTCCGAGAGTGAAATGGAGGTATACAGGTTATCTGCAGTAAACAGGGCACTTGTTTTTGAGCATATCCGGGAGTTGGTTGGCCGATCGGCAGGCCTTAGATTTCTTGGCGGTAAGCACTGTGGGTTTTCAAATCAGAAATTGATTGGCCACTTCCTGACTTTGACTAGATATTAATGCTACTATTCGGCAGCTTAAACAAGCAAGAAAGCTCTACCGCCAAGTAATATATATTCATGGATATGGATGCAGGTCAAGCAAGAAAGCTCTCGTTTTAGTGATTTGATGCAGTTTATATAGTCAAAAATGCTTATTTTTCCTCGGCTGCTAGTAATTGTTGTCTTTACATACTGCTTTCTAAAGGTCTGCTCCGTAACGAACATGAACAGATTGTATGTGTTTCTCATGTTTGTATCGTCTTGAATCATTCGGTGGATTTTCAAATCTTCAACGAGCAATAAGCTGGGGAATTAATTGCTGACCTGGTTATGCAAATTGCTCAGATAGTGACTGAAATCGGCAATTAATCAAAAGCGACACGACCTGAAACATTTGTTTAGCAGCCATGGGACAGGGCTGCCTCCCTTCCTAGACAACTCAAATCTGCTGCTTGAAAACGAGATGTATACCTTTTTATATAAAAAATATGTCCACGCTCTTTGAACAAGCCGGGTACCTGATTGCATAATTTGTGTAAAACAAATCCGTTTCAAACGCTATATACTGACAACGTTTTCGTTCCTTCATTTACATATTTTTCTTAGCTTCTGTCGAATAGCGAAGTGTTGCCTAGGTGCCTAGGAACAGCTTAGCAAAAAAAAGAATAAAGAATATATAGCATGCTTAATACAGACTGTAGAGAGAATGCTGGCAACACATTGCGTGTTTTTTGAAAGTAGGTGATATGGAGCAAAACGTGTGATAGTTAAATTTTCGGATCATGAACAGTCCTAGTTTTCTTCTGAAATAACATACGAATTGTTGCTGCCTTCTCCATCTGCGGATCCGACGTACATATCTGCACACGACACATGTCCGTCCTAGTCCGAGATTAAACAAGGTGTTGGATGCCTGTCAAATAATGCACCACTTACATTGTACTGATTATCTGCAGAGGAAACAGGAAATTTTAAGTATGATGAAGCCGGCACGCATATTTCGCATGTAACCTGAAGATATCCGGGTCCTCGATGAGCAATAAACTGAGGGTTAGATGGTGACCTGGCAGCAGCAAATTGCCAAAGTGGCAGATATAATTGAACCGGCAACCAAGTAATCAGCAGCAACTTGATCTGGAACATTAGTTTAGCCTGCGATGGGGCAGGGCTGCCTCCCCTCCCAGAAAATCTTCAGTAGTCTGCTGATTGAAAACGAAAGTATGATAAGTTTTTGAGGGACGACAGACAACTTTCGAAAAATTGGAAATGCAGTATGGCTGAGCTGGGAAGCTAAGCTGCTTGATTTGTGCACGAAAAAGCCGTTTCAGACGATAGACGAAGCGGAAGCGCCAGTCGCCAGAGCGTGATGCCAATGGCTTCCATTTTTCCGCTGGTTTACTTGTTGCAGGGGGGGATGTCCTCATCTGTTTCGCGTGTCACGCCATGCACAATGAACCGTGTAGCTGACGCGATGTGATTACGAGTGAAGATAGTTTAGAAGATACATAAACCATGCAATAGATTATGTCCTCCTGTACTGGAGCTATAATATCAAAAAGAAAACGCTGACTTTTTTTAGGGAATAAGAAAACATGGATGGGCCTGGCTTTTCGTCCACTTAGAAATTTTGTAGGCTGCCGGACATTTTGCAGGGGAGGCGCTTCATACTTGCGGGAAGCACTCCGTAGTAATTTTGTGTTGGTTCAGCATGAAAAGGGTTTGTGTGCACTGTGCTAGCCCGCCGCCAAATATGAGTATTGTTATTGTTACTTACTTCCGGAATTTTGTGATGCCGGGGAGCCTTGCTTTTTCGTCAACTTAGAAAGCTTCTTGACTATTGTTCAACTTTTCCACTGGGTTTTTCATCGCATATTCGCACCCACTGATGTAACTTCTAAAAAAATAATTCTATGTTTGATAAAATAAAAATAATGAAAAAAATATCGATATGGAGATGCGGGGTATCGATCCCCGTACCTCTCGCATGCTAAGCGAGCGCTCTACCATCTGAGCTACATCCCCTTTTGCATTATCAATGAAAAAGTTAGTTATTAGAAAATATGGCAGGGCACATGGACTGTTTCCATCTCCAACGGCAAAAAATTCTTTGGAACGTGGCATGGCGAATACCACCATGGGCCTCCATCACGAATTCACACCATCGCTACTTGTTGGCCTATCAGGCCTGCTTTGGTTTTTGGAGCCCGGTCCAATGTAAGCTTCAGGCCCATCCGCCGCCATCCATTCTCCAAAATCGTTCTGCAAACCTGAATAATCTGAAATGCCGATCATCCCCGACAATTATTCTCCTCTCCATTCCCCATCACTAATCTCTGAATCCACCAACCAGGTGGACGGTCCCTTTCTTGTTTTCAGATTTTTTTTTAATAGCTATTTGACGGCGAAGGAAAACTTAACACTGGGGCCGGCATCTGAAAGCTCTAGACTGCCCTGCCCAGCAGTCCCTTCTGCGGAACAGCGAAAACTACCGCTGCTGTGCTTAAACAGTAGTCACAAGGGCATTACGACACGCGCATTCCGACGGCCGTTTTATCTGTTGGCACATGCCTGTATCTTTGCATCAATAATGCTTTGCTCGTTTGGCTGGTTCTGAAACTGGAAGTCGATCATTCCGAGCTTATGCTACGACTGCAACAACCTTGTTTTCCCGTCTCGTCTCTGCTCCTGAGGATTAGCAGAGATTGCGTCGATCTCTATCCAGCAGACGAGTCAGATCAGGGTAAAAGGTCTCGCGTCCTCGATTTGTTCTGTGAAACTAACTGTCTTCTAGTGTTACATTGCGAAGGACATTGTTCTAGATTGGCCACACCAAAAGGGGAAACCGAAGGACACTGCTCCGAGCCTCCGATCGAGTCCATTACGCGTGGGCAGCAAAGCACGTACTACGAGCTGTATATATACGGCCGCTAGGAGTAGGAGTAATTAGTGCACATTCAGTCTGCCGACCGCACTACCCTCACATGTCGGGTGGCCGTGACTAGTGGTACGCATTCTACTGGAGCGGGCTCAATCGCCAGCTCGGCTTTCATTCATATGCGGCGCCACCCCGAGCGAGCTAGGCCGGAACACCACTTTTCGAGCGGATGCATGCCTAACAACCTCACATGGCGATGAAAAGAAACCATGGCGTACCCTTAACTAACCGAGCTTACTCCAAGTCTCCAACTGTTCTTGAACAGTTTTTTCTTGAAATAAAAATAAAAATAAAAATCTTCAGGCTTGCTCAAGGCACCTGCAACAGAGAGCTGCAGATTCCCTCACAAGACAGAACTTTCAAACGGTTACAGAGGGGGGGGGGGGGGGGGGGGGGGGGGGGTGCTGGCAAGACATGTTTATCATCTTTTCAGTGTGAATTGCGATGTAATCTACCGATACATCGACAGGTTCTCCTCTGAATGGCAGTTGCAGTGGACGCTCGACAGACAAGAACATCGCCCCGTCGGTTCGTTCATGGAGCAGGCTCCTCGGCAAGCCGCACATGTGTAGTACTTGAACTCCTCAGCGGTGCTGTACTGCGAACGTCACTGTCGCGAGCCCGTGCAGGATGAAGCCTTGAAGGCCCTACTCACTCGTGACTTGGTGGGCACGGTTTGCCGAAAGCTTGCGACTGGGAATCGCGCGACGGTAGAGTTGGCGCTGCGCTGCCGGCACTGCTCGTGCATGGCTTCCCCGTAGGCTGCTGGACCGGCAGCAGGGGACGGCCGGAGGAGGCATGTGCGGCGGTGGGCGCTTTCGTACTTGCGCCAGCCAGCAAAGCTTCCTCTGTATTTCTGTGGAAACAGATACCCGTGGCACATTAATACTAGTCTCAAATTAGTGCTGCTGAAAAATTCCCATCATGGGGTGAAAAGGATGCCACTGCTCCAAGACACACAAAAAATTAAGAGCCCCGACGAAATTTGGTGCAGCTGGCCGGGTGTTTAGGGGTGAAAAACAACGGAAAAGGCCAAAATGAGGAAGAAAAAACCCAATTAAATGGAGATGCGGGGTATCGATCCCCGTACCTCTCGCATGCTAAGCGAGCGCTCTACCATCTGAGCTACATCCCCTTTGGCGCTTTAATATCGAATGTAGTTTATAAATACTTAAAGTGCACGGGCTCATGCCACAGGACCAGCACGTGGAGCGGTTTGCAGCGGCAAGGTCACGTCTCATTCTTCCAACTCCCTCTTGGCCACCTTTGCATCTTGCTGCCGACCGCATTGAGCCGCTGCGTACGTATGATTGAGTCAGTCGTTGAAACCCGCATGTCTCGTGTTACTATATCTACAAAACGGGGTAAAAGAACTGCATGCCAGAACCAATGTGTTAGGGCCGGGGTCACGCATCGTGCGTAATTAAATGCTATTATAGGATAGCTAGACGGATCCCAAATGTACATGTTGATCTTAGCGCAACAATAAATTCGTACTTGCATTATCGGCAAAGCACTGTTCGATATATTTATCAAACTGTTTCATATCCGATCCACATCGTCATTTTGCTTTTCAACCAAAGCCATATGGGCCATGGCGTTACACGCACGGACCTAGCTACGCACCTATAATTGCTACGGAGTACTAGCTAGCTTAGCCCCCTGCAGACCCCCATCGATCGATCAGCAGAAGCGAGATCGACGCGGACGGTTCAACCGAATACACCGCAACGCGCCCATGGTACCCAATAATCCCATGCTTGACGATCGATCCAGATGTCCGTGGATCCATCAACTGATCGATCAGGGTTGAAGGACCGCATCAAGCTGCTATTGGGACACATGACAGATCAAAGGCTCCCCTCATGCCGATTCCCGTCGGACAGTTCATGCATGTAGGTTGAGCTAGCGTTTCGTTTGTCGGAGAAATTTAATGGTCCATGGAGTCCAGGTTCGGATGCGAGATTTGAGACTTGAGAGAGGAGGTTCGCAGATGCGAGATGCTGCTGCAATTGACGGCCAGGCCCTTTTTAGGTCCTGCGTCTGCCAGCGGGCCCGCACCGTCCGTCTTCAGAAACCGGGGGCCCTCGCCGGATCACCAAAGGGCCCGGCTGTCCGGTTCGGATGCATGCACTGCACCGGCTCGTGCGTGTGTTGCGTCGTTCCGGCGGCGGCGATCTCGAACGGGGGCCCTTGGGTCGGTCGCTTCGCTTCCGCTGGCTATGGGACGGGAGTGGGGGCCGGCCACTCGCTCATGTCATGTTCTGGGAGGTGAATGCTATGGCCTCGCCGCACTCTCTCCTCCGCATGCACGCACGCATCATGCGCGAGCCCATGCCGGGAGAGGGGCCCAGCAACTTTGAGGACAGGACACACATGATCGTCATAAAGGGCATTGCCACGCATGATCATCTTAAAACTATTGCTACTAGCCTAGTACTACGTGTTGCGGCTCGTGATATTTCGAAACATGTTAAGTGAAACACATGCATTGGAATATGCTTGCCGCAAAAAAAGAATATATATCACGGGAGGTTGTAGAAATTTGAGTGGTCTAGGTCCACAATGGAGTTCTTTTTCTTTTTGTCGAAAACTCTGAACACAAAAAAGGTTGCACTTCAGCATCAGCACGGCAGGCAGCAGGCCAGCAGACACAACAGTGGATCGGTTGCCTCCTAGTATGATTGATTCATCGCATCGCAACATTGGACGGGACATTTCGATTAGAAGAAGTTCGTTTGTCCCTTTTCTTTTCTTCATTTAGAAGGAATATGTTGTTTCATCGATTTAGTATATATAATATGTTGTTTCATCGATTCATGCTTTGCATCAAGGAATTTCTGCAGGCATCCGTGGCCGATGATGGTATGCTGCATCTTCATTCTTCGGAATCTTGACTTGGCTTGCCGTGAAGAACTAGGCTAGCATATTCTTCATCTCAAAAAAAAAAAAAAAAGGCTAGCATATTCTTTACTGGACATTGCAATTTGCAACGTATGTGCCGTATTCCTTGTCTCTTGTAATTCATAATAGGTTTTGTGAATTAGCGAGCCATCACTGTTCATCTTTTTTCCTACTTGTTTTTTTTCCCTTAATTACCACAACCATGTAAATTTGTTAATTTTTTATTCAACTTGAGGGATTTTACAGGTACGATTGTGACTCGATGCCATGTCCCTGTGTGTAGGTTCCTGATGAAATGTTTGGAGCCTTCGAAGAATGGAAAGACTATGTACACGACTAGTTTGTCTGACTGAGCCCGTGGCATGCAACCTGGATTTGCTTGCTCCTTTGGATCCAGCCAACCGTACGTATAGCAGCTCCCTTCGCAGAAAGATGTCTACTTAGATGGTTTGGATGTTGCAACTATATATCTTATATTTTAGAACAAAATAAATATATCTTCTCAAATCTCTTCTAACATCACGCTGGTCCAAATAATTTGGACCTCTAGAAGTCTTGCTTCTTAATTATGAATTTGTGATCAACGGCACTGATAGGGCATGGGACCGCTTGGAATGCGATATTTTCACCAGACTTTTGCATGACTCATATTGCCTCTCTAAAATCTTCACGATTTTCCTTCGCAAAAGAAAAAAAAATTCTTCACGATTTTTTTCTATGAAATACCTGCGTCTGAAACAGGCCTAGCACTTAGAAGAATGAAAGAAAGAGAGTTTCTCTCCTCTGAAACATAATATGGCGTTCTTGGGAAAGGCTCACACTGCTAGGCACATGACAATTGACGTACCACCAAGTAGATCGAACGCACAAAGGGTGATTGATTAACTTATGACTTGAGCTATGCGGTCACTCACACTAGAAAATAAAAAGGCGCATGCTGGTGCAGCAGAAGAGTATTAAAACTCGGCACGCACGGTACTGGAAAAGGTTGGGGGTCAACATGACAAATATTCGTCCTTTGCAAGAGCCGATGAATTAAACTAAGAGCCGCTTTTAGAGAAATTGCATTGCTTTCAGATTAGGGGATCGATTGTGGTCTGAAGAAAGGGCATCATCTCGTGGTCGAATTTAATATATTATCCACAATTCTCATAAGGGTGTATTTGTGTACAACACCTTAAATATGTTTGCCAGAATTGTGAATGTTAGGTTGCTTAAAACATCTGTTCCGATATCTTCTACACTAAAAGAAAGCGAAAAACCTCTGCATTGCCTGTGATTTTCTGCAATAATGTGTGGTCTGCTAAACTCTTATTATACACTAGCACGGTTGGAGTCACTTTGGGGTCATGTGGGTTCGTTCAACACTTTTGCAGGGCGTTACGTCCAATCTTCTTCAATACACATTATTTTTGGGTGTATTAGGAACTTGATCAAGGATAACACTTTAACAAATTCAGGCGTACATTTATGTTTGTGCTGATGCATGCCGGCCGAACTCGCAACCAAACAGACTGTTAAAGTACCAATCGATAACTAGGAATATCCAATCAATAAGGATTGTGTTGACTTTTTGACCTTTCACACCGTTTCTGACCACGCAAATTTGGGATCCAAGAAGCAGACTCAAGTGCGAAGCCATCTTTCAATTATTAACATAGTGGACCTTTTCGAAACCCCAATCTTGACGACATGTACAAGCCAACCTGGTGTGGTGTCCATTTAACTATGCTTAGAATGATAATGCAAAATATCTTGAGTTATTATCCATCCTTGCAATAACCTTGTTATTCAAGGACAATGCTCAATTATTTTCTGTTATACATCTACCGCGCTAATTATAGTGGTACAATCTTCACCGACCGGCAACACTTATAAGCTCCTTGCAAAAAATATAAAAGTGCTAATCCTTCCAAAGGAAAAAAAAAAAGACAATATGCTTGGTCGATTTTGAAATTGATATTGCCACTTCGCAACACTTTCTTTCCTCGGGGAAAAAAAATCGCGACACTTTCTTGGTTTCTTCTCCCCCAGCCAGAACAAAATGGACGACGTAAGTTTCAATTTTCAATGGCTCGGAGCAGCCCAACCATTGTGCTGCTGTCATGTGGCGCGCGTAGACGTGTTCTCCCACGCCGCAGCCCGCACATCGCGACCTGCCTGCCGGCTCTCCTGTTCGATATCCAAGCCACGTATGCGGAGCGAAAGAAGGAAACCAAAAAAAAAATAGAGGAAACAAGTCCGTTCGATCGCCATCCAGCCGCCGGGATTCAAACGCCAACGAGACGTTGGACGAACCGCTACGTCTGTTCAACGTTCGGACCGCGGCGTCGCAGTTTATACGCCCCACGTCACGTCCTACCGGAGACCGGACCTCCGAAATCTTGGAGAGCTACGAGTAATATTCGCGTGGGTTTCCGGGCGCGAATTTCCGTTTGTACCCTCGGTTCACGTGTCAACTGCTGAAAAGGAAAGGGTCGCCGGGTCATTTCGCTCAAGCCGTTAACTGCCTCACGTGGTGGAGAGGGTGGTTAGTCCTCTGGCCGCGCGTGACACTGACAAGCAGGCTTTAGGCCCGGTGACCCCTCTAAAACTTTAGAGGGGTCACATCAAAATGCCAGCACGATTTATATATACTAAACAAAGTTAAATTACAAAACTAAGTCCAAGATCTCCCATCTATTTCGCGAGACGAACGTAATGAGGGTAATTAAGCGGCGATTAGACGATGGTTACTGTAGCATCACTGTGTCAAAACATTGATTAATTAGGCTCATTAGATTCGTCTCGAAAAATAACGCCCATCTGCAGAAAGGTTTTTGTTGGGAATTCTTCATCGTGGCGACAAAGAATCCCGACACAGACAATCAAAAGACATTCAAGAGACAACGGAACAGCATTTCATTACAGGGGTGTCATCTCTCCTCCTCCCTTCCGTCCCGTTCTACGGAGCCCGGGGGCGGGTATTTATAGGGGAGGCCAAGGGTCATTTTGACATGACCAAATTACCCTTGGCCACCTACTATATTCGCGGAATATTCTGTACAACATTGTCAAAAGGGTACAAACGACATTTCCATATAGCGACGGAAACCCTAACTAGGTGACGTCATTCGCCAGCCCGATCCTTGGACGTTGTCGTGCCGAGCTTCATCTCCTTCAGGGACTGCCGCCATTTGAGGACGCCATTCCTAGTCGCCGCCAATTCATCGCCAGCGGTCGGGTCTTGTTGAACAATGTCGGCGACCCGATATGGCGGCACCCAGGGTTGCCGCCAATTCGTCGGCGAAGCCCTTAATGTCGGCAGCTAGGTTACCTGCAGCCAAAAAACCAAAGGCAGAAAGGGGGTGTCGTTATTATCGTAAACACCGATCCCCAACAGTAGCCCCTCGCGGTTGAGGTCCAACTTCGGCGGGCAGAAACCGCGACACAGGATAGGAATTTTACGAACGTCACCCCCACGTCACCCCCCCTTCCGAGGTTTCTCGGAAATCGAGGCGACGCTTTTATTATTTTTTACGAGAATCGAGGCGACGCCGTAAATGCGGCGGCGAGGCCTATAAATACGGGGGGAGGGGGGGCCGGATAGCCCCGTGCTTTCGTTGATCTAGCCGATTTGCTGCCGCATTTTCCTTTGAGAATTTTGCGCCGCAGTTGTTGCCTTCCGGACTTGTGTCGAGCAGCAGCGAGTTTTTTGTTGTCGCTGATCCGGCTCGTCGCACTTTCTTTGCTGAAAGGTGAGTTCATCTATGCGCCTTGAGCTATAAGTCTTTATTTGTGATTGTTTGTAACATCATAGCTTGCATTCTAGATGGCTCGCGTTAAGGAGACCGCTCATCTTGTTGAATCTGACGAGGAGTTCCTCGCCGACTCGCCCGCCGCTAATGTTGAGGGAGACGCCGACCTTGGCGGGGCGAGCAAACCTGTTGAGGTTGACTCTGACGCTGCCGCGACTCCCAAGGGCTCCCAGGAGAAGGCCAACCCCGCCGCAGATCTGGAGGTTTTGGCGGCAGCTGCCTCCAAAGCAGCTGGAACTTCGGGCGCCCGCGGAGGTACTAAATCTGCCGCTATTTTAGGTAAGGGTTTGGGGGGGTCGTGTTATTTTCTTGCATATCGTGAGTATACTCTTGCTGGGTGTGCAGCTAAAAGAGTGAGAGGCGCAGTAGATACTGGCTCTAGCGAAATGGGAACCTTTGCTAACACCGACGACGAAGGCGAGGATCTTTCTGGTGTGCCGGCCTCTCCTAGTGAGCTGGTAGGGGAAGACTCTTGGGAGAAAAGCGGCATTGAGCCGACTTTTCGATTTGGGCCTTCTAAAGTCACTCCCGCAGATATCGAGAAGTTTGTTGCCCTGGGTTACTTTGAATCCGGAAAAGCTCGTGCTCCTGGCGGAGAGCAGATTCCTCGGCCCGAGAACAATGAAGCTATAGTTTATCGCGACTTCTATGAAGCTGGCCTTAGGCTGCCGTGTTTTGGATTTTTAGTCCGTGTACTGGACAGGTATGGACTGGATCTGCACCACTTAACTCCCAACGCCGTTGCGACGTTGTCGAAGTTTATATGGGCTGTTCGCAGTTATGGCTCGGCTCTTCATTCTGACGCCTTCTGCCGCTATTATGATCTGAAGCATGATGTGAAACCCGTGAGTTTCGATGGGGTGGATTATTATCCCCAGTACGGATGTTGCAGCTTTCAGCCCCGCACTTTCGTGAAGAAATCTAAGTATGAAAAAGTTGAACTTGTTGGTGGTCGCCGGAATAAATGGCCTGGGGATTGGCGGAGCCATTGGTTTTATGCAGAGGTTCCCGAGGAGAAGAAAGACGACGGCAGCTCACACTTTCCTCTATTCAGTCGCTCTTGTGCCCTACGGCCGGTGCTGTCGCCGGAATTCGTGGAATCGGAAGGTTTTACCAAGTGCTGCGACGCCTTTGAGACCGCGGTCAAGATGAGCAGCGCTAGAGATTTGGTGGAGGAGTTCATAGCCTGCCGCATTTGGCCCATTCGGAAAGGTTGGAGTCCGCTGAAGATGAAGAATAAGCGGATTTCCAAATTAAACCTTAACTACCAGGTGCCGTCTTTCGGAGTGAAGAAACCTGAAGAGTTGTCAGATAAAGACTTTGTTCGCTACGTTGAGCTGACTGCCGCAGTTATTTGCGGGCCTTATACTGTGCTGGAAAAACAAGAGTGCGAGACCATGCTGATTTTCCCCCAGCGAGTGAATCGCATTTTTGATGAGATGCAAGTGAAATATGGTCGTCGAGCTGTGATGTCCGTCAAGAAAGGGCGGCGAAAGAAAGGCGAGCTTGTTTATGGTGCGACATTCGTTGATAAACGCGGCTGGGAAGCAGCTAATGCCCATTATTATATACCTGATGCGCCAGCCCCAACAGCTGCGGCCGTCCCTTCAGCCGTGGCTACTGCCAAGGGATCTGCGGCAGCCCCAAAAACGGCAGCTGGTTCCTCATCTAAGGGTGCCGCTAAGAAATCTGCGGCGTCCGGCAAGGCTGCCGGGAAAATAAAGGCATCTGCTGGGACTTCGAGGGCTGCTGAGAAAGCTAAACGCCAAACTCTGCGGAAGATGCCTGCCTCTCGAGCTGCTGTTGTGCAGCAGGCCAGTGCCGCTATAAAACAGCGACGGGTAGACATAGAGCCGGTCATTGCTGCTGAACAGATGGAAACTGGTTCCAGCGCGGCTGGTGCCGCTGATTTTGCTGAAGAGGTTTCGGTTCGGGAGGAGTGCAAACGACGCCGGAAATTACTGGCTTCAGCATCTGGCGATTCTGACGATGAATTTCTAGACGACGAGCCTGAACATGACTCGGGGAATGCACGGAAGCAACCTTCGCCACTACGTGAGGCTGAAGTTGAAAGTACTGCTGCTCCCACTGGTGGATTTAACTTGCCACGGAGCCCCGTTGAGACTGCAACGCCGATGAGGCGGAAACCGCTCTTGCCGGCTTTATCAGATGATGAAGAACTTGAGTTGCTGGACGACCCCGCGGATTCGCGTGCCGAACTTGGCCATGAGCTTGATGCTGCATTTGCTGGGATGAGTGGCTCCGATGAAGGTGCCGACTATTCCCTAAGGAGGACAAAATCTGCGGCAGCTTCCTCTCCCTTGACTAGAATCGATGATGATATTTCTTGTTCATCGGTTAACGGGAGTGCGTCTAGCAGTTCTTCTGAGACTAGCTCCTCTGACGCAGGTGAAAAATCTCCTGGTGCGGAAAAGCAAGAGGGAGATGCCGACATTCCGCCGTTGGCCGCTTTTGTCGAGATGACGAAGGCGGTGGATCCTCAAGGTTTTTTGACCTCGCCGCTGTTTTTCGTTTATTTGACACTTGACAGTCGATCTGACTTTGTTTAATTTGCAGAGCTTTACGACTTCTTGACCAGGGCCGATAATGCTTCGGTCGCCGAGGTGCTGGATAAAAATGCGACGATGGTAATTTCTGCTTTTACACCTGTCGCTTTTTGCTGTGACTTTCTATAGGTGTGATGCTGACGCGTGAATTTGCTGCTCTTGAGCAGACTCTTGCGGCGGCGCGCGCTCTGAGTCGTCGCTTTTATGGGTCCGAAGCCGCTTCTTCATCAGGCGACGTAGTTGAACTGCAGCGTGCGCTGAGGGACGAACGCGCGTCTTTCGACGCTGTTAAGGCTGATCTCACTGATCAGATTAAAAAGAAAGACGAGGCGTTGGCAGTGCTCCAGGATGTTATTCAGAGCAACGATGATGAGATTGCCCGCTTGAAGCAAGAACTGAAAAATGCGGGCGGGAAGCTTACTGCGGCGGAGGCGACTGCCAAGAGTGCCAAGGAAACCGCTCGCAAATTTGCTCGCAATTTTTCCAGCGGCGCTAGTAGTGCACACGCTTCTTTCGGAGCTGCCCTAGCTACAATTGGCGGTGAGCCTAATCCTCTTCCTGCCACGTCGGGTTCGCTGACACCGGAAGTGTATTTCAATTTCCTGAAAGGGGAGTTTGGCGACCTTCCTGAGGCCTTTGAGCGGTTTGGTCAATTTGCGGCTCGCACGGCGTGCTCTGCGCTTCTGGACCTACTTGAGAAGCTGGAGTGCAAGCACTTCAGTGCTTTGGCGCGCACTACCTACCCAGATTCTAATTTTGATGAAGCCAACGCGGCAAGCGAAAGCAAAAGCGTTCGTTTGGTTGTGAAACGCTTCGCAAAAAGGTATTGGGGGGCGCACGGAATGGAAGCTTGCCGCCGATATGCGAAGAGCAAGCTCGAGGAGGTAAAGCATACTTTTGTTTCATCGGGGACTTTGTCTTGTGAAAAATGATTTGCTAAACTTTTGTTTGCTTTAGATGAAGGCGGCGGCTGGCGCCGAAACTGCGGCGGAGAGCTCAAAGAAGCGAGCGGCTACTCCTGCAAGTGAGACGCCGCCGACGAAGGTTGCCCGCGTCGAAGTTGTTGCGGGAGCTGAAAAGGCTGCCGCTAAATCTAGTGAACCTGCCGCGATTGAAGCTCCTGCACCCGCCACGGCTACCGCGGCTGCTGCGTCTTCTGCGGCGGCCGAACCGGAAAGCACGACGGGTGTCGCCGTTCCTGGTGCTGCCACTGCCACTTCTTCTGCTGCTGCTCCGACAATTGACGAGGTTTAGACTCTTAGGCGTGAGAGAGTGTTTAAAACTTGGTCTGTAATAATATACGTTCTGGTACGCTTTGTGCGCAGGATTGTTTTCGCGGCGCGCTGAACATTGCGCCTTTGAAGTATGAGCGTGATGGCTTACGCGTTTCTGGCGAAGCGCACTTGTGTTATGTTTCGCGATATCCGCGTGATGATTTCGGGCGTTTCTGGAGGGAAATGATGGCTCGGTACTTTCAAGGGCGGGAAAGCTTAATTCGATGTTTTCACCGCCGGCATTCTTCTTCCGTAGCGGCCGTGAAAACCGAAAGCGTTGAAGACATTAGTTTTGATCCTTATTTGGATCGTTTCAGGTGTGTGTACGATAGAGCAGGCCCTGAAAGGGGTCCCGGATTTGTAGTAGAAGTTGACTTTGATTTGTAGCAGGGGTGTCGGCTTTTTGACGAAATACGCCCGAATAATACGGCATGTTTTTTGATTCGCGGAAGATATTTCAGCGATAGCTCGTCAATTTTTACAAGTTGAATGCTCTTCCACTTTTTTGTTTGATGGAAAGCGTTTGCCGTTACTCGGTCGTCGGATTTAAACGAACGTCACCCCCCCCTGGCGATCGAGGGACGGAGGGGCGCGTCAAAACTGCGACGCACGGTTTATACGAGGTTCACTTACGTGAATTGCGGAAGGCCACAGATCATGTCGCGTTCTTTTATGACAAATTGCGGAGCGTGCAAAAAGTACCGCTATTGTTTGCAGGCTCTTGTGCTTGTCAGATGTTTTGTGGTTGCCGTTAATTTGACTTAAGAGACGTCGTTTGACGATACGCGTCCTTGGTTGTTTTTAAAAGCATCTTCGCTTTTTGTTTTTCGGCGCTCGTCGTGACTCGATTGCTTGAGCGAAACGAACGTCACCCCCCCCCCCCCTAGCAATCGAGGGTTGAGGAGCGCGTTGAGATTGCGAATGGTGCGTGTTGCCGCAATTATTAGGTTCTCTCCGAAATTTGTCGGATATTGAACATTTGTCGCAATTCTTGTAGAAAGAGCGGCACTTGAGAATACGTTGCCTTTTGTCCTCTAGCTCTTGCTTTTTGCAATATTATGCTACCTCCCTGGTTTTGAGTCCCGTCCTTGGATGGGTGTTTATATTGAGTCCCTTACGACTTCGATCTTGATGATCTATTTTAATGTGTCGGATTTTGTCCGAAGCCCCTTGGGGGTTGAAGTCAATTTCCTTAAAGGAAATGGATAACTGAGCCCTTGGGCCGTTAATGTTCCGCACTTTCTCAATTTTATGAGAAAGATTGAAGAGATGGCCCCTTGAGGCGCTTTTTTCTCTGATGCCGTCATTTCTCAATTTCGTGAGAAAGATCGACGGTGTAGCTCTTTTTCTCAATTTAGGAGAAAAATTGAAGAGATGGCCTCTTGGGGCACTTTTTTCTCTGATGCCGTCATTTCTCAATTTCGTGAGAAAGATCGACGGTGTAGCTCTTTTTCTCAATTTAGGAGAAAAATTGAAGAGATGGCCTCTTGGGGCACTTTTTCTCTGATGCCGTCATTTCTCAATTTCGTGAGAAAGATCGACGGTGTAGCCCCTTGGGGCATTTTTTCTCAAAGTGCTTTATAGAGAAGGAAGCCTAGGAGAAAGGAGCCGAAATTTTTTGCTTCCTTTTGAGTGGCTTTGTCCCAGGAGTCAAATTCTCCTGCGTCGATGTGGCGATATTTTGCAAATATAGCATCGACTACTTAAGAAATGGTGAAAGTTTTTGGGGAAGAAAGCATTATATTGAACTGCAAGGGTTACAAAGGTCCCACCTCGTTAAAAACCTCACCCCCGATATGGGGTTCCCCTGTGAGGAAAAGAGTATGGGCCTTGAAGGCTAAGAAAGGAAAATTACAACTTAAGTGCCGACTTAAGGCTCCGCTTATAACTGCGCGTCGCCATTAGTCCTTACATTTTAGGTGAAGTACCTCTTGAGGTTGTCCACATTCCAGGCATGCGGGAGCTCGTTGCCTTCATTGTCTGCCAAGTGATATGATCCAGAGCGATTGCTCCTGACGACAATGAAAGGGCCCTGCCACTTGGCGTTGAGTTTTCCAGTGTTTTCTGTTTTTGGGCTCCGCAGGAGGACAAGGTCGCCGGCTTTAAATGCTCTTGGCGCTACTCTGGCGTCCCGCCATTTTCTTGTTTCTTCCTGATACCTCTCCAAGTTAAGGATGGCTTGGTCTTTGTCTAATTCCGACATGTCCTTTGAAACGGCGTCGAACTCGTGGCAATTTCGCCCGAGAGTTGCCCTCATGCTGCGGTGTTTTATCTCTTCGGGAGACATTGCTTCTTCGCCGTACAAGAGCCTGAAAGGCGTGAACTTGGTGGTTCTTGAAACTGTAGTGTTATGCGACCAGATCACTTTGTGCAGCTCATCCATCCATTTTCCTTTTTTCTGGCCTTCTAGGCATTTCTTGATGCCTTCGAAGATTTGCTTGTTCGCGTTCTCGACGGCGCCATTTGACTCTGGATGATAAACAGATGCAAAATTCACTTTTGTGCCTATGGAGTGACAGAACTCGCGGAACTCTTGGTTGTCAAACTGTTTTCCATTGTCCACCGTAATTTCGGCAGGTACACCGAATCTACATACTATGTTTTGCCAGAAAAATTTCTTGATTGCTGGGCCAGTGATATTGATCAATGGCTTAGCCTCTATCCATTTGGTGAAATAGTCGAGAGCGACAACGGTATGTGTATAATTTCCGGCAGCCGTAGGTAGGGGTCCGACTATGTCAATTCCCCATCGCTGGAGTGGCCACACTGGCTGGATGAGCTGAGTGAGCTGAGCTGGGTTGCTGATTTTCCTTGAGAATTTCTGGCATGCTTCGCATGTTTTGACAAGGTGTTGGGCGTCCTGAAGTGCGGAGGGCCAATAAAAACCTTGCCGAAAGGCTTTGCCAACTAAAGCTCTGCTGGATATGTGAGAGCCGCAGATTCCCTCGTGGATCTCGCTGAGGAGCTTTTTCCCTTCTTCTTGATCAATGCACCTCAAGAACGGAGTGGACGTGCCAAATTTGTATAGGAACTCGTCGACAAACGCATAGTTTCTTGCTCTTTGTTTCATGCGCTTGGCTTCTAATTCCGACTCTGGCTCATAAAAATCACGGAGATACGCCATGATGGGGGCGCGCCAATCTTCGCTTGAGATGGCATGTATCAATTTAGGTTCTTTCTCTGCCGCTTTGATGGAGGGCGAACTCAGTGTTTCAAAAAAGACGTCAGGTGGCAAAGGATCTTTTCTGGCTGCCGCTTTTGCTAGCTGATCTGCTTCACTATTCAGGTTTCTGTCAATATATTGACAAGTGAAACCCTTGAAGTACTTTTCCAATCCTCGTACATGTTCCAGATATCTGGCCAATAGTTCATCTCTGGCTTTATAAGTTTTATCAACATGCCCGGCAATGACCTGAGAGTCCGTCTTGACAATGAAGTTTTTCACACCTAATGCTCTTAACTTTCTTATGGCTAGCAAAAGGCCCTCATACTCTGCAACATTGTTTGTGCACTTGTCAGTGTCATGATTGAACTGCAATCTGATTGCGTACCGCAATTTGATACCAGATGGTGAGGTCAAAATTGCGGCAGCTCCAGCACCGAGATGGCACCATGCGCCGTCAGAGTGTATCTCCCATGGGACTTCAAAGACTGGACCTTCGGTGTACGACGAAGGCTCTGTCCAATCTGCGATAAAATCCGCCAGCACCTGAGAATTTGCGGCACTTCTTGACTCGAAGTCAACAACGTGTTCTGATAATTCTGAAGCCCATTTGGTGATTCTTCCGGATGCTTCTCTATTTCTGAACATATCGTTCAATGGTTGATTTGTCAGCACTCTGATGGTGTGAGCTTCAAAATAATGCCTCAGTTTTCTTGATGCCATTAAGACTGCATAGGCTATCTTTTCCAGTTCGGAATAGAATCTTTTTGATCCTGAGAGCGCTTCAGATACATAATATACCGGCACTTGAACTTTCATCACTTTGCCCTTCTTCTCAATTTGCTGCTCTTGCACAAGTGCGGCACAAACTGCTGAGTGCGACGCTGATACGTACATTAGCAGAGTTTCATTTTGTTTGGGACTCGCGAATGCGGTCATTTCCTTGAGATACTCTTTCAATTCTGCGAAAGCTTTTTTCTGCTCTTGGCCCCATTGAAAATTGTTTGCGTTTCTCAGGACTTTGAAGAAAGGGAGGCTTCTTTCGGCTGATCTGGAAATAAACCTGTTGAGTGCCGCTATTCTACCGGTGAGCTTCTGCACATCTTTGAGGCATTGTGGCTCTCGCATATTGATAAGTGCACTTATCTTGTCAGGATTGGCTTCGATGCCTTTGATTGACACAAGGCATCCCAAAACCTTTCCCTTGCGAATTCCGAAGACACATTTCTCAGGGTTGAGCTTGAGGTTAGCCTTCCTGAGGTTTGCAAATGTTTCGGCCAAGTCAGAAGTATGATCTTCTCTCTTGCCGCTTTTTAACACTATGTCGTCGACATAGGCTGACAGATTCTTGCCTAACTGATTCTCAAAGGCGATAGATGTCATTCTGCAGAAAGTTGGTCCCGCATTTTTTAGACCTTCCGGCATTCTGACAAAACAATAAGTTCCGAAAGGTGTGATGAAACTTGTTTTCTCTTCATCATCTTTGTACATGAAGATTTGGTGATACCCGGAGAAACAATCCAGCAGTGATAGGAGTTCTGAGCACGCTGCTGCGTCGACAATTTTGTCAATTCTGGGCAATGGGAAATCATCTTTGGGGCAGGCCTTGTTGAGATCAGTGAAATCAATGCACATCCGCCACTTTCCGTTCTTTTTCTTTACTGGTACAGTGTTAGCCAACCAGGTTGGATATTTCACCTCCCTGATAACGTTTGCGTCAAGCAACCTCTGTACCTCAGCCTTGACTGCTTCGACCCTGTCGTCGGACATTTTTCGGAGTTTCTGCTTCTTTGGTCTGATGTTTTTATCGATTCGCAACTTGTGCTCTATGATGTCTCGGCTGACGCCTTTTAGGTCACTTGCCGACCAGGCAAAAACATCCTTATTCTTACGAAGGAACTGGACGAAAGCTTTTTCCATGTCCTTCGGCATACCTGCCGCAATTATCACTTCCTGTCCTAAGACATGCTTGTCCAATGGAACTCTCTTTGTTTCCTCGTTAGCCGCAATTGCTGGTTCTTCCTTGTCCATTTCTTTTTCCAACTGGAGGACTTCTTTCCCTGGCTTTTTTCCTGCCGGGTATAAGACGTGCACATTCGGGTGAGCATACAAAAAGTGAACATTCTTCTGACCGGGGGCTACCGCCCTTTCAATATTTCTGGCTTCTTGCTGATCGCCAAAAACTGAGATGACCTCCTTGTGTGCCGGTATTTTCATACAGAGATAAGAACTGTGCAAAACTGCTTCAAATGCATTGAGGACTCCTCGTCCGAAGATTGCATTGTATGGATAGGGCATATCGACCACGTCAAAAGTGATGTGCTCAGTTCTTGCATTGTCAAGAGTACCAAAGGATACTGGTAGGCTTATTTTGCCGAGGGCACGGACTTCTCTGCCGCCAAAACCATACAAGGGATACTCAGAAGGCTGAAGTAGAGATGAATCAAGGTTTAGCTGGTCAAATGTTCTCTTGAAGAGGATGTCTGCCGAACTTCCATTGTCAACAAGTATTTTGGTGATTGACCAACCATAAGTGTTTGCCTGGATGACCATGGCATCTGTATGAGGGTAGCAGCGGAGGTTTAGATCGGCTTCAGTGAACATGATTGGGACATGCGACCACCGCGATTTCACCACGGGACCGTTACACACCGCATTGACGGCTCGGAAGTAGTTTTTCTTTTGCTTCTTACTTTCAAACTCGGATGACGATCCCCCAGTGATTGGTAGGATGACTCCATAAGTGGGAAGGCTCTGAGAGGAATTATTTTGGTTTGACTGTTTTGGAAATGGCGGCGGAGGAGGTAAAGGCGGCTCCTCCGAGGCATTCTTGGAATTTGCGGCTGGGGCACATGTGAACTTGTTTGGGAAGTCGCCAAATGCTGAATTTGCGGCGAGGGTGGTGGATGTGGTTGGTATGGGCTTTGGAAGTGGTGTTGAGGGTTGTAAGAGTTCTGGAAGTATTGGAAATGGTAGGAAGCACCGAAAGGCGAGTTGTTCCAAGAATTGGCGGCAGACGTGTGATTGACACTTCTCTGTGTTTCGCTTCTTTGCTCCTTGGCTCTCATTCTTTCCAAGGCATCTTTTGTTTCTGGGCATTCCTTGGAGGTGTGGCCCTTGTCAAGTCCGTGAAACAGACAGTATGGCTTTTTTGGCTCTTGGTTTCGCGAGTTATGCGAATTGCCGCGACCCCTTCCTCGAGAGCGATTGTTTCTTCCTCCTCTGTGCTGGAAATTGCCGGCAGAACTGCTTGTGTCGGCTTTTTCTTCTTGGTTGTCGATATGATTGACAAGGTTGGAGTTCTGGCTCTGATTGTTGTTGCCACCTCTCCTAGACGAATTCCACTCCTGCTGCCTTTGGCTTGATTGGTTTTTCTTCGCCTGACGTTGCACACTTTGCTGCTCTAATCTTCTTCTGTGGTCGTTGTCGGCTCTACAGAACTGATCGACCGTTGAGAAAAACTCTTCGAGTGTTGAAGGGCGATGCATGGAAAAGTGAGTGGCACAAGGGCCGGCTCGCAGCCCCCCAATTGCGGCATCAATGACAATTTGGTCTGGCAAATCATCAGTTCTGGCTTTTAGCTTGACAAATCTCTGGAAATAGTCTTGCAGGGGCTCTTTTTCTTGCTGAATACATGCTCTGAGTTCATCTGCAGATATAGATGTTCTGTGAAATCCTTGAAAATTTGTCGTCAATTTGTCCCTTAGGTTCTCCCATGAATATATTGATCCGGGCTTCAGCCTTGAGTACCACTCGAGAGCTTGATGCTCAATTGCGGTGACAAAGGTCTTGGCCAATACAGTATCATCTCCTCCAGCAGACGCTACAGCAGCTTCAAATGACATCAAAAATTGCCTTGGGTCGGTTGAGCCATTGTACTTTGATAAAGAGATAGGCTTGTATTTTGCTGGCCACGGGGTCAACTGGAGGCCTTCTGACAAGGGAGAATTCTTGTCGAATTTACTAACGAAAGGTGTAGATTTGCGGTATTCATTCCGAGGCCTATGATGGTCTTCGCCATTGTTGTTTGCTTCAAAGTCGGGAGTCACCCGGTATTGCTCTCTCTTTGCTTCGCTATTTTGCCCCGTGGCGCTTGTCATTTCATCGAGCTCTTTTTGGAGTTCGGCGACTGCCGCCTTTGCTTGTTCAATTTGCAGCCGGAGCCTTTCCTTCTCTCTGGCCCTCTCTTCGGAGATTATCTTCTCCTTTGTTAGCTTAAGTCTTTTTCCAAGTTGTTGCAAGTTGGAGAGCTGACGCAATTGCTTGTCAACTTCATCTTCCTCTGGATCACTTTCTTCAGGGTTGACTGTCGACGGTGGTTCCGCCCATTGCTTGCCGGCTTTTACCTGCTTCGACTTCTCTGCTTCTTCACTGAGAGTGAAGTCGATGGTGCTTTTAGCGGCGATAACCTCATCAGATGGCCGAATTCCGGCGGCCAAGCTTGCTTGCGCCGCGCCGGAAATTCGGTTGGCCTCGTCGGCCATTTGCCTTGCTTGAATGAATGCCCAACGAATTTCTTCTTCCGAGAATGCCGGGTTGGGAGGGAGAATTTCTTCCTCTAAATCCGGCGGGTGGGAGCTGATGGTGGTTTTTGGACTAGGTGCTTTTTTCTTCCTTTGTGGCATCACGGGTGGTATTTTCGAGCAACACAAACGGTGGGCGCCAATGTTGGGAATTCTTCATCGTGGCGACAAAGAATCCCGACACAGACAATCAAAGACATTCAAGAGACAACGGAACAGCATTTCATTACAGGGGTGTCATCTCTCCTCCTCCCTTCCGTCCCGTTCTACGGAGCCCGGGGGCGGGTATTTATAGGGGAGGCCAAGGGTCATTTTGACATGACCAAATTACCCTTGGCCACCTACTATATTCGCGGAATATTCTGTACAACATTGTCAAAAGGGTACAAACGACATTTCCATATAGCGACGGAAACCCTAACTAGGTGACGTCATTCGCCAGCCCGATCCTTGGACGTTGTCGTGCCGAGCTTCATCTCCTTCAGGGACTGCCGCCATTTGAGGACGCCATTCCTAGTCGCCGCCAATTCATCGCCAGCGGTCGGGTCTTGTTGAACAATGTCGGCGACCCGATATGGCGGCACCCAGGGTTGCCGCCAATTCGTCGGCGAAGCCCTTAATGTCGGCAGCTAGGTTACCTGCAGCCAAAAAACCAAAGGCAGAAAGGGGGTGTCGTTATTATCGTAAACACCGATCCCCAACAGTTTTGCAATTACATTTTATTTAGTACCCCTAAATAGTAAGATTCTTTTTACTTTAGAGGGGTATAAAGTTTAGAGGGATTTTAGAGGGGGAACCGAACACCACCTTACTCGGATTGCAAATTCCCTTTTCTCCGGCCATAAAGGGATAATGTGTACTCCCTCTTTTTCAACGTGATGTCCAAACGTCCAGCGCTTTTCACTTAAATTTGCATAAATTTTTTTTGAATAACACAAACGATCAAACGTGATATCTAAAAGTCAAAACGTTATATAATTTAAAACGAATGGAGTAACAAAGTGTCATGCGTGATTCATCGAAAAAAAAAAGTGTCATGCGTGATGACGGATATGCCCTTGATTGTTGTGCTATTAGTAAAGGCGAACACCAGCACGGGGACTCCTGCTGCGAGGAGTTTTTTTTTTCAAATTGAGGAGCAATTTTATTTGTGCGGTTCCAAACAATGCGTCTATCCTACCTAGGTTAGAGAAAATCTTACCAAAGATCCAAACGTATGTACCTTCGTTCCTTTATTTTTATGCGACTGATGTACCTTCGTTCCTTAACCAGGACCAACCTACGAACTTTGCATGTGAGAGCTATATGCGTCTAAACCAAGCGGTTTGATGCTTAAAGGAAAGGACCTTACCAGCTTGTTATAGCAAGCAGTACATCATCATCAGTCGTAACTAATCCGTTACCAAAAAATATCACGGGCTGGACTCACAAAATCAATAGTGAACCGTTCTCCGTGCAATTGGTGAAGCAAAAGACCCAAGAAAGAAAACGTCATTTGCATTTCTAAGCACTTGTTTGGGTAATTTTCCAAATTCCCTGGACTATGCTGCATTTTACAGTGCACGTTACGGCAGCACGGGCGGGCGCGCGTACTCTGGCGCAACCGTCAACGCCGTTAGCCGTCAGTCTCTCTGACTCGTGTGCTGCTGCACGGCACGGCGCGCTCGCTTTTTTCTGGATCTGACGAAGCGGCCGAATCATGGGAGTCTCGGTCGCCATGTGGCCGATTCAAAACCTTCTCCCCCCACCCACCCGGCCACCGCTGCCTCATTTAAATTTAAACATTTTTTCGCATTAAACCCGTTCGCCACGAAATTCGCAGGCCACCTTAAATCCTTTTATTTTATTTCTCCTCGGGCGCTGCTTCCTTCTCTCTCTTCGCTTCTCTCTTCTCCAGCGACAGAGACAGGGAGGGAGGCGCACCGAGGCAGCCGAGGCGAGCTGTGGAGGCGGTGCCACGGCCACGCGGGGCTCGCATCCGGGAGTAGGGGCGCGGGCTCAGCTCCGCCGCGGTGACCATTTCTGTGGCGGAGTGGGCGGTCAGCGAGATCGGGCGGTGCTTTTTGCTGATTTTCTCCGACGGTTTCCGAGAGGCGTTTGCTGGGTGCGGGCGATTGGCGCCGGTTTGGAGGGGTTTGGAGCGGATTTGAGGTTGTCGAGCCGGAGATCCCGCGGAATCGGGGCTCGGCCGTGACCCAAGAGGCAGTTCTGGGAGCTGCCGGCCGCCGGCAATGACGTCGGTGGAGGTGAGGGCCGTGCGGAAGTCGGCGGCGGCGCTGCGGCCGCGCGTGCCGGGCAAGCTGCAGCCGGCGCGGTCCATGCCGCTCGACTACAGGTACTCCTCCGCGGCGAACGGCGCCGGGCCGGCTGCGAACGGCGTCGGGCGCCGGGCGGCAGCGGCGGAGGAGGACGAGGTGAATGAGGGGGAGGTGGTGGGGGTCGAGGGGGAGGTGGACTCGCCGTACGGCTCCAAGGCCGCGACAGCAGAAGAAGAGGAGGGCGAGAAGGCTGGAGGTGGCGAGGAGGTTGAGTCGGTGGCCGCGGCCACGCCCAGGCGAGTGTCGCCGACGGCTGCTGCGAGCCCCTCGCAAGGAGACTCCAGGTGGGGTGACACGAGCTCCTACGGCGCTAAAAAGGTGTGCTTTTCGCCCTTCTATTTCTGATGCTTTTGAAATGTGAGAATTGCGAAATCACGCATTGCGAAAAATGGTTTGGTGAAATCATACAAATGCGATGCTGACTGCTGTGGCGGGTAGTTTTCTGTCTTATGTATCTGAAATCAATCTCTAGGATGTGCTATGCTAATTACCAAGTGTTTCTTTCTCTCTCTGTTTCTTTTTGCCGACATGTGTTTTTTTTTGTGGTTTAGAGTGTTTTTACATAAGATTTGCTTATAAATACACTAGTTGTTATACCAACTTTTGGTAATTTGAATCTTGAGATCAGAATGCATCTACAAAAAAGAATCTTGAGATCAGAATGACCTCTGTAGTTCCGGCCTTCTTGTTTGTTATTGCAATGCTATCTCATGAACCTTGTCCCTAGCAACCTCAGTAGCATAAATGTGACATGAGAAGTGATCTATCTTCTATGTTGTCAATATCGATGCTTTTTGTTTGGTTTTTAATTCAAAGAACTTTTTCTGCCATCTCTCTCAAAGAGGTAGGGAAATTTAAGTTCATACTAGATTTTAGTAAGAACTACTTTGGTAACTACAGCGTATTAACATTACTAGGAGAAGCATCCAGTTGTTTAGTCAGATTTCAGGCAGCCTGTTTCTGGTCATTATATTTATTATTTCCCAGCTCATGGCAGGTCTTTTGAATTTTGAAGATCCACTTGTACATATGCTACATAAATCTTGGCACCTAATTATTATACATTTTACATCGACTGACTTTTGGAAGCGTGCAATTCAAGATCTTCAATGCTTATTTCATTTTTCATAACTTGGAATACAATGTCAATCAAATTCTACCCTATTCGTCTTGCAGAAGCATAGAGTCTTTTGCCAGCTTCCAAATGGTGATTGGGCATTATGCGCTGTACTTACAACCTCCGGTGATGAGTCTTTCCTAAAGGTTTCTGAAGGGAAAGTAAGTACCTGATTTATTTCTAAGAGATACTGATATGATAGTCACTTCCATAGTATGTTCATTTGACACCAACCTTCCGATTTGAAGGTGCTGAGGTTAAAAACGGAGAGCCTTCAGCATGCAAATCCTGAAATTCTTGATGGAGTGGATGATCTCATGCAGCTGAGTTATCTAAGTGAACCATCAGTACTGTATAATTTGCAGTATAGATACTCCCAAGACTTGATTTATGTGAGGATTGATCTGAACTTTGTCTTTTTACCTGGAGTTTATGGCTTTCATATTGATATTTATTGTGTTATAGACTAAAGCAGGCCCAGTTTTGGTGGCCGTCAACCCTTTCAAGAAAGTTTCACTATACGGTAATGAGTACATTGATGCATATAGAAATAAAGCAATGGATAGTCCACACGTCTATGCAATAGCAGATTCAGCACTTCGTGAAATGAAACGAGGTTAGTTCAGTAATGTTTATGCATCAATCTTGTTTGTACATCTGCGTTTATTCCTAATTAAGTGTTTTGACCATTTTCAGATGAAGTTAACCAGTCTATTATTATAAGGTTGGTAAGTTTGTTTTCCAGTGGGATATTCTTACTTTCTTAGTGTAATAAAGCCTCTAATTAGTTGATATATGATGGAATGAGAATCAAGCCGAGGAAAAAACTATCAATAGTGTCAATGTTTCATTTATATTAGCTTTACAATTTACCAAACTGAATAAAGAGTGTCAATCAATCCAAATACATTTTCTTTTGCTTTTGCTTGTTGCCTACTGATAGAGAAAGTCATGTGTTGATGATTAAAAAAGATCTGATGTTTTCTGGCTTACTAGAATCCTAATTGAGTGATCTTCTGAGAAATGGAATATGCATATTCAAATGTAATGTTCCTTATGTTTGTGGTTCACTTAAGTAAAAGATTGGTGTATCATTCTTTTTATGTCACACCGAGACCTCATATTTCTTGTGTGTTCAGTAGTATGCTGTGGAAATGTGTGATAACTTTCATATGATTAAACATTTTTCAAAAACGTTAAGTTGTTTTTTATGCAAGCATTTTAGGTCTATGGATTCCATTTATATCTTGTAGCACCATTATGCATTTTGCGAATATTTGATGCTATTTCTACTTTCTTATGTAGTGGCGAAAGCGGAGCAGGAAAGACAGAAACTGCAAAAATTGCGATGCAGTATCTAGCTTCTCTAGGTGGTGGAAGTGGCATTGAATATGAAATTCTACAGACTAACCCAATACTTGAGGCTTTTGGCAATGCAAAGACATTAAGAAATGATAACTCAAGTCGTTTTGTAAGTTTTATTCTTATATGTATCACTGTACTGCATTTCAGAACAAACTTTATTAATCCTGATTCTCACTTGCAGGGAAAGCTTATTGAAATTCATTTCAGTTCTACTGGAAGGATATGTGGTGCCCTGATTCAAACATGTATGCAGCTGTTGTTGATCCTATTTTTCTCTATTGTTAGCATTTTCTGGTTTGACATTATATTTCTAACTATGGTTGATGAAATCTTTTGATTTTCTCGCTGGAAGGACAGTTTTACTTGAAAAGGTAAGTTCTACTCTTATGGTTATCCATACGACAAACGAAACCTGCCTTTTTTTAATAATAGATAGGAGTATCTAATATGTCTCTTCCTTTTTTCACCGTGGCAGTCCAGAGTTGTACAATGTGCAGTCGGTGAGAGATCCTACCACATATTTTATCAGCTATGTGCTGGTGCACCTGCGTCTCTTAGAGGTACATTCATTCACTCCGACACAATTAGGATGATCTCCTTTATTATTCTATTCTTTCAGAAGGTCCAGCTTGTTTTGTACCAAAAAGAGTTATAATTCGTTTGGCTCTGTTTCCATTAGTTCGTGATGATAGTTAAATGTTGCTCCTTCTCTTTTCCTCTGCATAGTCCTTGAGCTAATCATACAATTTTTTTTTTTCATGATGCTTTGGATACAGAGAAGTTGAATTTGAAGAAGGTGGACGAGTACAAATATCTCAAGCAGAGCTGTTGCTATTCAATTGCTGGTGTGGATGATGCTCAAATGTTTCGGACCGTAACGGTACAGTGTTTATGCCAACATTCCCGTTCTTATGTTAACTGGTCGAGCTAGTTCTTTTTAAGCTTCTTACGTGTGTATGTTCTTTGTCACTGTCACATTCGCTGACTTCTACACTTTAGGAAGCTATGAACATCGTCCACATCAGCAAAGAGGACCAAGAGAATGTTTTTGCAATGGTCTCTGCTGTTCTGTGGCTGGGGGATGTCTCGTTCACGGTAATTGATAATGAGAATCATGTTGAAATCGTCGTGGATGAAGGTAATGGAAAACATATGATCATCACTGAATTACTGAATAATTCTGTGGTATCTGCTTCCCTCCCCTCATTGAGCTAATTTGTTTGCTACATTTTATCACCATTTTTCAGCAAATTAGCTTTAGTTTCTGTCGTTTACCTCATTACGATGGTAACAAGATTTTGTATAGTACCTTTGTTGTATTCTGTTGATTGATTCTGGCTTTACCTTGTTTTGTTCTGGAGTCCTCAAGTTAGAAGCTGCTTATGTCCACAAACGTTAATCAGACGCTTTTCCATGTGGAACTGTTGATGATTTCTGATCTCTTGGACTACCCATAACGAGTCTCTAGGAGTATGTTTCAAAACGCTTTGTGTTCCTCTAGGTCTTTTTTTGTGTTGTAAATGGCTGTTGCATGAAATTTTACCTCGTACTGCAGTCTAGAGCAATGTAATCCTGAGTTTATAAGTTATCATCGTTATTTGCTGCTGTCAAACTAGTCTGTTGTGAGGAAGACTTACCTACACTTTTACAAGCAAAAAGTTGTGTGAACCACAAGTTAGTGATTAGACACCAAGTACCAGAGTGGATAAATCCAAACTCTGTTGAGTCCATGTGTTTGGCCTGGTTATGTCTCAACATGGGACTGCTGGCGTATGATTAAATTGTCCTTCTTTAGACAGCTTGAGCTTGAGATTTGCTGTGATGGAGTGCATCAAACTCAAATATTGGTTTCAAGGAGCCTTCCTGTTGCGTTTTTGTTAACGGGATAGAAATTAGCAACTTGTATCACTTTGGGGCACTATTTTATTTTAAATGGTGTTTGCTATCGCAGCTTCGAAAACGGTTGCAGAACTTCTTGGCTGCAGTATTGAAGATCTCAATTTGGCTTTGTCCAAGCGCCATATGAAAGTTAATAACGAAAACATTGTCCAAAAACTTACCCTTTCACAGGTTGGTTTTACTCAACTGAAGCCAAGTTAACATCCATAGTTATTGAATCTGCATACCTTATGCATTTACCTCTTTTTTTTTTCAGGCAACTGACACAAGAGATGCACTGGCCAAGTCAGTCTATGCCAGTTTGTTTGAGTGGCTTGTAGAACAAATTAATAAATCTCTCTCGGTTGGAAAGCGACGAACTGGGAGATCCATCAGTATTCTTGATATCTACGGCTTTGAATCTTTTGACGTAATGTACTTCTTTGACCTAAATCATATAATTATTTGCAACTGGTACTCATGATCTTATTACATGTGCAGAAGAATAGTTTTGAACAGTTCTGCATTAATTATGCTAATGAGAGGCTACAGCAACATTTCAATCGCCATTTGTTTAAGCTTGAGCAAGAGGTTAGTTTTTGTGTGTGTGTGTTTTAGCTTGCAGAATTCACGTTGGCAGTCGCAATAATTTTAGTCAATTAGTTAATATGAGAAGATACATGTTTAAGCCGTAATGCTCTTATCCGGTTATGGTACTATTTGTACTTTACAATCCTTAAAAGATCATTTTTCTATTTCCATTATATTAATGTTCGTATTGTAGTATTCATGTGACAATTGTAATATTGAACAGTATTAATACCGCAATCTGATGTTTCTTCTTTTTTTTTCTATGAGATAAGTATTCAATTGCTTATTGAATCTTATTTTCTTGTTATCTGACTGGAAAGTGGTGAGCTTGATATTGCTAATCATCGAAATTGTGATTTTTGTACGAAAATTATGTGGTACTTTTCTCTAAAAATATTCATTTTTTCTATGAACAGGAATATGTTGAGGATGGCATTGACTGGGCAAAGGTTGAGTTTGAGGACAATCAAGACTGTTTGAATCTTTTTGAAAAAGTATGTGCCTGTACATTCTTTTCACTACTTGTGACCTGTTAATAATTATACTAATAAAGTCTGGAATGTCTGGATTTTGCGTCCAGGGTTCCAGCACCCCCAATAGTGAATTCTGTATGTTGCAACATTTAAAGCATCAAAACCAAAAATCATGTTTGTAATGCACCAAATTTGTCCTGGATGTCAAAGAACAAAATACACATGTATCAATCTGGCATTACTCATTGTATGACAGCAGTATTATGTCTGTTTTGAATCTTGATATCAAAGATGAATTTGTAAACAAACTTTTGCAGGATTACTTGAATCTTTATATGCTACATACATGATTTATTGTGCATTTTTTCAAACATTGAAACATGTTGAATTATTTAACGCCGAAACCCTAGAAGATTAATGAGTTTCCCATAATATATGGAAATGCTGTACATTCATCTAGTTGCAATTCCTGTTCTTGAAAGTACTATGCAGCGATACTGCCTCAAGGGAAAAAAAAATCTTCCAACTGTATTTCACAATACGCAAAGCTGAGTGATACTGCCTACTAGGATGCTTAATCCACTATTGTTAAGGGAAATTTTTTTATTTTCTTAACCTTGCTTTAGTTTATGTGAGACATATGGTAGTGTAGTGTCAGCTGACTTTATTGCGCTTACAAGCGTCTCATATATTTTAAGCAAAGATTTCTTTGCTCAAAATAATTCTAGTCAAAACAAAAGTATCTGGCTCACCGGTGGCAGCGACTGGAATGAGAGAAGGATTGAAAAGAACAACCATACCCTTTATGCCATTGTGATATTTTGGGAGAAAATGTCCATTCAGTGGTTCCGTAGGGTTACACGGATATAAGAAGAAATGGATTTAGCTATCTATTTCTATACATGTATATCTGACACAATATGTCCAAAGGACCGGCATGCAAATCGACGAATTTTGGAATATAACATTATTTCCATTAATTTAGATGCTTCTGTTGTTGACATAAGTTGGTTACACGGAGCTGTCAAAACGTTTCTAGCATTGTGACCAGTATTCCAATTTCCAAGCAAAGAGACTACTGTTTTATTCAAATTGTGATAACTAACAATAAGAAAAAGGAGGTAATTATGGCTTAAAGCCGTCGGGCTCTGGGTCCCTTGTATATGGAGGAGTTTGCCAACATTCCTTGGGATCTGAATACTTTCATAACACATAGAAAACTCACGCTGTTTGTGGCACTTCTCTTACTATGTTTCGTAATCTCATTTGCACGCATCTTTTCCGTTATTATCTGAAAACTCGGTGAATGATTTGTTAATAAAGTGCTGATTGACATTTTACTTATTCAGAAACCACTGGGATTATTGTCTCTGCTGGATGAGGAATCTACCTTCCCCAATGCCACTGATCTTACTTTTGCAAACAAGCTTAAGCAACATCTTAGCACAAATACCTGCTTCAGAGGAGAAAGAGGCAAGGCATTCGCTGTCCGTCACTATGCAGGAGAGGTGGGAAGTTGTTATACATTTGCTGTTCGTTTTTACAGTAAAGTAGTAAACATTAAGCAATCTTGTTGAATATATTTTTGCACCATATATGTTTTCTTTAATCTTTGTTTACCATGTGCCAACATTAATTCTCTGATTCTTCATAATCAGGTGGCTTATGATACTTCGGGTTTTCTTGAGAAGAATAGAGATTTATTGCACATGGACTCTATCCAGCTCCTTACCAAATGCAAATCGTCTCTGCCACAAATATTTGCATCTAAGATACTAGCTCAATCAGATACCTCAATATCTGCTCCATATAGATCTAGTGCCGCCGATTCACAGAAGTTAAGTGTTGCTATGAAGTTTAAGGTACGCATTTCTATGCTCCCAGAATAACCACTTTGCTAGATCTTGAATGAATAAGAACAAATGTTGTTGACTGACTGTGTGCCATCTTTGTAGGGACAACTGTTCCAACTTATGCAAAGACTGGAAAATACAACACCACACTTTATACGATGCATTAAACCAAATAATCTACAACTTCCTGCAATTTACGAACAAGGACTTGTGCTTCAACAACTCAAATGCTGTGGGGTTCTTGAGGTTGTCCGAATTTCAAGATCTGGGTATCCAACTAGAATGACTCATCAGAAGTTTGCTCGACGGTAAATTGGATCTCTGAACAGCTGCATTATTTATCCCAATTTCTTTTTCTTTCCTTTTCTAAAAACACTTAATTTTATCAGGTATGGTTTTCTTCTTCTTGAGGATGTTGCATCTCAAGACCCACTTAGTGTTTCAGTTGCAATCCTTCATCAATTCAACATTTTACCTGAAATGTATCAAGTTGGCTACACAAAATTGTTCTTCCGAACTGGCCAGGTCAGTGATTTCATTTATTCATTTTCCTGGTAATGACTTCGTTAGAACGTAAAGGTGTTAAACTTATTGCATGTTTACAAATTATGTATCATCTTAGCACTACTCTTTTCATCAAGAATTCAGTGAAAATTTTCGTGTTAATATGTGCTTTGATTTTGGGAACTGAAGATTGGCAAGCTTGAAGATACCCGTAATCGTACTCTGCATGGTATTTTGAGGGTTCAAAGCTGTTTTAGAGGGCATCAAGCCCGTCATCATGCAAGAGAACGAATAACCGGAGTTTTGGCTCTTCAATCATGTATGTCTTCCTAACTATACTTTACTGTATTTCTGTATTTTTATGTATTTCACTTTATTCTTGTGGTGTGATTCCACTTGAGTTACTGTATGGATTGGACCCATTATTCTTAATGTGCAGTCATTCGCGGTGAGAATGCAAGAACGCATTATTCATCTCTGTTAAGGAAACATAGGGCAGCAACTATATTGCAAAGAAATGTAAGATGCTGGCTTGCAAGAAGGTATTTCATAACAGTCCGGAAGGCTTCAGTTGTAATACAATCTGGTACGTAGATTCTTTGTCCTATCCTTTTATAAATTCATTGAAAGTGGTATTCTGACACACTAACGTTCCTCATATATTCATAATATGTAGGTATCCGTGGCAATCTTGTTCGAAGATGTGATGGCAATGTTGATCTAATAAATGTCTTCAGAGAGTTCGAGTCAAAGCAGGTGTAAATCATAGGATTAATGTGTACCTCGTACTGTGCTGCTGACCCATTATATACATGAATAGTATCTTCCTCGTAAACTTGAAGTGCTCTGTAGCATTGCTCTTATTCTCTTCATAAAATTCTTTCAGGAGGCAGAAGGTGACCAAATTTTGATCAAGGCATCAGTCCTTGCTGAGCTACAAAGGCGGATACTAAAAGCTGAGGCCACAGTTCGGGAAAAGGATGAAGAGAATGAGATGCTTCATCAGCGGCTTCAGCAATACGAAAACAGATGGCAAGAGTATGAGCAGAAAATGAAAGCTATGGAGGAAATGTGGCAGAAGCAAATGCGTTCGTTGCAAGCAGGCCTTTCTGTAGCAAAGAAGAGCCTTGCTATGGATGATACACCTAGGATGTCAGATTCATCAGTGGACCAGAGCTGGGAGATCAACGGGAATCATGCGGGTAGTGGATCGCAGCTGGTCCCACGAACCATTGGGCGGGAAATGAACGCAGGCCTCAGTGTCATCAACCGCCTAGAAGAAGAATTCGACCAGCGGAGTCAGGTCTTTGCTGATGACGTCAAGTTCTTGGTTGAGGTCAAGTCTGGGGAGGCTGACGCCAGCCTGAACCCAGACATGGAACTCCGCAGGCTGAAGCAGAACTTCGACTCGTGGAAGAAGGATTTCAGCGGCCGCATAAAGGAGACCAAGCTGATCCTGAACAAGCTAAATAGCAACGAGTCCTCACCCAACGCCGTGAAGCGAAAATGGTTGTTCAGGCGGAATACCTCCAAGTTTTCGTGAAATATGTATTGAAATATTGACGTCTTGTAGATGTGCCGGTATTAACACGTCGGCGCGGTTGCTAGCGACCTAGTAGAGTTTTCCGTTCTGCGTGTGTCGTGAAGTCCAGTGTGCTGGGCTGGCTTTGTGATCCGTGGAGGGCGCGATGTATAGTTCTTCCACGAGGACCTCTTTCAGAGGCAAGAACCACTGTTAATTGTGATGTAATTACTTGCTGAAATTAGTTGTTTGAAGTGGAAGATTGTGAGATCGCTCACTGCTCCGCTATTCTTCTGCCCTCTTGTCAGCCTGTTACTACAGGACAATAGCTCTGTATCTGGCATAGTGTAACATATGTAATTTCCGTTTTCAAAAAAAAAAAAACATATGTAATTTATCATCTATGGCCTTTCGTGTTCTTCTGAGGAGCTAACCAACAGATCAGTAAGTATAACTGTGAGATTTCGCATCTGAAAAACTAGTTCGGCTAGCACCATTACATTTCTTTAACAGGAGGAAGAACATGTATTATTTTTCTTTTCTGGAACTTGTAGCATTAGAGCCCGTTTCTTCTGTGCTGTTGACTGCAGCGACTGTGACTACAGCGAAAGCCCTAGATCATGAGACGAGACGACACCTAGAAAAAAAGACCGCATCGAAAGTGCAAATTGAGACGCAGTCATTTAAACCATAGTATGAAACTCTTTCAACTGGTCGATCAGATACAGTAGTACGTGCGCATGAGGCGCGCATTTACATCGAAACCGCGCAGACTGCCTATTACTCAATTACTACGAGCAGATACCAGTAGTACTAGACGAAAACTAGCAATACCCAATTAACCAGGCTGAGATCAGCTACCTAAAATTACTTATTGATGAGTGGACGAGCACAGCCACAGCTACGAGCGCGTGCTTACTCGCTTTGCCCGACCCCGATCGAGCTCCCGGCTGGCGGCCGGGCCTCAGTTCTTGCCGCCGCCAGCGATGGCGAGGTACCCCGCCTTCTTGGCGCGGGCGGCCTCCTCGTCGTCGTCGTCGTCGCCGTCGGCGAAGCGGTCGTACACGTGGTAGCAGGCAAGGCCGAGGACGAAGCCCAAGGCGGAGGCGACGCCGCGGACGGTGCCGCGCGAGAGGGGCGTGCAGGAGTCGGGGAGTGGCCCCGCGTCGCCGTCGGGGTCGGCCGGCTGGCCCTCCGAGCACGGGCAGAGGAGCCACGTGGCGGCCGCGATCACGGCGAGGGAGGCGGCAGCGGGGAGGACCGCGAGCAGGAGGCGGCGGCGCAGGCCGGCCATGGCGGCGATCGATCGAGGAGCGTCGGCGCGCGGCTAGCTCGGTCGATCGGCGGAGGTGTGTGTGGGAGTTGGGGCTTGACCGCTTGAGTGCCTGGCAACTGGCGCGGCCGGTGGGTGTCGTCGTCTTTATTGTGGAGGCACGCGGAGAGGGAGCGGACAGGGGCCCGGCCATGAGTCAGTGAGCCGGTGAGGAGGGCCATTCCGTTTTCGGCCAAAGCTCGCCGTCCTCGATCGCACATGCACAAGGGCAGGGAGAGCGGAAGAAAGGAAAGGCCTCGAGCTGTCACGCACCCACTCACTGGATCGCTCACGCTTGTGACTCTGTGCGTCCGTCCCGTGAATCGCCGTGCTAGCTTTGGGCCCTAGCTCGTCGGTACAACACTCCGGAAACACGGCACGCACGGCAGCCTGGATCCTGGAGCCTTGGTGCTTGCGTAGCCGTGACTTGACGGCAGCGGATTCGGCCTGCCAAATGTTCGTGGCAAACCATTCCCAGTTACTGCGATTTCTCTCTTTCTTTACAGTCACGAATTCAAGTGATCTTTTATTTCGTGTCTTGACCACATCATTCCGATCGAGCTGCAAATCACTATGGTTTTCGTGCTCCAAATGTTAGCACGAACGGACACTCGTTTTTCGTAGCGCTCAGCGAGATAATAATCCAGATCCGAGAAGAGAAGGCCATTCCATCATTGCCTTTGCCCTCGGAACACGCGAAAGGTTCCTCTCCTCACGCGCTGACAGGCGAAGCTGCAGGGACCGGCGAGCCCGGGCGCGGTTTTGCAAGTTTTCGTGCACCACGGCTGCTACATGCATGTGCCGCGGTGGTTTGGTCTGATATGAACCACGGCGTACTCGCTGGCCGAGCCAGAAGAAAAAACCGATCGACCATCCTGCTCCGGTGACCGGTTGCCAGAAGAGGACCGGACCCTATATATCGCTCCCTCCCTAGCTTGTCGGTGGGGCGACGTTGATACGAACGAGGAGGATGTGCCTATCACATGTGCGTGCTCGATCAGAGTTGAAAAGCATGCATGTCGCAACAGGGTGATCAATGTTAATTTGTCAACATCTCATGCTGTAACAAAGTAGTATATATGGGAGAAGAGTATCTGGCCGGACCCAGCTGGTTTGAGCCTAACGAAGGCAAACTAATTAAGTATGGTTTTCTTTTACCATGATCAAGCTAAGTATAGGAGCTAGCGAACCAATCCAAACGCAGTACACATCAAATATCTGGACAGGAAAACTGATGATGAAATGAAATCCATTAGGAGGGAGATGGCCGGGTCATGCTGGCGATTACGATGATACTATATATTGTTTTGCTGGACCTTCCCTCGGCCAACAAATCGGGCCGAGTTAAGCTCTCAGAAGACGAACGATCGAATCTTCCCTCGACGTCATCTCATCAAGCAACACATATTTGAGGTAAAAACCTTAAATCAAACGCTATCTAGTACTATCAAAGTGATAAACAATCAAATATATATAGCAGAAGACACGCATCACATATTAAAGGGCGGACATATATCCGAGGGTAAATGGGTTACTTAACCGGCAACGTATCCTATGAGAACCAGGTTCGTGTGAGAACTATGAGAACTCTAATCTGAGCCACATGATTTTGATCCAATGGGGTACATGAATTCAGGTGGGAGGGGGGATTTGCAAAATCACCACCCACTTAATCATACTTTTGCAAATTCCCCCTCCCACCTCTGTCAAGGCATAATCAGAGGAGTGCTATAGTGCCCAACCAACAAGAGTGGCATTACAAGTCCAATTATTCATCAGCCTGCGTCGTAATCAGCTAGGCGCACACTTACCTAGAGTAGTAGTTACGTGGTACGTAAGCCTCGGCGGCGGCCGCGGCACCGCCTGGTCGATATCAGTTCTTGCCGCCGGCGGCCTCGGGGTCGCCGCGGACGGCGACGTGCTCGGGGTCCTTGGCCTCGCCGGCGGGCGCCTCGTCGTCGTCGTCGGTGTCAGTAGGGACGAGGCGGTTGCTGCAGACTTGGGCGGCGCACACATTGACCGGCTGCAGGAGGAGGTACATCATGGCCATCACGACGCTGGGGTCTTCTTTGAAGTCGGCGAACGGCAGCTGGGACGGCACGAGGACGAATGCGGCGGCCAAGTTCAGGAGGGAGACGACCGCGACGAAGACCACCGCGCGGAGGAGCTTGCGGTTGCGGACCTTCATGGCGAGGAGTCGGAGAGGACTGGACGGCCTTTGGCGGCTTGATCGGAGAGAGCGATGAGCGTCGACGGGGCCGGGAGTTTGCTCTTGTGTGTTTGGTTCGCTAAATAGGAGTGCAGTACAATTAATGAAAGGAGGAAACAAAAGGGTGGGTTCATGCTACTCTACGCTATACCCTCCACTCCCTAAAAGTTGTGTGGTTAATGAACTATCCCCGCCTAGCTAGTACTAGTACATAAGTATACTGATCCAAATTAGAACAACCACAGAAGATAAGTGATCCCACGTACAGTGCATAGGTGCGCTAATCCAGCTCTCCTTTTCTCCGGCTGCAAAAGCTGTCATGAGTCGTGACAGGTTTGCTTGTGTACAGGTCACTAGCCTCTAGGCCGTGGTCTCCTGCCTGCCGTGCCGTGCCCACAGCGTACGTGTCTGCACAGAGTTGAAAGCATCAGAACAGGGCGATCATTGGAGCTGCCCAAAGCCCCAAGCAGGCCGGAAGATATATATATAGCTACATATGGAAATATGATTACGATCGATATTGCTCTGTGACAAAGAATGGGAGAAGATTGGCCGATATATATCCAGCTGGTTTTGAAACGAAACCAAGCTAAGAAGATCTAGCTAGTAAGGAGTAGCTACCTAACCAATGCAAATTAAGTTTGCAAACGCAAGACCCATAAAATATCTCTAGTAGAGGACTGACTATACAATCTATCGGGACGTACGGAATGGTCGGATCATCGTTTTGGACCTTTCCTTGTCAACGAATCGCGCCTAATGAGTAATGAAGCTCTCACAAAACGAATCGTCATCTCAAGAAACAGGCAGTGCTCCATCGCCTTCAAGTTACTCAACTTAACTCATCACATGCCTATGCATAGAGAGGTCACACGTTTGGCTGGCCAAATTAAGGTGTGCAACTTTCGCTATCCAACTACAGGAGGCGATACAGTGCTGCCTCCCACCCACATGCACAGAATGATCCGTCTCTCTCATCTTTTGTTCTCCGGCCGGAACTGCATGCTGCGTCGTTGACACGTTCGCTAGTGTGGGCTGGGTCTCGTCTCATGCCCGACGTGCTCATAGCGTGTGCCTGCACGGAGGAGGTACGCGCGTTCCGATCGATCGACGCCGGCGCGCACGGTAGATCAGTTTGCGGCCCAAGCCGTACGGTCGAGCCTGCTTCTTTACATTCGTGGTTGCATTTGTTGCTTCTTGGACTCACTGTGGCCGTTTGCCTGTTTATCTTCGATACATGTTCAGTTCAGGTTCGGTAGTCAAGTACTACTACTACGTGCGCAAGGCACGCCACACACAAACCGGATCCGGATGCCGGTGGCACATAGCCACGTAATCGGATCAAGACCAGCACGTACATGCAGCGGCCTCAGCTCTGTTGATTACTGAGCACGTACGCCGCTACGACGACAACACCGTACTTGCCAATTTGCCATGCCCTCCATGCCCCGACTAGGACCACCACCTCGTCGTCGCCAGCGAAGCGGAAGCAGCAAGAGACGCAGCCGGCGCCGATGACCATGTCGACCGCGCACCCACGGCGCGTAAGACGCCGAGGCAACAGCCGCAGCCGGGGCCGGACGAGGCGGCGCGGCCGCACGAGAGCGCGTACGTACTGCGTGAGGAACGCGACTCCGGCGACGGGGAGGATCAGCAGGAGGATTGCAAGGTCTTAATTTGCAGGATATTGCCTAGGCGAGGTCAAATCAGGGATGTGGTTTGGGTTGGAAGCAGCACAATCCAACAGCGATCGAGCATGAAAGAGTAATCTGCGACGATGACCTTTATTGAGCGTGGAGGAACTCAATATGGCACGAGGCCATCATGCCGCGTAGATTGCTGTGTAGCCACCCACGACGGTCTCCATGCCGCAAAGTTCGCCGCGACGTGAGCTTTCGCATAACAAACAACGTTGGTATGTCGAAGATGCAGAGGAAGCAGACGAAGCTATTACAGTCAAACCGTGTGGTTGTAACTAAGTCTGCAAACATGGTTGCTTTGCAATTGAAGATCACGACCAAGCGGGAGGACCTATTGCCGTTGACTTGCTGTCATCCTCCAGAATATGAAACTGACGATCAAAGTACTCATGGTCGATGGAGGCTAACCTACTAGTTTGTAGTGAGGAGAAGATTGGCCAGATCCAACTGGTTTGAACGAAAGCATGCTAATAAGAGTAGATACATAATGAATGAAAGCGCAAGACTCATCAGAAAACGAATCGTTCCTCTCAACGTCATCTCAGGAAACAATTATCTCAAGTAAAAAGCCCTCAATCAAACGCTATTGCTACCAAAGAGAGAGGCAGTCAAATAGCAGACAGGCATAGAGAAAACAAGAACATATATCCGACAGTACATCTCAAGCCTTAACTGGAGTACATGACAATTGACATCTCTGTCAAGGCACGCATCAGCCAGCGTGCGGGTCGTCGTCGCGGGTGGCGACGCAGCAGCCAGCCTCCATGGCCGCGCCGGCGGCCTCCTCGTCGTCGTCGGTGGCACGGTCGACGCGGGAGAAGCAGCAGGTGGTGGCGACGGTGATGAAGCTGCGGAGGAAGAAGCACACGACCGCTTTGGAGAAGGGGGAGTCGGAGTCGTCGCCGGCGGTGTCGCTTCTGGGGCCAGCCGAAACGTCGAAGTGGGCGACGAAGGGAATGTCAGACGGCGTCAGGACGGCCATGACGGCCAGCTGCGCGACGGCGGAGACGGCGATGAGCAGCACGGCGAGGTGGAACGGGAGGCACTTGCGGCCTGTCATGGTGCGCGGCGAGGGCCCTTGGCGCGGGTGGTGGCTTGATGGGAGTTAGAGAGCGGCGACCGGCGGTGGTGTGCCTTGAGTGGGAAGGACCGACGCGGAGTTTGGCGCTAATTATACAGGATGGAAGGAGGGAAAAGGGGGCACACCCCACACGCTACGCCCGCCCGTGGTTAATGCATTATCCCCATAACAAACTAGTACTAGTAGTACTAGGCAGTAGACTCACACATGCACAGGCGTGAAGGGATCCCACATGCAGTTGTTGCACCGACTCATCTCTCTCGTTTTCTGGCTGCACTGGTGCATACTGTAACAGGTTTGCTTTTAGGGTTGCGGTCTCGTGCCTGCCGTGCCCATAGCGCGTACGTGCCCCTAAGCGACCGCGGTCAGGCCTCGGCGCCGGCGCAGACGGCGCGCTGAGAGCCCAAGCCGGCCGGTCGAGCTCCTTGAGTCGGAGAGGGTGATCAGTGATCACTGATCAGAGTAATGTACTATCCGGGCCTAGCTAGTACTAGTACTGCGAACTGGCTACGCGACCGCGCGCGCGCAGGCCTCGGCGCCGGCCCAAGCCACGCGTCCGGCCGGTCGAGCCGCTTCTTTCCAATCGTCGTGGTTGCATTCCGTATCCTTGAAACCACCATTGACGACCGACCCATCGCAGATGGAGTACAAAGTAGTATACCACCATCGCGGGGACTCGTCATTCAACAACCATAGCGACCTACATACTCCTATATTGCAGCTCTCCAGACCAGAAGCAAAACCTACCGGCCACGCTAAGATTGTACTAGCTAGCTAGGCAGGGGCCGCTGGAGACTACCCGGTGCACGTCTGTCCATGTGCGTGCAGCGTGCAGAGAGTTAAAAGCATTGGAACAGCACGATCAATGGAGCTTGCCAATCAAGCCGGAAGATGGCTGCATATGGAAATATGGTTGCGATTGATTTGCTCTGTAACAAAGAACTAGCAAGATGGCCCGCGCAAATTGCACGGCTAGGCATATAATTGTAGCTTTAGCTTGTTTTGAAGCAAATGTTGTGCCATCCCAGTTATCTAAAAATAATAATATATGCTATTGCTTTTATAATAATTTTAATTGTATCTTTCATCGAAGTACAAATTTTACAATTTACAAAGTTTCTCATCTGGCTGATTTTGCAAAAGATAATGGTGTAACTCAAGCTGGATAGAACTTGAATCAAGCAAACATGCATTCGTATTCGATCATAATCAATTTTCGGCATGCGTAACAAACCTCCTGTAATGATTCTAGTTAATCTACAAAACAATAGACATCTGTTTCATCATTTTCATACCTAATTTCATCATCTTCTTCATCATCTTCCTTCTAATGGAAAACTATTGATCGCTGCATGGATTTGTAGCCATCGGTAATTTATACCCATATATATAAAAACACACAGCACACTATATTATGAGGGAAGCAAGACACACAAAATATTCATTTAGCAAGCTGAAATTTCAACCGCCAGTTTTCTTCTTGGCTATGGTTTGAGGGCCGGGAACCTCACCAATAGTGTGACAGATGCATTCTAATCCTTGTCCACCGCTTAAAGTTCAAACCTTTTTCCGTCAAAAAAAAATTCAAACCTTAATTGTTCTTTCTTTCCCTATGTTACTATGAAAATTGAATCTCTGAGGATGCGCTGAGTGTGGCCGTGCGGGTCGTTTATCCATGGTAATGAACACAACCTCTCTGCTTTGTGTCTGCCGTCCACTCCCTACTCATGATCCTTCCCAGCAAGGAGCTTGCGGCATACTATAGTGAACATGTTATTTTGCCTTATCATCATCACCTTTTATTTCTTCGACAGACCAGATAATCTTTTAAATAGTTTCTCACCATCAATTCATGCCCGTCTTACCAATTTGCAGTACGGACATGTTTTTGCTTAGTATCCTCATCTCCATGAGCCTGTAACTATTCTCTTTTTTTTTTTTGAACTCGTGTCGTGACACTATCATGCATTGCCAACGGAAACCACCTAAATCGAACCCTCATGGCTCATTGCCCAACAAAGTATACCTTTATTTCCCCTTTAGCCAAGGCCCGCCAGTGCTCTCCATCTCGGATCCTAGTGCGAAGGTGGAGCAACGCCTTAGTCCTCTCTATCCTTCCGTTTCAAGAATAAGATGGAAGCCATGCTATAGTTCAATACCTCCGCCATGATTCTGACGACCCGCTCTTGGTTTTAATAAGGCGCCACGCACAGTGACAGTGTGCGCAACATGTTTTGCGGCCTGTGCTTGCCGTGACCTCAATGTATAGGAGTGTTCCCGTTGACGGGGAGATGTTCCTCCTTCCAAGAATTCCATTTGTGTTTCTTCCAAATCAGACTACTAATTGTCCAAATAAATCTTACATAGAAATCACTCTCGTAATCACTACAAGAAAAAGGCCTTCCAGACACGTTTTAGTAGCTGCGCTTTTGTAAACGTCAATACATCATCATCTAAAGACGTTTTCTGACACGATATTGAGAACGTATCAACTTGACACATTATTAGATGTGCTTTAAACATCATTAGTCAAATACACATGTTTTTGGCATGCTTTTGACCATCAATAGAACTCTAGAGACGCTTCGTGACACACTATTGAAAAATGATACGACATTAGACACGCTTTAACCCATCATTACTCATCTAAATACGTTTTTTGACATGATATTTTGAACACCTCAAAGTAACATGATATTAGACACGCTTTATTCGTTAGTATCCCACATAAGGACATTTATTGAGATGTTATTGAAAACGCATCAAAGTGATAGACATGCTTTAACCGCACTTAGTCCAATTTAAAACGTTTGTTGACACGTTATTGACAACGTTAGAGACGTCAAAAGCTTGAGTTAAAATAAATATATATTTCATTCTAGTCGTAACTGCGCATGAGATGAGTTGGTTAAGTGAGTTCGTAAGAGACAAAGAGGTCATGAGTTCAACTCCTATGAACAACATATAAATAAATCAACCTAATAGGAGAGGTGCAGCAAAATTGTTTATTTTTTTGCAACGTTGTGTAGCAACGCTTTTCATATCATATAAAACGTGGATAAAATTAATAGACACGTTGCATGAATGTAACTATAAAATTGCGTCTAAATATGTAGACACACATCTAACGTCTCTACGAATCGTGCTATATCTGCTAGATACGCTTTAAAAATTCGTGTCTATAGACACTTGACACGGCCCGTGCGAAGACGCCCATAAATAAAGCGTGTTTACAAGGACTTTTTCTTGTAGTGAATTGTCCAAAAAAAAATCTTACATAGAAATCACTGGCAGGGTCGATCTCATCAGAGTTCGTGGTAATCGGCTTTGTTCTACCTTCCTGCACTGCTACATTAACCCCCTTTCAACGTGTCTGGAGTTCAATCATATAGTAGGTCGGCGACATGTTTGCTTATGTCTGATCTGTTGCCGTTTGATGGAGCTCACGTGCAATCTCAGCAGGTTTTGATGTTCCGTCGGCCGCGCATCTCGCGACATGTTGAACCTTCCATGGATTCTATATACCTTTCTTCCAAATCAGAATCTTATTTGTCCAAGTAAAACCTACTGAGAAACCATATATGTTGATGGCACTGCGTCTGTCATGCCATAGTTCCTCATTGATAGCACCTGCCTTCCTTCGCATGCATGCATGCATGACTTCGATTCTTGCATGGGCACGGCCCTTTGAACTTTGTAGGACTCACAGGGGCTAGAGCTATTTTGCCGGTCTCGACCAAACGTGTCGAGCTCGTCGATGACCGCTCTCCAAAACCTTACGCATTACTAACACCGAATAGTTAGTGATAATCTTCAGTGTGTCGTGCTTCTCAGTCGTTCTTGTACTCGGCCTCCTCTGCATGGCGCCTGCTTCAGTTCTGCGAAAAATCATCGGGGGCTCCAGGCTCGGGGCTCCTCCGCTTCTCTGTCTTGGCTGCATTTTGATTAGCGCCAAAAAGCCTGAGCCATGAAAGTCTGATTCCGATGCCGAGATGTACTATGTGCCGCCAGCCTTTGACTCCGATATTGAATTATTGATGGACTTGTATTATATCCAACATTGAATATTATCTCCTTATAGACGCCTGCTAGTAGTATCGTGCCAAACGGAGGCCATATAGAGTCTTTATCAAGATTAACAATTTTTTCCGCATATCAGGCATACGTTTGGGCAAGAAAGCTTCCCTTTCCAAATACAATACTTTTATCTAATCTTGACCAGGGGCTATCGGATCAATATACGGTGTCCTTTATTTGATTTGTAGAAGGACTTCCCTTTTCTAGCACCGTGGCATGATTTTATTTATTTTTATTCCGAATTATATATATATATATATATTGTGTTGTATATATCATGGACTCTCTTATTTAATCTAGGTCCTTCAATCTTCATAAAATCCAATGGTTCACATCTTTCTCTTTTTCCCGATTAACGTGGTAATTTCGTGGCCTTGAGAGCGAACGTGGTGGCTTCTTTAGACCTTCAAATACTAAGATAATCTTTACTACTTAATAAGTCTCAAAGTGGTCGTCAGCCAAAATTTCAGTTGGATATTTCAGTTTTCAGACCATCCGAGTTTAAGACAAATTCAAATTCAACTCGAATTCAATCATCCGAGTTCAACTCAGTTTCCTCTTACAGCTACAGAATCAACCTTAGACACATCCAAACATGTGGTCTGTTGGTAGCATCACCAGGCTGGATATCTGGGTTCGAATCATAGCGGCGGTAATTTTTTTCCCTTTCGTTTTTTTTCCTTTTCCATAGACCTGGTGGATATAATAGAGGGGAAAGCCCTGAATGCAATAGCAAATGCAAATCTGATTCATTCTGCTCAATTGATCTGCGCACATACATGGGGAAACGATAGGTAGGGAAGAGGAGGCGTTAGAGGGGCATATGGGAGAAATAGTGGAATATTATAAGCGTGCAGGTTCTATATTAACGTTGTTTGTAAGGTTATTTTTAGCTTCAGTGGGTTGTATAGTGTAATGGTGTAGGCAGTGCAATATGTTCTTTTGTATTGTTGTAGTATATACAAAGTAGAGTTCAATGAAGGCTCTCTTAGACCGATAATTATTAGATTTTTGGAGAAGGGTGACCCATGTGGTAATTGATTTATTATCATATTTGCATGGTGTTATTTTAATTTATCAGCTTCATCGAATGTGTCATGAAAACATTTTGTTTGGTTCCTATGCACGGGTATTATTAGCACTCCACAACCTAGCATATTAATAAAATTACCAATATATTCTTGACGAATGCTTAATTGAAATGGCATATTTTGTGATGTATGTGCATTCGGTTGTCAGGTCTAAAAGGGCCTTCAGTTGTAGCTTATCATTCCATAATAAATTTTTGTGCATCTGGTTGTGAGGTCTAAGAGAGCCTTCAGTTGTAGTTTATCATTCTATAATAAATTTTTCGACGCCATAGCAACGCACGGGCAAATTGCTAGTAGATAGATAGATGGGAGAAGACTGGCCGATCGATCCAGCTGGTTTGGAACGAAAGCAAGCTAGCTAGAGCTAGTAAGGAGTGGCTACCTAACCAATGCAAAGTTTGCAAACCAGATCCATAAAAATATGTCTAGAGAAGTGACCATAAAATCTGTGGGGGAGCCTCCCAAATCATACATATAATGACCAAATAAGTCGGCTAACCATGGGATGAGCATCAACACGCGTCGACCACTCGACACTACACGTGTCAAAGCCCATTCCAAGTAGCCAACAAAACAATATTCGATCACCACATGTATATTTCCGGTATTCCCCGGTATGCATTTACAACGCCCAAGATCGACATGCATACCGCTACGCCACAATTGTAACCATCATCATCACAAGATACAAATAGAGAGCCATTTTAATGTCATTACGAGTCTTCATTAAATCCAAAAGCAACAAAAGAGAGAGAGAGTTCAACTAGTTTAGCTCTCATGCCAATATTAAGAACTAGCAAAAGAAATGTGTAAGAGTTTGATCCTTGACATGAGTACGCAGCGGAAACTTCAACAAAAGCCAATGGTGCTCAGCCCACAAACACCACCGGAGTTAGCGCAACCACAACCAACTACTCTTGCCCATCACCGCCCTTGGCGGGGTAGAAGTAGCCATACACGTACTCTTCCTCACCTGCAAAAACTTAAACAATAGCACCGTGAGTACGAAGGTACTCAACAAGACTTACACATAGAGTCATATAGCTCTTTGTACAACGGAAGATGAATTTGGCATTGGACAAGGATATGGCAAATAGGATGACATTTTGCATAAAGCTCTTAATCATTTTCAAAGTGATTAACTTGCAATCCTATTTAACATAAGTGAAGCTAAAGGGCAACACATATAAAACCTTAATAAAGAACAGGTAGTAACAAAGTAGCTCATCTCATCATCAACCCAAAACCACAGCTGGGAAAATATACCGTGACGAATGTTGCTGTACCAAGGCATGTTCATAACCGAGAACGCGGCAATTCGAATTGTTTTTACACCCTGCAGGGGAGTACACCTTTACCCACACGCCACACGACCACCGACCATACAACCTGTCGGAAGCAAGTGATGATTCAATGTGACAACCCACTCCAAATATGCCCCGACCATTTAACAGACGTTCGGTTAAGGCAAGTCGGTCGCACTAGGCCCTCGCATGGGGTCATCCCTAGCACCTTCTACAGCCCCCGAACTCGCAAGCTAAATGGTCGCAGCTAGATAAAGAGGAAGGCTTACCTACCATTAGATCGGCATGTGGAAGTACGATAAATGCCAAGGACTAGGACCAAACTATCAAACATTTCCCCCTAATTCACATTCCCAATTCATCATTTATCTTTCAACTGAGCATGGTCAATTCTCCCAAATGATCACCTATATCGCGCGAACGTGGGTGACCTTCCACCGTTCGGCTTCTACTGTGACATGTTTCAGCATAGCTAAGTATTTAACGAGTAACCCAACATAAGGACATACCCAGCTCATCAACAAGGAAAGGATATAACAAACATAAGGGAGATCAATGCAGCAAATAGGATATAGCATCAACACACCTACTGCCCAACTAATGCAAATATACATATTGACCATAATTCATTCACATGATCCCAAAATAGTTTGAGGTATGCATTGATGCTTGCCTTGAGCTGCAGGTTCAACACTCACAGTCTCTGGATCAGTACCACCCTCGTCACCACCAACGTTAACCTCCGGCGGTTTGTTCTCTGAGAGAAAGAACAATGCAACAAATAAATATCATGAATATGATGCTAATGAGGTGCAAAAGTCATGAAAATTGGTAGACATGCAGTGCAATAAGTCATGATTGCAATGCAAAAAGAATCACTAGAATTGGGTTTGATTTGCTTAGATTATAAGATTTTTAATGTAGGTCTGTCCAGAAATGCTTGCTTATAACCTTGATTAGCTTTTAATTAATTAAATAAATCACAGAAAGTATTGAGAGTCGTTTCATATTTTTATCTTGCGGAGAATCTTCAAAGGAATCCAATGAAAGTGGTTTCATAATTTTCTGAGGTCGCATGATTTTTCTATGGATTTTACAAGTTCTCTGTCGATATCAAACTGCAAATAATCGGAGTCAATAGAAACTGAGCCACGCGGAGGGCCACACGGACAGGGCGCACCGGATCTGGCCAGTGGCCACACCGGATCCGGCCTGGAGCTCGAGCTCCACAGCCATGGCGGCTGGTGGCTCGGCCAGGGCTCGTCCGCGGCGTTCCCGGCGGCTTTTCGGCCAACCGAGCACACGGGAAGGACCAGCACGAGGAGGGGATCCCGTTTGAGGTGCTCCCGGCGACATGCAGTGAACTAAGCTCAACCTTTGCCGGCAATGGTGAAGGGCGTCCATAGAGAAATTGGAACTCGATTCTCTTGCAGGCCACAGTAGGGAGAGGAAAAGGGAGGAGAGAGCTCACCAGGTTGTGTTAAGAATCTATGCAATTTTCTAATTAATTTAATCCATAAATTTTCCAACAAAGTGATGGCGATGAACAAACTGAACAGAAAGTTAGAAACGTACCCAGCGGACGATCCTGCGCCGGAGGCGCTGGAAGATCCATTCCTAAGAACTATTGTTCTTGTGTATATTCGATGTCGTCGATCTTAGTCGATGCAGAGCAGAATCGCGTCCGGAAGTAGTCGATCAGGGAGCAGTCGCGTTGGCGCTCCCCAAAAACTTGATCGCCCGCACACCTGTCAGATGTCTCTTGCGGAACGGGGTTTCGGAGGCCTGCTCTCCCAGATCTCTGTGGGCGCAGAAATCCGGGACGGAGATGTCTTCGAAGGCAATACGGGAGGAAGGAAAAAGCGAGAGCGAATGATCGAATGCGAGCGAGCAATTCAGGCGTATAGAAGGGGCATATATATAGAAACGCGAACAGACGCGACTCATTCGCGAAAGGACGTCGGTCCATCTGAGACGGGAACAGACGCGACCCTTCGAACGAACAGGCGCGACGCATTCGTACGAACGAACAGGCGCGACTCCTTCGCAACGAAAAGGCATCGATCCATCTGAGACGCGCCGTTTCAATATATCAAAACTTCCATAACGGACGGACGGACGGACGGACACGACGCGACGCGACGCGCCCGCCCGCCCGCCACGCCACGCCTCGCCCGCCACGCCACGCCTCGCCCGCCAGCCAGCCAGCCAGCCAGCCACGCCACGGCTCGGCTCGGCGGCGGCGCGTGTGGCTCGCCACTAGCTCTCTCAACTTCTCTAGGGGATCAACCGGAAATCCACCTAATAAGTTGAGTCAATTAATGATAGGAATCCCATGTGGAACTAAACCATTAATGCATTAATTATGGGCCTAGACTAAATAGGATATCATTATTGTGGGCTTAAAAGCCCATAAATCTCAACAATCCCCACCAAGTCTAGAGCTCATAAGGAATGCACTTAAATTACCTTACTCTTGTTTGATATACCGGTGTTTCAATGGAGACAATTAAGTTGAACTTCCATCTAGAACAGAGGTTACGCCTTATTCACAACTGAGCAATGGACTATGCCTTGAATTGTCAGTTTTGTGCGAAGAAGGTTTTGCCTAAGTCCTTTACCGATACTAGGTTGCCAAAAACATCCCCTCTGTTTGAAGCATATAAGTCACAATTCTGGCCCATTCATGAGTATCTAGAGATCCCCACCATCTCATAGACTGTGACTAGCATTCGAACTCATATAGGTGTGTTCCTTAAAGATATCCTGTAGGACAATATCTTTGCTTCTCATAAGCCACTAGGAACACAATAAGGTTAATAAACCAGCCTGCCTTACAGTTCTCTTAAGAAAGAAGTACATCTGAGATAGACCAATCAAGGGTCTTTCCTCTCAAGCTGTCACTAGCTTGTTTCACCATTCTACTTCAAGGGATCTCCGATCGCATAGAACAGGTTACCACTATGACAGCCTATCAAGTGGGTCTCAGGCGCATCTCACTCGATGCACTGTTTATCACATTACGTGATAGTCCCTTGGTAAATTGATCTGCCAGATTTTTAGACGTATGGACATAGTCCAACGAAATAACTCCGGAATTTCTCAATTTTCTAACAGATTTCAATCGCCTTTTTACATGTCTTGTCGACTTCATGTTATCGTTTGAACTGTTCACTTTGACTATCACTGTTTGATTGTCACAGTTCATGGAGATAGATGGTATTGGTTTTTCAACCACCGGTAAATCCATAAGGAAATCACGAAGCCACTCGGCCTCAATGCCGGCAGTTGTCGGGGATCAATATTTGGCATAAAATATTTACGGTCTGGGATCAATATTTGGCATAAAATATTTATTCCCGAAAGAACGATGAGTCTCAGCTGGATGAGTATCGCCTCGCCCGACACCGTCTGACCGGGGTCGGACACCTCCGCCTAGCCCGACCCCCAGCGATCGGGGTCGGGGCGCGTCCGCCTCGCCCGACCCCCGACGACCGGGGTCGGGGCGCGTCCGCCTCGCACGACTAGCAGGCGCAGGCTGCTAGTCTTTTTCCTCTCGACCCCCTGCAGCGCACAGGCTGCTGCCTTTTTCCTCCCGACCCCCTGCGGACAGGTCCGAAAACCATGTCTCTGGGGCCCGTGTCGGAGCAGGTAAGCTGGTAGTCCGCGATCATTTAATTTGCACAACGTGGCAAGTACTGCGGACTGCACCGGCACACTGCAGCGAGAGTGACGACCGGCATGCCTACCTGCTTCTCGCATCATCTACAGCCCCTAGGATCACTCCAAGTCAAAGGGAAAGGACAAAGCCATGTATGAGAAGTCACTCTCACGTGTCCTCTCTTACCTTTTCTCTCTCTCTCTCAGTCTACGCAATGCTACACTATCTCTTTCTCTCTCTGTCTCGCAGGCACATGCATGCATCTATACACGTATACTTTTCCTCTTCGTGATTACTCTCACACTTGAGAGGCAAGGGAATCGCACCCGGCAAGCCGGACTGCCGTGCGCAAGGGTCGGACGAGGCTTGTCCATCTCGCCCGACCCCTGCGTAGGGGTCGGGCAGCCTATCTCGTCCGACCCTTAGGTTGGGGCGCGCCACCGCCATGACAAGACAACCCACACTTCAATAGTTCAACAATATATATGCAGTACACAGTGGTACGAAACACTGTGTCAACTGCTTCCCTTTTTCAGATGCAGCTGCTGTCATGAACAATGACCAGGACAGTGGGGCCGGTGACATTGACCGAAGCCTCTCCCGCTTTCCCTGGACTCTCTCGCTCTCTCTGATGTATTTCTTTTTTATCTCTTTCACCACACTGTGTAAACCTGCTCCCCTTGACTTATAAAAGGGGAGGCAGGGCTCCTTGCGGAAGAGGACAAATGACGAGAGGCTCTGGCCTCCGCCATTCACGCACGAACACAGAGACTTGGGAAGCTTTCCCTCTCTCGCCTGTTTGTACTCCCATTGCAAACTATAGCGAAGCAACACGAGCAGCTCGAACTGGACTTAGGGTCTTACACCTCAGGGTGGCCCGAACCAGTATAAATCGTTGTGTTCGCCTAGCTAACCATCCAAGCTCATACGCGCAACCCCCGCAATTTATTTGCCGGTTTTTAGAACACCGACAGTTGGCGCCCACCGTGGGGCCTGTTGCGCGGTTCTTCGTTCTCCAGCAAGCTTCGGATGGCAAGTCACACCACAACAACGCCGGCTGCTGCGCCGGCAATGACAGCAGCAACTCCGGCGGCTGCACCGGCAACGACGGCGTCGTCAACGACGGCGGCTGCGCCGGCACCCGCGACGCCGGCCATCGCAACGCCGGCCGCGACGTCGGCCACAGCGACTCTGCCGGCCGCGATGCGGCCACCACGACTCCGACGGCCGCAACGCCGGCCACTGCGACGCCGGCCACGACGATACCGGCAACGAAGCTAACGGCCAAAAAGCGCATAAACCATTGAACAGATACGTTGCTCATACCCTACGTATTTACGCTCTCTGCATTTTATTCCTCGAAAATAAAATGCGCCTGTTTAGAAAGTCCTCGCCCTCATGTGAGGCCCGTTCTTTACGGGCTCTTCCGAGTACTTGCGCATAAGTATCTCACTCGGGGGCTACCAGGAGTATACATCGAATAGTTTTTTCTAAACATCCGTGTCCGAGCCATTTTTAGCGGCAAAGTGAAAAAGTCAGTTGTGACAAGTCGAGCCGGGTCACAACGGTCGAACGGTGAAAGCCTACGCCCCCGCGGCTACGGTCCCTTCACTCGATGCCATGAACCGGCCTTGTCTCGAAAGCAACTCGTGACTGAATCACTTTGGCTTTAAATTGGGTCGGGCACCGAAACCGGTCTTCGCGACCACGATAAAGCTTGCAATCGCCTTCGTTTTGTGTGTTTACGACTTCTTGGGGGCATCATAACTCCAACACCCGATACGAAACTAACTCCCATTATTGCGCTTCCTTTTTGGCAGCGACCGACGCCAGCCTCAGTTCGCCTGGAGACCTCGGAACGGGACGACGACAAGTCATCTTCTTTGGGCTCGGGGCTCGGGATGCCGCACGAAGGGGCATCATCGCCCGACCCAAGGAAGTGCACCTTGGGAGCCACGACGACCCCGGCCGCCTCGCGAAGGGCGTGCCGAAGGGCGGTCGGCCTTGACAAGCCAGATCGCCCAGGTAAGAAAGGATACGGGGCTGAAAACGCCCCTACGGCCTGTCACAGTCCAGGAGTTCGAAGGCTGGCCCGTCGAAGGGTTCGACAGCCGCTCCGAGACAACTATAGAGTGAGGGGCGATCAAAGAGGGGTCCCAGCGGCCAATACCCATGCGCGCGGAGCGCGAGGGCCTCTGTCGATTGCGTCCGAGTCCGAGTGGGAACATGACTCATGGTTTTTCCAACGAGGAATGGCGTCGAGCTACCGAGCCCGGTCGAACGGACTCGGAAACTAGATGGGACGAGCCCTCGGATCTTATGGAGTCGACCCCAGCTGGTCTCAACCGGATCCCCGCTAAGGGCACGCCGGGGCTTCACTCGGTCAAACCCGTTGGTAACTCGCCGAGCACCACCCATCGAACCACCGAGGAATGGTGTGGACGGCTCACGCACCCCCATCCTAGCGCAAGGATGCGCGGGGGAAGACGAGAGCGAGTCGGAACGGCCTCCGGACGGATCCTTGCAGCGCGCAAGGACTCGGGGGCTCGCATCCGCAATTTTGACCAACAGCGTGGTCTTGAACCTAAACCAACACGGTAATCCACCCTACGAACGAGTCTACGACTCCCTCGTAGGCTCGGGGGCTACACCCACCGGGTGCGCTCGCGCGCACCCGGATAACCAACGAACGCCCTCACGTTCCAACACAGATCCCCCGAACGAGTTTTACCACCCCTTCGGGGGCTCGGGGCCTACTGTCGGGGATCAATATTTGGCATAAAATATTTATTCCCGAAAGAACGATGAGTCTCAGCTGGATGAGTATCGCCTCGCCCGACCCCGTCTGACCGGGGTCGGACACCTCCGCCTAGCCCGACCCCCAGCGACCGGGCTCGGGGCGCGTCCGCCTCGCCCGACCCCCGGTGACTGTTGGCGGTCATTAAACCATGATTTGACCGCCACCCTACCGGTAAATAAATGCATAACACCAAGATTTTGTGCATAGTAGTTAGGAATAATGCTACTCCACAGGTTTTGGTGGATTTTTGGATACAGGAGTGAATAATGAAGAAAAGTGGGCCCAGCCAGGGAATTTCCCCGGCCGGCCGGCCCCACCATAGGCCGGCCGGCCCCACCTGGTGGCCGCAGGCCCCGGGCTTCCTCCAGTGGGCTGGAAACTAATCCACAATGTAGAATCAAAAGCCCGTTCAGAAGAATTCCACCGACGTTCTAGAAGGTGGGCTGTTTGGGCCTCAACTTGGCCCTCACTCCTTTTCTGCCGCCCCCACGAAGCCACCGACTGGACAACAGACTCCAGGAGGCGATCAGGAGCGTCCACAGGCGAGGCGGTGGCCAACCGCCACAATGGATGGCCGGCCGGCCTGGTAGGGTGGCCGGCCGGCCTACCTTCGCGCCACCGACGTCCCAGCTTCGAGCATAAGTACCCCCCCCCCCCCCTGCTGGGGAGGCTATAAATAGAGGTGGCCGGCTCCATTTCAACTCGCACCTCCGTACATTATGGAGGAACACGCCACTTGTGTAGAGTAGGATTAGTATTTAGTTATGGGAGTTAGAGTAGAAGTGAGAGCTTCGCTCGGAGCTCCGGAGTTCTCTTCGGAGTTTGGGTAAAGTTCTCTTGTATCTTTTCTTTATTAGATTTTCTTTAATATAATTATTTTCTTATTTATTTAATTTAGTTTTCCTTTTAGTTTATATTTATTTATTTAAGTAATTGTTATAGAGAAATTCCTGTGTTGGTTCCACGTCTGTGTATGGTGATTGTGAATGAGTTGTTTGCTTGAGGACTGGCAGTAGGGACATAATTGCCTTATTGTCACGTGTCCCGCTCAATTTATTCGGAGTTATTATGTATGGTTGGCTTGCCCTTAACGTGAGGGTAAGTTATTTAGGATAGTTGCTTGCATGGTGCGAGGAATTATTCTAGACGTGAGTTTGCTCTACACCCCACGGAGGATGGTAGCCGCGAGTACGTGTGACAGGCGTACCGGTCTCTGTAATCCACCACGTCCGGGTGATGGTTTTAGTAGGGAGGTCAATAGCACGTAGTTCCCCAAGGTAGTTGAACCTAATTCTCGGGTTGCTGCCTTGGCATGCGTGTGCCCCGATATGCAGGAACGTATCTGTAATGAAAGCTTAAGTAAATAGTTGTAGACTATCAGGAAATACTAAATGCTAACCCCTAGGCTGACTGATACCCTTCTTCTCGTTGTTCTCCCAAACTAAATGCTAACTCCTTGATATCTATATCGATGGATGTTCTCCTGAGTGCCACTCACATATCATATATGTATCACTGCTTTGGTCTAGTTTGCAAGTTATAAATAATAGATGTTTCCTTATTAATTCATGATATTCTTAGCCATGCTTCCCTGTGGAAATATAAATACGATACCCTTGGAATACTCCTGGGTGAAATGCTACAACGGTGTTCCGTGCGCTTGCGGAGTTGATATTTATCTCTGTGCGTAAGAAACGCCAACAGTGACCGGGGTCGGGGCGCGTCCGCCTCGCACGACTAGCAGGCGCAGGCTGCTAGTCTTTTTCCTCTCGACCCCCTGCAGCGCACAGGCTGCTGCCTTTTTCCTCCCGACCCCCTGCGGACAGGTCCGAAAACCATGTCTCTGGGGCCCGTGTCGGAGCAGGTAAGCTGGTAGTCCGCGATCATTTAATTTGCACAACGTGGCAAGTACTGCGGACTGCACCGGCACACTGCAGCGAGAGTGACGACCGGCATGCCTACCTGCTTCTCGCATCATCTACAGCCCCTAGGATCACTCCAAGTCAAAGGGAAAGGACAAAGCCATGCATGAGAAGTCACTCTCACGTGTCCTGTCTTACCTTTTCTCTCTCTCTCTCAGTCTACGCAATGCTACACTATCTCTTTCTCTCTCTGTCTCGCAGGCACATGCATGCATCTATAGACGTATACTTTTCCTCTTCGTGATTACTCTCACACTTGAGAGGCAAGGGAATCGCACCCGGCAAGCCGGACTGCCGTGCGCAAGGTTCGGACAGCCTCGTCCGACCCCTTGCCCATCTCGCCCGACCCCTGCGAAGGGGTCGGGCAGCCTATCTCGTCCGACCCTTAGGGTTGGGGCGCGCCACCGCCATGACAAGACAACCCACACTTCAATAGTTCAACACTATATATGCAGTACACAGTGGTACGAAACACTGTGTCAACTGCTTCCCTTTTTCAGATGCAGCTGCCGTCATGAACAATGACCAGGACAGTAGGGCCGGTGACATTGACCGAAGCCTCTCCCGCTTTCCCTGGACTCTCTCGCTCTCTCTGATGTATTTCTTTTTTATCTCTTTCACCACACTGTGTAAACCTGCTCCCCTTGACTTATAAAAGGGGAGGCAGGGCTCCTTGCGGAAGAGGACAAATGACGAGAGGCTCTGGCCTCCGCCATTCACGCACGATGTAAGGATCGTGTGACCGAGAGGGGGGGGGGGTGAATCGGTGCACTCTAGAATCTATTTTCAAACACTTGCACCCAAGCAACTCCTAGCGAGTAGTTCTAGTAACAAGGTAAAGCACACTAAGGAGTATCCTTAACCTATTAAGCTAGTGCATATAGATAACACAATCACACCACACTAGCAACCTAGCACAAGATAGATAGCGGAAGACTTAAGCTAGGCAAGGCAAGGAACAAGATAACTAGAGACAAGGCAACCAAGATACTAGGCACACTAAGTAGAGTCCTTAGAGCTATTAGATAGGCTATAACAAGTAAGCACACGAGCAAGGTAATCAAGCAAACCTAGTGAAGCTAGTAGGTACCAAGGTAAACACACAAGCAAGATATGAGCACAACTCAAGTACTACAAGCAATCATATGAAGTGCGATAAGTAAATGCGAGTAGTAAAGGAGAAGGGATAGAGAATGCTCATGATGTTTTCCCGTGGTCTCGGAAGGATGGCGCCTTCCCCTACTCCACGTTGGGTCACTCCCGCCGGAGTCTCGACCCCGTCCCTCCGCTCGATGGCGATCCCTCCTAGAGCACACTTCACCCTCCGAGTGAAGTCGCGGGCACGTCCCGCCGGGCTCGATCCCGGGTACTCTTCCGGAGGTAAGGCTCCGCACTTGATGCGTGCCAAAGGGCGCTCCACTAGTGATGCTTCTTTCGCACGGGAAGCTCCAAGACCGTGTACAAACTTGTGTCGACTTCCACAATCTCCTTGGACAGCTCAACACCGACGCCTAACCGGTCTAGGCCTTGCCATAGACCAAGAGTAACAGCCCTAGATGACTCTCTCAAGCCCACACTAGCCTAGAGATCAAAGGATGCAACTTGCTACTCTCTCAAGCACTAGGATCACTCCAAATCCCTCTCAAGTGCTTCACACTTCTTCCTCTTGGCTTCTTGGCAGCACCTCCCCTCTTTCCTGGGTCCAAGAGCACCTCAAAGAGGTAAACAACCGACTATATATAGGCCTCCAACCTCAAACTAGCCGTTGTCCAAAAGTACCCAGTCTGCGTAAGGACCGTACAATCGGACCGTATTGTCCGGTCTCCATCTGACCGTATTGTCCGGTCTCTACCAGACTGGCGTCCAGGGAGTGCTGTTCATCATCTCAAACCAGACCGTATTGTACGGTCTCTAGGACCGTATTGTCCGGTCTCCACTTCTTCTTCAGCCAACAGAAACTTCTCCTTCTCTGTTGCTCTTCTCCTGTAAGACCGTATTGTACGGTCTCCATGACCGTACCATCCTCTCAATTGTCCGGTCTCCATTCTTCAACTTCCAGAAACTTCAGCTTCTCTGTCTGGAACACTCCAATCGAGACCGTACTGTCCGGTCCCTAGGACCGTACTGTCCGGTCAACTGTCCGGTCTCTATTTCTCCAACTTCCAGAAACTTAAGCTCTTCTGTCTGGAACTCCTCTGTAGACCGTATTGTACGGTCTCCTTGACCGTACTGTTCGGTCTCTTCTGCCTTCACAGCCTCGATCTTCTTCTTGATCTTCTTCTTCAACACTTGATTTTCTTGGTTCCTTCAACTCTCTTCTGCCACCCTAGCCCCTGAGAGACTCACCATGCATCCAATGATCTCTATAACTAGTGTGTACTAAGAGAACCACCTCGAACCCTCTTGATAGTCCGGTTTTTCCTATGGACTCAAGCTAACATCTAACCAAGCAACACCCGCTTGGATCTAGCATGTCCTTAGCCTTGATCCATGTCTTCTCCGCGACTCCATCAAGTCCGTTCTTGTGTAGATGAAGGCAACCAATCATCCTTGTCAATAAGTTCATGGTGTGTTGGCGTTCACCACCAACGGACGAAGCTTTCTTTCTATGTGACCTATAAGATCTCACAAAGAGTGTTAGTCACATTCATGGTTCTCATCCTATCACCAAAACATTCATACCTTGGGTTTCCCTAGCTCCAATGGTCATGAAGCTTACAATCTCCCCCTTTTTGGTGATGGATGACAACCATGATAAAAATGATCGAGAAGATAAAGAATGTAATGACAAAAGCCAAGATAAAAACGCAAATCGATCAAGACACTAAACAACAAGTATATGATAGAGAGATAGTTACCTTGTTGATTAGGTCGAGGCAAGTCATAGCTCAAAAGAAGTCACAAGTTAGAGCAAAAACTCATATCACAAGTGAAAGAAAGCGCATGGAGCTATGACAAGCAAAGGTTGCAAGGGGTTTACCTTTATACTTACTTTGTAGAATTCCGCTCCCCCTTGACAAATGCACCAATCTCAAGATTGTGTGAAGATCGATCATCTTGATCACTTGATCTTCATTCGCGCAAACTCCCCCTTGAGACGGCATTGCTTCTTCTTCATCACCTCAAGATTGTGCGAAGATCGATCGTCTTGATCACTTGATCTTCTCTTGTACAAACTCCCCCTTGAGGTGACATCTTCCAACTCATTGTAAGTCCGAACTCTTCTTCCCCGTATTCTTTTCCGCTCGAACTCTTCTCCCCCATATTCTTGCTCGATCATTAAGCCCAACTCTTCTCCCCCTTTGGCATCTATCACCCAAAAGAAATCTTCCAAGGGAGAAAAGGTTAGTGTAAATATATGAGGCGAGTGGGAAAATGAGTTACTTGATTTGGCGTGAAGCTCCCCCTTGATCCGTGATTCTCCATCTCCCAACAATTATCCCTACACACATTCTCAAAAGAATATTGTCTTGAAATACATAGGGGTTAGTTGATGATGATGGAAATGTATGAACCCTTAGACTTTGAGCCGCGCAAGTGGATTTAACCTTGGAGCTCAAAACTCTTGGTTCAATGGGCATGAAGCTCATATAGCATTGCTATGAATTCATCATAGGAGGTCATATACTCATATTGTGAATAAGCAACTCCCCCTAGATGGGTGCTCGGCGCCGAGACACTTATGCAAGGATGCATGATGCAAATGCAATGATAAGTGTACAATGCATGATGCTATAAGGGTAAAACAAGAGAAAGCTAAGAGCGAAGTTACCAACAACAAGTTTGAGCCCTTCATGAGCTTGATCACAACGAGCCATTCTTCAAAGCCTCGGGAGCCAAGTGCCACCAATCCCAAGCTTAACCCATGCTCATTGCTATCTCAAGAAGGTTAGTTGTCGGTCCTACAAAATAAGAAGAACACACAAAAACAACAACACAAACAAAAACAAGCAAGGTATATATACATATATACATATGTAAGCTCAAGGATATCAAGTGAAGTCGGAGAGGTCGAGAACATTAAGTTCTCCCCGGAGCTTACAAAAGGTCTTCTTGTCAAGTGGCTTGGTGAAGATGTCCGCCAATTGTTCATGAGTCCGAACACCAATCAATTCAATATCCTTCTTGGCCACATGATCTCGAATGAAGTGATGCTTGACTTCAATGTGCTTGGCATGGCCGTGATCACCCTTGTTGAGAGCCATATTGATAGCACTTTCGCTATCACAATAGAGAGGTACTTGCCCATAAGATAATCCATAGTCCAATAGGGTTTGCTTCATGTATAGGAGTTGAGCACAACAAGCACCGGCCGCCAAATATTCCGCCTCCGCCGTAGAGATAGCCACACAATTTTGTTTCTTGGAACTCCATGAGATGAGTGATTGTCCAAGAAATTGGCATCCACCGGAGGTACTCTTTCTACTCACTTTGCATCCGGCGAAGTCCGAGTCCGCATAGCCAACAAGTCCAAAGTCCGAGCCTTTTGGATACCATAGGCCCATTGTAGGAGTATTCTTGATGTACCTAAGAATTCTTTTCACGGCACTCATATGGGACTCCTTGGGGTTAGCTTGATAACGAGCACAAAGGCACACACTAAACATGATATCCGGTCTAGATGCGGTAAGGTAAAGAAGTGAACCAATCATAGAACGATAGAGTTTAGGATCCACCGGTATACCTTTTACATCCACATCAAGAGGGACACTTGTAGCCATAGGTGTGTCGTAGGGCTTGGAGTCTTCCATGCCGAATCTCTTAAGAAGATCCCGAGTGTACTTCTCTTGGTAGATGAACGTGCCCTCCTTCATTTGCTTGACTTGAAAACCGAGGAAGACATGAAGTTCACCTATCATGGACATCTCAAACTCTTTTTTCATAAGAGCACGGAACTCATCATTATAGATTTCGTTAGTGGAGCCATAGATGATATCATCAACATAGATTTGACAAACAAAGAGATCATCACCAATATGCTTAGTAAAGAGAGTGTTGTCGATACTACCGATCTTGTAGCCCTTGGTGATGAGATGATCTCGAAGTCGTTCATACCATGCTCTTGGTGCTTGTTTGAGTCCGTAGAGAGCCTTCTTAAGCTTGTACACATGGTCCGGATGCTCGGGGTCCTCGAAGCCGGGAGGTTGCTCTACATAAACTTCTTCATTGATTAGTCCATTGAGAAATGCACTTTTCATCCATTTGGTGAAGTTTAAAATCAAAATGAGAAGCATAAGCAAGAAGTGTTCTTATAGCCTCAAGACGAGCGACGGGGGCGAAAGTCTCGTCAAAATCGACGCCTTCAACTTGAGAGTAGCCCTTCGCCACAAGTCTTGCCTTGTTCCTCACGATTGCTCCCTTCTCATCTTGCTTGTTCTTGAAGACCCACTTAGCGCCAATGACATTGGATCGCTTGGGCCGCTTCACCAACTTCCAAACATCATTCCTCTTGAAGTTGTTGAGCTCCTCTTGCATGGATAGCACCCACTTGTGATCTTTCAAGGCTTCCTCGATCGTCTTCGGCTCTAGGGTAGAGACAAAAGAGAAATTCTCAACAATGTTAGCTTCATCAACATAATTAGGTTTATATTGACTTCTCCTAGTCTTTAACCCTTGAGAAGGACTCCCAATGATGAGATCACGTGAATGATCCCTAGCAATGGGGTTGTGCTTCCTTGAAGGTTCTTGTCGAGGAGGAGGAGGAGCCGGCGAAGTGTCTTGCACGTCTCTTGCGGCTTGCTCCCTTGAGATGTGAGTGTCTTGTTGTCGAAGAGGTGAACCCGAGCCATCATCTTGAGTTGAAGTAGATTGTGCTTGTTCTTGATTGCTCGGTGAAGCTTGACTCGTAGATGCATGAGGTAGACTTGATGGCGCTTGTAGTGGTTCACTTGGAGTAGCTTGACTCGAAGATGCTTGTTGCGGTTCGCTTGATGGAGCTTGACTCGAAGATGCTTGTTGCGGATCACTTGAAGATGCTTGATGTTGTTCACTTGAGGGAGAGCTTGGATTCACTTGAGATGTGCTCGTAGAGGGTCCACTTGATGAAGTTGTTGGAGGAGGTGTCGGAGGTTCATCTTCACGAGGAATAACTTCACCAATGGGCATGTTCTCCAAAGCTTCCTCCACGGGTTCATCACCTACAATATGAGAAGAAGGAGGGTCTTCTTGAGACCCGTGAGACTCATCAAATTGCACATCATAAGTTTCTTCAACAAAGCCGGTAGAGGTGTTGTAAACCCGATAAGCCTTGGCCGAGCCCGAGTAGCCGACAAGAATGCCCACATCGGTCCTCTTCTCGAACTTGCCAAGTCTTTCCCTCTTCTTGTAGATGTAGCACTTGCAACCAAACACCCGGAAGTAGGCAACATTCGGTCTTCTCCCAACAATCACTTCATATGGAGTCTTGTTTAGCAACTTGTGAGGATAGATCCGGTTGGAGGTGTAGCATGCGGTGTTGATAGCTTCCGCCCAAAACTTCTCCGGAGTGTTGTACTCATCAAGCATAGCACGAGCAAGAGTGATAAGTGTTTTGTTCTTCCTCTCAACAACACCATTTTGTTGAGGAGTGTATGTAGCCGAGAACTCATGCTTGATGCCAATCTCATCACAATAGTCTTCAATGATAGAGTTTTTGAACTCCGTCCCATTATCACTCCGAATCTTCTTGATGCGATGCCCATACTCATTTTGTACTCTTCTAGCAAACTTCTTGAATATCCCAATTGCTTGTGCCTTGTTCTCAAGAAAGAATACCCAAGTATATCTTGAGTAGTCGTCCACTACCACCAAGCAATAGAGATTCCCACCAATGCTCACATAAGTTGTAGGCCCGAAGAGATCAATGTGTAGGAGCTCAAGAGGTCTTGAAGTTGACAAGAAATTCTTGGATGGATGAGGTGAAGCCACTTGCTTTCCGGCTTGGCATGCACTACATAGCTTGTCCTTCTCAAAGGTGATATCCTTGACTCCTCTCACTAGCTTGTTCTTCATCACACGCTTGAGTTGACCCATACCAATGTGAGCAAGCCTCCGATGCCATAGCCAACCTAGAGCGGACTTAGTGAAGAGACAAGTGCTAGGGGCAACAATGTTAGTCTCAAAATCAACAACATATAGATTATTATGACGAAAGCCCTTGATAGTGAGACCCATAGCATCATTATGAAGAACCACCCCATTAGCATCAAAGTTACAAGAAAAGCCAAGATCACATATTTGAGCAACGGATAGAAGATTGAAGTTTAGGGACTCAACAAGCAATACATTAGAGATAGAGAGGTCATTTGAGATAGCCACCTTACCAAGACCTCTCACCTTGTGCTTGGAGTTGTCCCCAAATGTGACCTTGTCATGATCTTCATTTTCTTCCAAGTTGGTGAAGATGGATGAAGTACCGGTCATGTGTTGAGTGCACCCACTATCCAACACCCAATGTTTGCCACCAATCTTGTAGTTCACCTTGGAAGTAGCCATCAAGCAAAGAGGAGTGTTAGTATCATGAGAATCAATTGACATATCATTTACCTCTTGCTTGCTCTTGATGTAGGCCATAGGAACTCCATTTAGAAAGTCCAAGTCCAATGCATCCAAGGCGCCAATCATTGCCTTGGTGACTCCATTGTGTCTCCACATGGTCCGATCAACACCCATGTGTGTGACATGAGTTCCAAGTTGAAGACCTTGAAACCTTCCCACTTCTCCACTAGTATTGAAGTACTCAAGAATGTTGTAGATTTGATTCTCATAGGATAGTGCCATCAAGATCATGTCCTTGAGAGTCATACCACTAATATCATCATTGAGATCATTTAGAATGTGGACCTTCCTATTGTATGGTAGCATAGAGATCACCGTGTGAATAGCGTGTTCATCACTAATTTTGTCTTCTCCTTCAAAAGAGTTCACTCTAGCCACCAAAACAAGAAGCCTCTTCCAACAATCAAGCCAAGTCTCCCATCTTCCCTATAGAACACATCATACATGTCGAAGAGGTGATAGTGAGGCCGATCGGCAAGATCCGGCTCATACAAGATGTAGTATTCTTCAAAAAGGGATGGCAAGACTTCTCTCTTCATGTGATATTCCTTGATAGGCTCCGACTCATCATCACTAGCACTTGAATAGTCATCATCACAATAGAAGACGGGAACTCTATCATTTTCTTCTTCTTCCTCATCATCACTTGGGGTCTTGAATGTGTTAGAGAGCAAAGAGCGAGCCCTTCTTCTTGTGACGATCTCAATGATTTGCTCAATTGAATATGACTCAAGCTCAAAGCTCTCAAACTCAATGTGATCACCATACTTGTCCTTCGGAAGAGCATCAAGAAACCTTCTAAGACCTTGACCCTTAGTGACTATCCAAAGCTTGTTCTCATTTATCCTCTTGATGAGAGAATCCATCCGAAGAGCAAACTCAACAAGATCTTCATTTGGATCCATAGAGATGTGGTCCAACTCATCACATAGCTTGAGATATCCATCCTCTTGATCCCGAGAAGAAGAACCTTCACCAACACGAGATGATGATTGAGCTTGAGATAGAGGTTGAGCTTCAATGTGTTGATCTTCACTTGCATGAGAGATATCCTTGCCCTTCTTGATATCCTCCTCAAGAGAGGAGAGAATAGCAACCACCTCATCATAGGGCATGTTCACAAACTCATCCACTCGAGCAAAAGCAAGAATACCAAACCTCGAGAGTGGTAGAGATCGGATAAGCTTCTTCACAACATGCTTGTGCATAATAGATGGATAACCTCGTGACATGAGTTTCCTAGCAAGAACATACAAGCGAGATGCGAAGTTAGTGATATCCTCATTATCATTCAAAACAAGCTCATCATACTCATCACGCACACCATAGTAGGAAATGGCATTAAGCACACAATCATAAGGCTCAATCAAGGTAGAGGCGATGGAAGTGTTAGAAACGTCATCATGAGTGGACTCCATTTTCCCACACGCAATCCCGGTCACGACTCAAGGCGGTAAAGCCTCAATAAAGAGCACTTGGCTCTGGTACCACTTGTAAGGATCGTGTGACCGAGAGGGGGGGGGTGAATCGGTGCACTCTAGAATCTATTTCCAAACACTTGCACCCAAGCAACTCCTAGCGAGTAGTTCTAGTAACAAGGTAAAGCACACTAAGGAGTATCCTTAACCTATTAAGCTAGTGCATATAGATAACACAATCACACCACACTAGCAACCTAGCACAAGATAGATAGCGGAAGACTTAAGCTAGGCAAGGCAAGGAACAAGATAACTAGAGACAAGGCAACCAAGATACTAGGCACACTAAGTAGAGTCCTTAGAGCTATTAGATAGGCTATAACAAGTAAGCACACGAGCAAGGTAATCAAGCAAACCTAGTGAAGCTAGTAGGTACCAAGGTAAACACACAAGCAAGATATGAGCACAACTCAAGTACTACAAGCAATCATATGTAGTGCGATAAGTAAATGCGAGTAGTAAAGGAGAAGGGATAGAGAATGCTCATGATGTTTTCCCGTGGTCTCGGAAGGATGGCGCCTTCCCCTACTCCACGTTGGGTCACTCCCGCCGGAGTCTCGACCCCGTCCCTCCGCTCGATGGCGATCCCTCCTAGAGCACACTTCACCCTCCGAGTGAAGTCGCGGGCACGTCCCGCCGGGCTCGATCCCGGGTACTCTTCCGGAGCTAAGGCTCCGCACTTGATGCGTGCCAAAGGGCGCTCCACTAGTGATGCTTCTTTCGCACGGGAAGCTCCAAGACCGTGTACAAACTTGTGTCGACTTCCACAATCTCCTTGGACAGCTCAACACCGACGCCTAACCGGTCTAGGCCTTGCCATAGACCAAGAGTAACAGCCCTACATGACTCTCTCAAGCCCACACTAGCCTAGAGATCAAAGGATGCAACTTGCTACTCTCTCAAGCACTAGGATCACTCCAAATCCCTCTCAAGTGCTTCACACTTCTTCCTCTTGGCTTCTTGGCAGCACCTCCCCTCTTTCCTGGGTCCAAGAGCACCTCAAAGAGGTAAACAACCGACTATATATAGGCCTCCAACCTCAAACTAGCCGTTGTCCAAAAGTACCCAGTCTGCGTAAGGACCGTACAATCGGACCGTATTGTCCGGTCTCCATCTGACCGTATTGTCCGGTCTCTACCAGACTGGCGTCCAGGGAGTGCTGTTCATCATCTCAAACCAGACCGTATTGTACGGTCTCTAGGACCGTATTGTCCGGTCTCCACTTCTTCTTCAGCCAACAGAAACTTCTCCTTCTCTGTTGCTCTTCTCCTGTAAGACCGTATTGTACGGTCTCCATGACCGTACCATCCTCTCAATTGTCCGGTCTCCATTCTTCAACTTCCAGAAACTTCAGCTTCTCTGTCTGGAACACTCCAATAGAGACCGTACTGTCCGGTCCCTAGGACCGTACTGTCCGGTCAACTGTCCGGTCTCTATTTCTCCAACTTCCAGAAACTTAAGCTCTTCTGTCTGGAACTCCTCTGTAGACCGTATTGTACGGTCTCCTTGACCGTACTGTTCGGTCTCTTCTGCCTTCACAGCTTCGATCTTCTTCTTGATCTTCTTCTTCAACACTTCATTTTCTTGGTTCCTTCAACTCTCTTCTGCCACCCTAGCCCCTGAGAGACTCACCATGCATCCAATGATCTCTATAACTAGTGTGTACTAAGAGAACCACCTCGAACCCTCTTGATAGTCCGGTTTTTCCTATGGACTCAAGCTAACATCTAACCAAGCAACACCCGCTTGGATCTAGCATGTCCTTAGCCTTGATCCATGTCTTCTCCGCGACTCCATCAAGTCCGTTCTTGTGTAGATGAAGGCAACCAATCATCCTTGTCAATAAGTTCATGGTGTGTTGGCGTTCACCACCAACGGACGAAGCTTTCTTTCTATGTGACCTATAAGATCTCACAAAGAGTGTTAGTCACATTCATGGTTCTCATCCTATCACCAAAACATTCATACCTTGGGTTTCCCTAGCTCCAATGGTCATGAAGCTTACACACGAACACAGAGACTTGGGAAGCTTTCCCTCTCTCGCCTGTTTGTACTCCCATTGCAAACTATAGCGAAGCAACACGAGTAGCTCGAACTGGACGTAGGGTCTTACACCTCAGGGTGGCCCGAACCAGTATAAATCCTTGTGTCCGCCTAGCTAACCATCCAAGCTCATACGCGCAACCCCCGCAATTTATTTGCCGGTTTTTGGAACACCGATAGCAGTATCCAAAGCTGTAAGTTCTGCTTCCATAGTAGACCTCGTTAAGATAGTCTGCTTGCAAGACTTCCAGGAAACAGCGCCACCTCCAAGTAGAAACACATATCCACTAGTGGCGTACATCTCATCAGCATCGGATATCCAGTTTGCATCACAATATCCTTCTAGTACTTTAGGGTACCCAGAATAGTGAATGTCATAGCTCATAGTACCTTTAAGATAGCGCATTACTCTCTCAAGAGCTCGCCAGTGATCATCTCCCGGTCTTGACACAAACCGGCTCAATTTGCTCACAGCAAACGAGATATAAGGCCTTGTAGCACTAGCCAGGTATATAAGCGAACCAATGATTTGGGAATATCGCAATTGATCCTTTGCTATTCTTTGGTTCTTCCTTAATAGCACGCTAGGATCATAAGGCGTGGGAGCAGATTGAATATCGCTATACCCAAAGCGACTCAGGATCTTCTCCACGTAGTGAGATTGCAAAAGAGTAATCCTACCATTGCCTTCTCTTTGTAGCTTGATGTTGAGAATAACATCTGCTACTTCCAAATCCTTCATCTCAAAGTTGTTGGACAGAAAGCCCTTGACCTCCTTAATCACATTAAGGTTGGTCCCAAAGATCAGTATGTCATCAACGTATAGACACAGGATGACTCCCTCGCCCCACCATACCGATAGTACACACATTTGTCGGCTTTATTCACAACAAAGCCAGCCGATATCAAAGTCCTTTCGAACTTCTCGTGCCATTGCCTAGGAGCTTGTTTGAGGCCATACAGGGATTTTAACAATTTACACACGAAGCTCTTTTGACCTTCTATCACAAACCCATCAGGCTGATCCATATAGATCTCCTCGTCTAACTCTCCATAAAGGAAAGCTGTCTTAACGTCCATCTGATGGACGAGAAGACCATGTGAGCCTGCCGGGGAAAGTAATACTCGAATGTAAGCTTCATGACCATTGGAGCTATGGAAACCCCAAGGTATGAATGTTTTGGTGATAGGATGAGAACCATGAATGTGACTAACACTCTTTGTGAGATCTTATAGGTCACATATGAAGAAAGCTCCGTCCGTTAGTGGTGAACACCAACACACCATGAACTTAAATGACAAGGATGATTGGTTGCCTTCATCTACACAAGAACGGACTTGATGGAGTCGCGGAGAAGATATGGATCAAGGCTAAGGACATGCTAGATCCAAGCGAGTGTTGCTTGGTTAGATGTTAGCTCGAGTCCATAGGAAAAACCGGACTATCAAGAGGTTTCGAGGTGGTTCTCTTAGTACACACTAGTTATAGAGATCATTGGATGCATGGTGAGTCTCTCAGGGGCTAGGGTGGCAGAAGAGAGTTGAAGGAACCAAGAAGTTCAAGTTTGGAAGAAGAAGATCAAGAAGAAGATCGAAGCTGCGAAGTCAGAAGAGACCGGACAGTACGGTCATGTAGACCGTACAATACGGTCTACAGAGGAAATCCAGACAGAGGAGCTCAGGTTTCTGGAAGTTGAAGAATAGAGACCGGACAGTTGACCGGACAGTACGGTCCTAGGGACCGGACAGTACTGTCTCTATTGGAGTGTTCCAGACAGAGAAGCTGAATTTTCTGGAAGTTGAAGAATGAAGACCGGACAGTTGACCGGACAATACGGTCAGGGACCGGACAGTACGGTCTTACAGGAGAAGAGCAACAGAGAAGGAGAAGTTTCTGTTGGCTGAAGAAGAAGTGGAGACCGGACAGGTCCTAGGGACCGTACAATACGGTCTGCTTTGAGAAGAGGAGCAGCACTCCCTGGAAGCCGGTCTGGTGAAGACCGGACAATACGGTCAGAATGGAGACCGGACAGTACGGTCTATTGTACGGTCATCACGCAGACTGGGCAGTTTTGGACAACGGCTAGTTTGAGGTTGGAGGCCTATATATAGTCGGTTGTTTACCTTTTTGAGGTGCTCTTGGACCCAGAAAAGAGGGGAGGTGCTGCCAAGAAGCCAAGAGGAAGAAGTGTGAAGCACTCGAGAAGGATTTGGAGTGATCCTAGTGCTTGAGAGAGTAGCAAGTTGCATCCTTTGATCTCTAGGCTAGTGTGGGCTTGAGAGAGTCATATAGGGCTGTTACTCTTAGTCTATGGCGAGGCCTAGACCGGTTAGGCGTCGGTGTTGAGCTGTCCAAGGAGATTGTGGAAGCCGACACAAGTTTGTACACGTTCTTGGAGCTTCCCGTGCGAAAGAAGCATCACTAGTGGAGCGCCCTTTGGCACGCATCAAGTGCGGAGCCTTACCTCCGGAAGAGTACCCGAGATCGAGCCCGGCGGGACGTGCCCGCGACTTCACTCGGAGGGTGAAGTGTGCTCTAGGAGGGATCGCCATCGAGCGGAGGGACGAGGTCGAGAATCTGGCGGGAGTGACCCAACGTGGAGTAGGGGAAGGCGCCATCCTTCCGAGACCACGGGAAAACATCATGAGCATTCTCTATCCCTTCTACTTTACTACTCGCATTTACTTATCGCACTTCATATGATTGCTTGTAGTACTTGAGTTGTGCTCTTATCTTGCTTGTGTGTTTACCTTGGTACCTACTAGCTTCACTAGGTTTGCTTGTTTGCCTTGCTCGTGTGCTTACTTGTTATAGCCTATCTAGTAGCTCTAAGGACTCTACTTAGTGTGCCTAGTATCTTGGTTGCCTTGTCTCTAGTTATCTTGTTACCTTGCCTTGCTTAGCTTAAGTTTTCCGCTATCTATCTATCTTGTGCTAGGTTGCTAGTGTGGTGTGATTGTGTTATCTATATGCACCAGCTATATAGGTTATGGATACTCCTTAGTGTGCTTTACCTTGTTAATAGAACTACTCGCTAGGAGTTGCTTGGGTGTAAGTGTTTACAAATAGATTATAAAGTGCAACGATTCACCCCCCCCTCTCGGTCACACGATCCTTACATCGAATCGTGGTCATACGAGCAACAGGTGAGTAGGTGTCGAAATAATCTTCACCCTCTTTTTGTGAATATCACTTCACCACAAGCCTTGCCTTGTACCTCTCAATCGTACCATCAGGCCTAAGCTTTTTCTTGAACACCCATTTGCATCCTATGGGTTTGCACCCGTAATGACGCTCGACCAACTCCCAAGTACCATTAGACATGATTGAATCCATTTCACTCCTTATTGCTTCCTTCCATAGGTCAGCATCAGGAGATGAAAATGCCTCTTCAATGGTTCTGGGAGTGTCATCCACGAGGTACACAATAAAGTCATTTCTAAAAGACTTTGCAGTCCTCTGTCTCTTACCCTTACGGGTGACTAGATTGTTATCCTCCTCAGTAATGTGCACAGAGGGTTCCTCATTTTGTGTTATCGAAATGAAATGCTCATGGGGTAATGTAAATTCATGACTAGATGTGCTAGGTGCATTTTTGAAAAGAAATTCACTCTCAAAGAATGTAGCATCTCTGGACTCCAAAATTGTACCAACCAACATGTCAGGTACTCCAGATTTTACTACTAAAATTCTATAACCCACGCTGTTCATAGCATAACCCAGGAAGATACAATCAACAGTTTTAGGTCTAAATTTGCGCTTCTTATTGATTGGCACATTCACCATGGCCAAACAACCCTAAGTACGCAAATATGAGAGATTTAATCTTTTCTTACGCCATTCCTCAAATGGTGTGATTTCTTTATCCTTTGTGGGAACTCTATTCAGGACATGACATGCAGTCAATATCGCCTCACCCCACCATTCCTTAACATGGCGTTAACCAAATCAGTTAGAGTTCGGTTCTTTCTCTCAGCAATCCCATTGGATTGAGGTGAGTAAGGCGGTGTCCTCTCATAAATAATACCATGTTCCACGCAGAATTCAGAAAAATCTTTAGAAAAGTATTCTCCACCACGGTCAGACCTTAAACGTTTAATTTTCCTCTCTAGTTGGTTTTCTACTTCAGCTTTATAGATTTTAAAGTAATGTAAAGCTTCATCTTTGGATTTCAGCAGATACACATAGCAATATCTAGTACAATCATCTATGAGAGTCATGAAGTATCTTTTATCACCTCTAGTCAATTCGCCATTCATCTCGCATAGATCGGAATAAACAAGTTCTAATGCCTCTAAGTTCCTCGCCTCTGCAGCCTTGTGAGGCTTGCGAGGTTGCTTAGGTTGCACGCAAGCATGGCACTTAGAACTTTTGACCATGTCAAATGTCGGGATTAAATTCAGTTTTGCTAACCGCGTCATACAACCAAAGTTAATGTGACAAAGTCGTGAATGCCAAACATTCGACTCATTCGAAGTAAGAATATTATTCACAACCTTATTACAAACATTGTCAAGTAAAAAAAAGCGGAACAAGCCTCCGCAATCATAGCCTTTTCCAACAAATGTCCCATACTTAGAAAGTATACATTTATTAGATTCAAGAACTAATTTATAACCATCTCGACACAATTGAGAGCCACTAACAAGATTCCTTTTGATTGAGGGGACATGCTGCACGTGCTTCAATAGCACCGTCTTTCCCGAAGTAAACTTCAGAATGACCATACCAAAATCAAGAACACGAGCATGTGACCCATTTCCCATCGATAAGTCTCCTGTCACTCCGGCCTGATAAGAATAAAACAAAGAGATATCAGCACACACATGTACATTAGCCCCAGTGTCAATCCACCACTCCGGTGTTTGACAGACAGAAAGGACAATGGGTGTAGAATTACCGTACCCAGAAGTCCCTCCAGTCTCGCTAATGACCACGTTTGCAGATTTCTTCTCCTGCTTAACTTTGCGGTCTGGGCACGCACTTGCCCAATGCTCAGTGCTCCCGCAAACAAAGCAGCCACCTTCTTTGTTCTTTTTCTTCTTAAAAGTGGTTGATTGCTTAGGCTTCTCAGCCCCCTTCTTCTTCTTCTTTGATAAGGTAACCTTTCGCACCATATTGGCATTAGAAGGTTCTCCTATGCTCTTTTCACGTGTGTCTTTTACTTTCGCCCTTTCCTCAACATCAAGAGTCCCTATGAGTTCAGACACGCTAAACTCTTGCCTCTTGTGTTTCAGTTGGGTAGCAAAATCTCTCCAAATAGATGGCAACTTAGCGATAATACCGCCAGCCACAAACTTGTCAGGCAACACACATGGAAACTGTTCGAGTTCTTTTGCCATAGCCTGAATCTCATGAGCTTGTTCAACTATAGAACGTTTCTCAACCATCTTGTAGTCAAAAAGATGCTCCATGATATACAGTGCACTACCGGCATCAGAAACACCGAACTTAGCGTCCAGAGAATCCCATAGTTCTTTCGCAGAGGTGCACGTGATATATGAATCCTTATACTTATCAGCAAGAGCGCTAATCACGGCGCCTCTGAACAGATTATCAGCCATATTGAACCGTTCCTCCTCCTCTGGAGTGAACTGTTCTGGTTTACCGTTCGCGGCGTGATAGCAGTTCATTGCTGTAAGCCACAGACCATCTGAGCACGCCACCTCTTATAGAACGAGACATCAAACGCGTTTGGTTTCAGTGCAGCAGCAAAACCGCTAACAGAAAATTGCCTAATATCAGGTTTTTGGATTGTTAAGAATCTAGGCAATTTTTTAATTAATTTAATCCATAAATTTCCCAACAAAGTGATGGCGATGAACAAACTGAACAGAAAGTTAGAAACGTACCCAGCGGACGATCCTGCGCCGAAGGCGCTGGTTGAGTATGTTCGATGTCGTCGATCTTAGTCGATGCAATGCAGAATCGCGTCCGAAAGTAGTCGATCAGGGAGCAGTCGCGTTGTCGCTCCCCAAAAACCTGATCGCCCGCACACCCGGCAGATGTCTCTTGCGGAACGGGGTTTCGGAGGCCTGCTCTCCCAGATCTCTGTGCGCGCAGAAATCCGGGACGGAGATGTCTTTGAAGGCAACACGGGAGGAAGGCGAAAGCGAGAGCGAATGATCGAATGCGAGCGAACAATTCAGGCGTATGGAAGGGGCATATATATATATAAACGCGAACAGACGTGACTCCTTCGCGAAAGGACGTCGGTCCATCTGAGACGGGAACAGACGCGACCCTTCGAACGAACAGGCGACATCGATCCATCTAAGACGCGCCGTTTCAATATATCAAAACTTCCATAACGGACGGACGGACGCGACGCGCCCGCCACGGCTCGGCTCGGCTCGGCTCGGCTCGGCTTTGCGGCGGCGGCGTGCGCGCGCGTGTGGCTCGCCACTAGCTCTCTCAACTTCTCTAGGGGATCAACCGGAAATCCACCTAATAAGTTGAGTCAAGATAGGAATCCCATGTGGGACTAAACCATTAATGCATTAATTATGAGCCTAAACTAAATAGGATATCATTATTGTGGGCTTAAAAGCCCATAAATCTCAACAGGTTGCAGCAATCTTGGGGCAGGAGCTTCACGAGCAGGGGACCTCCAAAGAACGATATGGGCCACAGGAGAGGAATGGAAGCGGGGCGTCGGAGCTCACGCGACTGCTGTGCGTGGAGAAGAAGAAGACGAGCCCAGCAAGGCGGGGGTCGACCTCCTACCTGACGAAGAGGGTCGCCGGTGTTGCTCATCCGGATGGCGCCGGCCTTCAGGGAGAGGAGCTGCAGCTGCTGCTGTGCTCCATGGCTGCTAGATGGGGAAAAAGAAAAGGAGCAGCGCAGCGATGGGGATTTTGGCTGTGGCTCCCGACGCACGATGAAGACGGCGTTCCCAGCTGAGCCCGCACGCAGAGAAGGGAGGAGGTTCAGGTAGGGATGGCAATGGGGCGGGTTCGGGGCGGGTAGAGCATATCCATGCCCGCCCCGACAACAGTGTCGGGTAAAAATCCCCACCTGGCCCCGTGCCCGTGGGTGAAAATCCTCGCCCGGCCCCGTGCCCGTCGGGTTTCGGGGCGGGTTTCGGGCACCCGTCGGGTCCAGGACGAAGAGTGTCATACAGGGAACGGGGAGGGAACGGGGAGGGGAGGGGAGGGGGGGGGGGGGGGGGGGGCACTGGGGAAGGGTGCAATGGTCACCTGCTGCCGATTCGCCGTCGATTCGCCGCCGATTTGCCGTCGATTCGAGCTATCTGCGCCGAGCATCGTCGCGTTCTTCTGCTGCTCGGCAGGGGGCCGCGGGCGCCGCACGCCATCATGAGGACGGAGCGGGGCGAGGCGGGACTAGGGGCGCGCGACGGGGGCGGGACTTGAAGCAGCTGCGGCGGCGGGACTTGGGGGAGCGACGGCGACGGGACTCGGTCACTCGGAGTAGCGGCGGCGGGACTTGGAGTTAGCACAGGTTGGGAACTGCTCGAGATTGCGAACTGCACAGCTCCGGGAGCTCTGCTTGCTTTGGCTGGACGTGGTCACGTGATGTTGGGCTGGGCTTGTGCTGCAATGGGCTGGACTGGAATCATATGAAGTGAACTCAAACAGGCTAGGTTGGGCCGGATGAAGAAGTTGGGCTAGGCTGAAATACATATACATTTCCAATTTCGGGTACCCGTCGGGTTACCCATGGGTGGGTATAAATCCCCACCCCGTACCCGACTCATGTCGGGTCGGGCATAGGCACCACCCATGGGTGAAAAATTGCCATCCCTAGGTTCAGGCTTCTCACGGCGTACGGACGGCGCTGGACATTGGACGGAGTCTCGCCGGCCGCGTGTCGTCGCGCTTCTGCGCGCGCGCCAGCGCCAGAGGGAGAGAACGGAGGGGAGGCTGACAGTGAGACCCGCATCGCATTTTGTCTGGGGCCTCTAGAGATCGGGGCAAAAATTGTCTGTGCTCCCACCAAAAAGTCTGCCTCCTACAGAGACTTGAGCCCGATTTTGTCTGCCCTCATCAGAGAACTGAAACGAAATTGTATGGGCATCAACAAATTGTCTGCCTTGTTCAGAGAGCTGGAAGTTCTGTTTTGGGAAGCTTAACTTCTTTTCTTTTTCTAAAATCCGAAACATGAACTTAGAAAATTCCAAAAATCATGAGAATTTGATAGATTAGAGAAGAGATGATGGAGAATCCATTTGGACAAGAACCACTTGAAAAGATGAAGTGAAGATTTAAATAAAATTCGTCAAAGTTACATACTTTTTAACTTTTACTTAAATTTTAAAATTCCATTTACTTATGCAATGAGGATGCTTAATGATGCACATGATGCCGAATTAGGTTTAATAACATGCATTTGAAAGTTGGCATGTTACAAAATCTATCGGGACGCAATGACCGGATCATCGTTTTGGACCGTCCCTTGGTCAACAAATCGATCGCGCCTAATGAAGCCCTCAGAAAACGAATCGTCATCTCAAGAAACAGGCAGTGCTCCATCGCCTTCAAGTTACTCAACTTAACTCATCACATGCCTATGCACAGAGAGGTCACACATTTGGCTGGCCAAAGGTGTGCAACTTCGCTATCCAACCACAGAAGGCGATAAGTGCTCCCACAACCACATGCACAGAACGACCCTTCCCTCTGATCTTTTGTTCTCCGGCCGCAACTGGTGTGTCGACACGTTTGCTTGTGTGGGCTTGGTCTCGTCTCGTCAGGCGCCCATAGCGTGTGCCTGCTCGGAGGGACGCGCGCTCCGATCGATCGACTCCGGCGCGCACGGTCAGTTTGCGGCACGGTCGAGCCCGCTTCTTTCTATGGCTGCATGATTTTTTTTTTCTTTGAAATGAACATGTTCAGTTCGGTTCTCCGCTAGGCTAATTACTGAGCACGTACGTACGCGCACCAGCGAGCCGCTCCGCTACGACGACAACAACGTACTTGCCATGTCCTCCATGGCCGGGTCGGGAGGACCACCTCCGACCGCGCACGGTCAGCCTCCGCGTCGTCGTCACGTGCTGGAACGCCTCCTCGTCGTCGTCACTCGTCAACGAAGAGGAAGTAGCAAGAGACGCAGCCGGCGCTGATGACCATGTCGACCGCGTTCGCCAAGGCGCGTGGGACGCGGAGGCAACAGCCGCAGCCGGGGCCGGACCTCCGAGAGCGCGTAGTACTGCGTCAGGAACGCGACTCCGGCGATGAGGAACTCAATATGACAAAAGGCCATCATGCCGCGTAGATTGCTGTGTAGCCACGACGGCCTCCATGCCGCCAAGTTAGCCGCGACTCGACCTTTGGCATCATAAACAATATTGGCAGAGCACGTACGTCGAAGGTGCAGAGGAAGCAGACGGAGCTATTACAGTCAAACCGTGTGGTCGTCAGCTTGCAAACATGCACGGTTGCTTTGCAATTGAAGATCACGATCGAGCGTACACCAGCGCCAGACCAAGCGAGAGGACGTATTGCCGCGTTGACTTGCTGTCATCCTCCTCCAGAAGATGAAACTGCGAGAGGACGTATTAACGTACTGATAAAGGAGTAAGCTGTTCGTAATTTTTTTCTTCAGCAAGGGCACAAGAATTAAGATGCGTTTTCGGCATGAGACTGTCAAACACACTCCACACTCCACTCGCCATCGACCCACAAACCCAAAATAAGAAGTCACTCACCCACAAGAGAAAGAGAAGAGACAGAAATTTTCAAACGCACTGATTGAAAAATTAGGTTAAGGTGTGCTTTGGAGTTTTCTCTTGGGAATACTGAAACAAGTTGTAAACTAGAACTGTGCTTGCAAGCTGTTGCACAATACGCGCAATTGCGCGACTAGTTTGCTGTAACAAAGAATGGGAGAAGATTGGCCGGATCCAGCCGGTTTGAACGAAAGCAAGCTAATAAGGAGTAGCTACCTAATTAACCAATGCAAACGCATGACTAATCAGAAAACGAATCGTCCCTCAACGTCATCTCAGGATCAGTAAAAAAACCTAAATCAAACGCTAGCAGTACCAACGAGAGAGGCAGTCAAATAGCAGACAGGCATATAGAGAAAACAAGAACATATATCCGACAGTATATCTCAAGTTCCTTAACTAGAAGAGTACATGACAATTGACATCTCTGTCAAGGCAGGCATCAGAGGAGTGCTAGTAGTAGTAGTACCCAACAAACAAGAAACAAAGTAGCATCATCAGAGGATCCAATTATTCAGCGTACGCACAGCTAGTGCTTAATTACTCACCTAGTACTAGGAATTAAGCCTGCCTCCACGTCCACGGCCGGAGCACCGTGCGCCTCAGTTCTTGCCGCCGCCAGCCACGGGGACGTCGCGGATGGCGTCGGGCTCGCCATGCTCTGCCGCGTCGTCGTCGTCGTAGGCTGCGAGGAGGCGGCGGCAGCCGATGTCGGCGGAGGTCGTGATGACGGCGCAGAGGAGGAGGTACATAAGGAGCCTCGCTACGAGTCCTGCGATCGAGGCGTGGCCGGCGGTCGAGGCGCTGCGGTCGGCGAACGGAAGCAGCTCCGGCACGAAGAGGAACGCGGCTGCCGAATGCCCGAGGCAGTTGGCCGCGAGAAGGACCACCGCGCGGAGGACGAGCTGGTAGCGTTTCTTCATGGCGGCGGTGGACGGCGTCGATCGGCCTTGGGAGTCGGAGTCTCGGAGAGAGGCGAGCTTCGGCGAGGCGGCGGGGGGTGGAAATGGAGTGGGGAATCGATCGGTGCTCACGGCTCTGATGTTGTATGCAAATTAAAACGAGCACAAGTCACTGAACTTTTAACTCTATCGTCACATGCCTATGCACAGAGCGGGCGCTCGTTTGGCTGGCCAAAGGCGTGCAACTTCGCTCTCCAAGAGTCCAACCACACAGGTCCCCGGCCGCAACTGGTGCGTTGACACGTTTGCTTGTCATGTCTGGGCTCGGTCTCGTCTCGTGCCCGACGTCCTGTCCTGTCCGTGCTCATGTGCCCATAGCGTGTGCCTGCGCGGAGGTGCGAGCGTTGCGCGCGCGGGCATCGACGCTTGCCAGCGCGCACGGTCATTTTTGCGGACTAATTAAGCCGTACGGTCGATCCCGTTTCTTTCTAATCGTGCTTGCATTTTTCTTTGCTGTGATGCATGTTCAGTTCAGCTCAGGTTCGATAGTCACGTACCAACCACTACAGTACTGCGTGCGCATTACGCGCAAGGCACGCCACACACTAACCGGATCCGGATGCTCGGATCAAGAGCAGTGCGGACGCGCACCAGCGCGCGGGCTCTGCTCGGCTGCTAATCACTGAACACGTACGCCACAGTCGCCACTACGACGACAACACCGTACTTGCCATACGCCCCCCATGCCCGGGCCGGGACCACCACCGACCGCGCGCCTCAGTCCTGCGGACGACGCGTTGCGGAAGCCCACGTGCCGGGTCAACGCCTCGTCGTCAGCGAAGCGGATGTAGCAGGAGACGCAGGCGGCGCCGAGGACCATGTCGACCGCGTACGCCACGGCGCGGGGGACGAAGCGGAGGCAACAACAGCAGCCGGAGCTGGAGCCGGACGAGGCGTCGCGCGCACGGTTGCAGGAGAACGCGACGGCCGTCCCCAACTGGCCAGCTAAAGCGCGGTGAGAAGCGGAGCTAGTCCACTCTCGTGTTCACGTTGGTGCACGGGACAAAATCCCTTCGCGCAAACCTCGATCGCTGCAACGGACATTAGCCCAGTTCTTACGACCGTGACTGACATGTTGCATCTGCAAGCTGATAAGTATACTTTTAGTGATGTGATGATCAAGACTGGTGCTGACGATCTGGGTTTAAACTTGAAAGCAAATAAAGACGGGCATCAGTTTTGAATTTCTGATGTCTTGCGTCATTTTTATTGACGTGGAAAGAAATCAACCTGATGCGATTCCTTGAACAGCAGCAAATCGCACTGTCGCATAAAACACATCCCTGGTACCGTGTCATGCACCTCGGGATCACATAAAACAGTAAAACACGGCCATCCAGCGTGTGCATCAAAGGAACATAGACAACATTTTCTAGATCAGAAAATTCAAACGCAGTCATTTAAACTAGCAGGGAAACCCTGTCAACTTTGTGAAACAAAGCATCGTCGATCACGGATACGTGCGCATGTGGCGCGTGCCTACATGGAAACAGCGCATGCATGCTCCAAACCAATAGTAATAGTACCCAACAAGGCTCAGATCAGCTAAAATTATCTCCGGCGTGCACGAGCCCAGCTACTACTAGAGCGTGCGTACTTGCCTTGCCCGATCGAGCTCCCGGCCAGCCCTCACTCCCTCAGTCGTTGCAGCCGCTGGGCACAACTTTGGCGTCGCCGACATGGAGGACGATGCCGATGCAGCTCACCTTCTTGGGACCGGCGGCCTCTTCCTCGTCGGCGAAGCAGAAGTACAAGGCGCCGCAGGCAACACCGAGGGGGATGCCCAGGGCGGCGGCGATGCCGCGCGGCGCCGGGCGAGATGGTCCTGCCCATGCAGAAGTCGGGGAGGGGGTCGGCGCCGGGGCCTGGCTGGAGCTTGGTGCACAAAGAGATGAGCCACGAGGCGGCCACGGCGAGGCACGCGGCAACGAGGAGGAGCGCGAGCAGGCGGCGGCGCAGGCAGGCCATGGCGGCGAGGTGTTTAAAATAAATGCGTGATGTTGTTGTAGATATGCTTGTTGTACCCAATTCTGTTGTATAGACAAGTTGTTATTGTTAGGATCATACCGGCCATTCATCTCCAAGATTACGTGAGATGGTAGCTGCGACAATTGTCCTCCTTATATTAACAGGGCTACGCGGCCCTACGTACGGGGCTCAACGCTTGCACAGCAATTTACACGACGAGCTGATTCGCACAAAAAAAAATTACACGACGAGCTCCATCGACGGCAGGCGCGCGCCTCCATCGATCTGCGGAGATGTACGTCTCGGCGAGGAGCGGGAGGGTTTTCTTGGAGCTTGGTTGAATCGAATGGCGGACGCGACCGGAGTAGTAGAACATTGGTTGTGGTAACTACTGTGGTGACACGGGGAGGGAGCGGGACAGGGGCCCCTGAGTCAGTGAGCCGGTGAGGAAGGCGGCCATTCGGTGCACGCGATGGATTCCTCACGCGCTGACAGTGACAGCAGGTCAGGTTTCCATCGAACGTACGTTTTGCATGGAACTGGCGAGAGGCTGCTGGGACCGGCGAGCCCGGCCGCGCCTGCGCGCGGTTGCAAATTTTCGTGCTCTCATCTGCTACGGCCACGACTGGCCACCGCACCAGGCTGCCACCTGCATGTGCCGTGGTGGTTGGGGCTCTGTGCCTCTAATTCACCTAGGAATCTAGGTACCCGGAGCTGTACGATGCGACCCTTGAAGGCATGGGGCCGAGCGACGTGTCGCCTCACTGGAGCTCGTACGTACGTACGGTGTGAGGCGGAACGCGCCGGCGAGGAGGAAGCGCGCTCGCCGGTGTCGCTGCGCGGCCCTCATGCCGGTTGGCTTGAGTTGGCACCATCATCTACCGAAACAAGTTTTTAGGGGAAGCGAGAGAGCATAGCCGAGCCATCTAGCTAGAACAGACCCATCACACGGTGAGGCATCATGCGTGTCACGAATCGAAATCGACTCCTATTTGAAAGGAAATATGGTCAGGTTCTCACATGATCCCATTTCAACACACCTGGGAATTGGAAAACAAATAAAAGGAAGAAGAAACCCCGCGCCTCCCTCTAGCAAGATACATCTAAGAAAACAAATGACAGACATCTCGCCAGCCCAGCGTTCTACTAGTAATTAAAATCCATGAATACTCAAGCAACGGCACAAGAAATGTGAAGCACACACATGAGAATTCTTGCAGAAAAGTCGGGATCATATATAGCAAGCCAACACCCAGTTAATGCAGAAGCAAGCAACGGTAGCATACAGGAGTTCCAAGCACTTAACAACAACAGCGAGAAGCAGTAGCAGATCTGCTAGTAATTACTGCGCATCAGGAATTATTTAGTACTACTGCTGGAGCAGGATGATGACCCGCGTACCCTTCCGCCCCTGGCGCGGCTCGCAGCACGCCATCAATCAGTACTTCTTGCCGCCGGCCTCGACATCGTCGCGGATGGCGACGTACCTGGCCTTCTTGCGGGCGGCGCCGGCCGCTTCCTCCTGGTCGTCGTCGTCGTCGGCGAAGGGGCTGCCGAAGATGGCCGCGGCAGCCAGCTGGCAGAGGAGCACGAGGACAAAGCCGACGAGGAAGCCGACGAGAAAGTTGACGACGTCCTGCCTCGCCGTGCTGGAGTCGCCGGCGCTGGGGGCTGGCGAGGAGTCGTCGTCGACGAGCGGGCGGTGGACGAGGCCGTTGAGGAGCAGCCACAGGACGAGCACGACGGCCATGCTGAAGGCGGTGTTGCGGAGCATCTTGCGGAGGTTCTTGTCGGCGGCCATGGCAAAACGCACGCGCGCGAGCGACGGCGAGGGCTTGTCAGAGGAATGCGCGTCTCGGTTTGCAAGACAAGGAGCAGCAGTAGGCGCGCGTACTGTGTAGTGATCTGGAGATGGGAGTCGTCCGTGATCATATAGATAGAGTCCTGCACGGCCCAACGATCTCTTCTCATCCAACGGCTCGCATGCATGCACGCGTACACTAAAAGTGTCATGACGCATTGACGCGTCCGGACACGGTGAAAGTATTGCATTCTCCCTCCGTCACGAAGCGCTTTGCCCCTTTCGTTAACACGTCTCGGCCACATGCACTAGGTCGCTAAATCTGTGCAACGATGTCGCTCACGCAGCCCCAGTCAGTTATTGATCCCGCACCAACACCACCCATTCATCCACGGCTCATCTTCTTTCCTATAGCATTGGCTTTCGTTTTCTCTTTTCATCCAGAACCAAATCGATTTCAGAGTTCAGAGTGACACGGTGGTTGCTGGAAAAAAGCAGCTGAGGGTGAAACAAAGCAAACCAATCGATTTGTAATGAAACCGGTGGAGGAGGAGCTGGGAAGCAAAGCCTCTCACGGCCGGCACTTGACTGAAGTGGCGAAGAGATGACTCGGCTGCCTGCCTTGCTTCTCCTACTCGGCTTGCTAATAAATGTGTGCAACAGCACTGCAACGTAGTACTACGTCGCTCCCATCTCCTCCCAGCTGCTTTTCGAAAACTGATTGCGCCCTTCACAAACAGATCCTCTGAAAAGGCGTATTGTTACCAGGCAACACTGTAGGAAATAATATATTTATATACACGGGCCGAACCATTTAATATGCATTCAAACATACTGTGTACTACTATATAAGCCGGTTTAGCAAGCCGGCGGAGTGCTGAGCGGCTGAGCTTATCATCTTCCGTGTTTTCTTCATCGGAAAAAAAAAAGGCAAAAAACAAAACAAAACAAAAAAAAAAAACTTCCGTGTTTTCTCGGATGTGGGCTCGGTCCAGTCTTCCGCGTTTTCTCATATGTAGGCCGTGCCGGATTCTCCTTCAATTCTTTACATAGTCTGATTTTCCCTCCTCAATTACAAACCGGATAACCATTCTCTCTGAATTAAGGAACCGGATTTTTTCTCTCCCTCGGCAATTTTCGACGGCGGTTTTGCTGATGTGGCAGTAGGGGGCCACATGTCATATGTTATCATATGTTACGTCATCCTTCTTCCTCCCTCTTTTCTCTCTCTTTCTTTCTCAGCACTATCCAAACGTCAGGGTGCGCGTTGCGGAGGCTCTGGGGTGGCGAGCGGAGCAGCAGCTCGCGACGGTGTGGTACGTTCACCGGCACAAGGACGCGGTGCGTAGAGCCGCACCTAGTGGCGGCGGCGCGGAGACTCAGGGGCGGAGGCACGAGGCGAGAGCGGCTCGCGGAGCCGCTGCTCGTCGGTGCGGGGACAGGGCGCGGTGGCGCATAGTCTTGGGGGTGGAGGCGCGAGGCCAGGTGAGGTGCGCACGGCCACAGCTCACGGCGGTGTGGCTTGCATGTACGGGAAAGAGGCGAGAAAAAGGGCGCATGGAGGCGTGCTGGAGGAAGGATGGCGCATGGATGGTCGCCGAGGGAGGGGAGGAGGGGCCGCCGAGGAATGAGATTAGGGAGGAGGGCGCGCGGGGGCCCGCCTTGGAAGAAGGGTGTGGGTGGCCGTCGGGGAAGGGGAGGATGGGCGCTGGCGGCGTGCCAAGGAAGGGAGAATGCGGTTCAGTAGAAGAAAACAGTCCGGTGGAAGATGTTTTTTTTTTTAAATAGAGGAAGAAGATGTTGAGTTGGCACATGACGCGTGGGCTCCCGCCACCACGTCAGCAAAATCACCGTTGAAAACTGACGAGGGAGGGGGGAAATTCGGTTTCGTTAGTTTTAGAAAGTACGGTACCCGATTTTATAATAGGAGGAAAATCGATGAAAAATTTAGGAGACAGAATAGACTTTGTACTTTTGGAGCACGGTAGATGAGGCCCGCCAAGCCCAATAAAGGTACCAATTCCGGCGACTACTGCGCCTCCAGTTGTCCCCTCCCACTGGCGACTGGCGCTGCGCCGATGCGACACCTCTCTTCCCCCATGCTCACCCGCGACGGCGACGGCCACGGTCGCGGCGGCGGCCGAACAGCGTCACCCTCACTGCCCCTCACCGCCGCGCGCGGGACAGTGGGTCCCGGCTCAGCCGCATCCTGCTGCCGTCCCGCCGTGCATAGCTACGACGTGGCGACATCGGCGTCCTCAAGGTTACACGCGTTCTTCCTCTAGCTTCCTCAAGTCAAGAGCTGAGTCCTGTGTTTGGAAATAAACAGGGCGAATTCCCGTGTTTAAAAACATGCGACCTGAGTTGTCTGTGGCGTTGGTGGGTTTACGATTGTTTCCAGTGGTCGCAGCAATGTTAGGATCGTTCTCGAGAGGATCGACTGCGTTAATTGTGCCGCATGAGATTTCATTTCCTTTGCACTGGTTAAGTAGCATAAAAGGTGCATTCTTGTGAGGCTTTTGGTCTCAAAAACATGGCATGGAATCATGCCGCCACAGTTTATTCCGCATAAACATTCTGCAGCACAGCAGCAGAGGTATCTGAACATTTGTTTGAATGAAAGCGTGATTGGTAGAACATGAATGCTACCTAGCATGTTTCGAAAGGAGCTACGCTTATATTTGATATTTCTCATCAATCCAAAAGTGAATGTCCCGACAAAATGAAAGTTGTGTTTGTATTAGTCTTTGCAAATGTTGGTACTCGATCCAACATTCTATAGGTTCTTCAGTGGGGCAGATTTCATCAATCGTATAATTTCGTGCCCGTCTGTAGTTTGTTAATTGCAAGGTCATGTATCATCAAGATTTATTTATTTTTCTTTAAACGTGCCCACCAAGATCTAATTTCAGACACGATAGAAGCCATCTAGCAATTCATATGTCTTCTGGAAGAAATGGAGTCCCCTGCTATTCACTTATCTGTTCTGCTCAACGCAGTTTTGCAATTCCTCAACCACTGTTTTTTTTTTTTGGATGTGGGCTGTGCACTCGCGTTCTTTTTATATTTTGTGCTTTTTCTGGTGCAGCTCTGGAAATATGTTAGCTATTAACGATGCACTAACCCTATGGGCCACACCATGGGCCGATTTTCTGGACATGGTTAGGTTAACTCTATAGAGAAAATGAGTGCTCAAGGTAAATTTCAGCTCAAGACTAGGGCCAAGGCCCTAGTGGCAGGTCCACCACTGCTTAGAAGGCAAACATACTCATATGCATAATGATGGATTTAGATTCAGTAAGTTTCATCTTGACGTGTCTATTTGAAAGCCACAACACATAACAGGATATGTGGTCTTGACTTTAATATAACTTTATTTGAGTGACCGAACCCAGTGGCAACAGGCTATTTTGTGCTTCTGTGGATCGTTTTCTCCCCTTTCAATTGAGATTCACAAGGTACAGTCGCTACTTGTTGAGTTGCAGTGGTACTGTGCTGCGCTTGTATGCGAAATTGTTGCTAAATTAAACAATAAACATTTTATTGAAAACTTGCATCCTCCCAGCCCTCATTATGGTAAATGTTGTGGCATTGTTCGTCCATCCCAGCTAGTAGGAATGTTTCCATGTCAGTGGTGTAGCACCCATCTGAGTTTGTTTGTGAAGTACAACGTTTGAGACTTGAGAGCTGTACCTTGTGATTGAATAAATAGTTACGTTTATCCGCTCACTGCTCATCTCCAAATAATACTACCTCTAGGTCCTTTTTGATGTCTTTTTTTTGAGGAATTTACAGTAGGGGAAGCCCCTACTGTGCTATTATATTATTGATATAGAAAAATAAAGAGAAACAGGCGCTGGCCAAGAGGCAAGAACACCCTAAAACTATACATCGTCAGCCGGAAAAGGCTGAACCAGAAGGGAAAAGCAAATGCTATCTGTACAGATTAACTATTTGAATAAAACTGTCTTTTTTTTCCTGCTTCATTCTGTGAGACTGAAGGAGAGACTCTTCTTGAAAGTTCTTTTTCCATGATTCAAAGGTTGGCCTGCTTCTTTGAAAGATGTGATCATTTCTCTGTTTCCATATCTGCCAGGCACCAATGATGAAGAACTCCATGAAGAAGGAATGTTGGCATTTTGAGTTTGCATCTTCAATCATACGATGAAAAGGGAGAGTGGAATCCCATTGAACATTAAGGTGTTGCCAGATTTGCTGACTAAAAGGACATGCAAAGAAGAGGTGGAAGGCAGTTTCTTCTCTTCTTTGTGCACAAAGGACACAGTTGTACTCATTATTTTCAAGTTTTTGCTTCTTCCTTCTAAGGATGTTCCTTGTATTTAGCCTGTCCATGAATAGTAGCCAGCAGAACGTTCTTAGTTTGTTGCAACACTTTGATTGCCAAATCCAGATAAAAGGCCTCGGTGGCTGGAAGTTCTTGAATGGTAGATGGTAGAATTTTGAGGCAGAGTATTTTGTTGAGTTCCATATGTAATGCCAAACATCATGTTGTTCGTCTGAAACTTGAAGAGTTTGTATGAGGTCTTGCATTGACTGGTATTCTTGGTAGGCTTCTTCTGATAGTGGCAAGTGAAATTGCTGTGAGATGTTGTTGTTGATTAGGAACCCTGCCACTGATATGTTTTTGTTCTTTGCAAAGGAATATAACCTTGGGAATTTTGTCTGTAGGAGATTGTCATTCCAGATATCAGACCAGAAGAGGACCGTGGTACCATTTCCAACTTTGCATTTAGCCACTGCTCTGAAAATGTCACAGAGTTTAAGTAGATCCTTCCACCAGAAAGAGCCTTTGTCCTTGGTGGCATGTGGAATTTCCCCATTGGCATAATGTGAGTTCCAGATCAACTTAACCCAAGGGATGTCCTTTTTGTTGTAGAACTTATCTAAGTGCTTGAGGAGAAGGGCTGTGTTCTGACTTCTTAGGTTCTTGAGGCCTAGTCCCCCTTTATTCTTAGGCATTGTGCATTTTTTGTATGCCACCAGAGATTTGCCTTTAGCATTGACCTCGGATCCTCTCCAGAGGCAGGTTTTGATAGCTTTATCTATATGATCAAGGACTGCAACTGGGACTTGTGTGGTGCACATTGCATACACCGGCATAGATGAGACCACTGATTTTGCAAGTTCTAGACGACCAGAGTAGGTGAGCATTGAGGAGATGGAAGTGAGCCTTTTTTCTGTTTTGGTCATGATCAGCCCATAATGTTCAACTCTCGGTTTGGTTGTCCCAAGCGGCAAACCCAAGTAAGTGAAAGGAAGGCTCTGAACTTTGCACCCAAAAATTCCAGCCAGGATTTGAGCTTCATCAGATTCCATGTTTAGGGGCACTAAGCAAGATTTTGCATAGTTAACCCTCAGTCCTGTAGATTGGGAAAAGGATTCTAGTAGACCTTTTAGACAATGTAGTTCTCTTTGTGAGGCTCTCATGATCAGGATGGTGTCGTCGGCATATTAAATAATGGGAAAACCAGCTTCATCATAGGCCGGGATTGGTAGCTGAAATAAACCTTAGGCGTGCCCTTTGTTAACTATGCACTGGAGCAACTCTGCTGCTAAGACAAAAAGCAGGGGGGAGAGAGGATCTCCTTGTCGCACCCCCCTCTTGCATTCAAATTGTTTCCCCGGGACTCCATTTAGGAGGATAGAAGATGAGACAGAGTCAAGTATTTTCCTTATCCAGTTGAGCCAAGTGCTGTCAAAGCCCATATGATCCATCATTGTTATGATGGTGTCGTGTTCAATTGTATCAAAGGCTTTTGTGAAGTCTAGCTTTAGGACAATTATTTTCCTTTTTGTTTGCTGACATTGATGAATGTACTCATATGCCCATGCAAGGCAGTCTTGAATGGTTCTTGTTTTGATAAAACCATATTGGTCCTTGTGTATCAAAGGAATAATTTTGGCTTGTAAACGTTCTCCAATCAGCTTTGTGATGATTTTGAGCATGCAGTTGAGCACAGATATTGGTCTGAAATCATTTACTGTTATTGGATTGTTAACCTTCGGTACTATAGTAATGTATGAGGTGTTAAGGGCATGAAGGTCCAGATTCCCATGGAAGAAGTCCTCACAAAAAAGATAGACATCTTCTTTTATTATTTCCCAGCACTTTTTAATGAATAGGCCATTGAAACCGTCTGGACCAGGAGCCTTGCTGCAAGGCATATGTTTTACTACTCGATCAATGTCCTCCCTGGTGAAAGGTGAAGATAAGTGTTGCAGGTTTGTATGCCTTTGAATTAAGCTTGGAAGGTCATATGACATTCTTGGACTGGATGTGTGCCCCATTCTAGCTTTATATTCCTCCCAAAGTAATGCCGCTTTCTCAAAGTGATCAGTCAATGTTCTTCCATCTTCAGTGTCTAAACTTGTGATTGGTTGGTTCTGTACCTCTCAGTTGCCGCAGCATGAAAGAATTGTGTACTTTCATCTCCTGAGACAGCCCACCTTACAGTGTATCTTTTCTTCCAGAAATCCTTCTTTGCCTGGAGTAGCTTTAGAATATGCATTTTGAGGATTCTTCTGAAGTTGCCTTCCTGTGGGAACAAGGGTCTCAGTTCTTCTAGTTTGTCCATGATTAGCAGCACCTTTTCACACTCCTTTATCTGTGTGTTGAGCTGTGAGAGTGTTTTCCTCCACCTCTTGAGGGCTCTTCTTAGCAACTTGAGTTTTGCTGAAATTCTTGTTGCGCTGTTTGAGGCTGTAACTTCTGTCTGCCACACAATTTTGACAAGATCCAGAAACCCCGGTTGGTCAACCCAATAGTTCTCGAAACGAAAAACTTGTGCTTTGGGTATCTTGGTCCCAATTTGTACCATGCAGGGAATATGATCTGATGTGGGACGTCCAAGTGGCAGGAGCATGGTATTTAGATATTCAGTTATCCAATTCACAGATGTGAAGCACCAATCAATTTGTTCAAGAAGAGGGTCTGCTTGCATATTGCTCCATGTATAGCTTCTTCCCTTTAGAGGGATCTCCTGCAGATTTAGATTATTTATTATATCATTGAAGGTCATAACATCATGCATGTTTCCTCCATCCTTATTTCTGTCTGATAGAGATCTATAGAAGTTAAAATCTCCAATGATCATCCAGTTGCTTTCATCATCAATCTCTAGGTTGTTTAGCCAGTTGATAAAGTCTTGTCTTTGTTGACCGTGTGAAGGCCCATAAACAACTGTGAGTTTCCATTCTTCATTGTTATGAGTTGAGTTGAATTTGACCGTGACAGAGAACCTGTTGGTTTCAATGGTTTGCCCTTGAAACATGGACCCGTTCTATCCTACTATGATTCCACCTGAGGCACCTTCTGAAGGGGAAAAAGCAAATTTGTTGAAGCGCTTTGGGGCAAATTTTCTGATGTCACTCGGCTCAAAGTGTTGCTTCTTTGTTTCCTGAAGACAGTAAATTGAACAAGAACTTTCTTCAATTTTGGCTCTGATTGCATTACATTTATCTGTAGAGTTAAGTCCTCTAATGTTCCAGTTTAGAACATTCCATCTTCTTTTGTTGTTATTGTTTGTATCCATTTAAACAACTATTGTAACTTGATGGTGTTGACAGCCACAGGCTGACAAAGATGCAATTGTAAGGGCCGACAGAATGGTACTTGAGATCATGCTGAGGAAGAACATAACTGAACTGCATCTGAGGAAGGCAACATAACAGAAAAACAGACATGAAAGGCAGGCAACAACCACGACTGCATCCAAGAACAGCTGAGAAAGCGAACATTTCACAGGCCACAAAGCTGAACGCTGTCTGATGCAAAGAGACGATTACTATTAACCAGCAAATATCTAAAACATCCAGGAGACAAGTGCTCATGCAAGCCATCAGTTCCACCCAAAAGATACAGCCATCGCACAAGAAGTCTAGTACCCGAAGTTTGCTGAATTTACAAAAGACAGGAGCAGGGCATTCCCTGCTGGCAACGACTAAGCTAGGCCTACTATCCATCGATCACTTGTTGCGATGTCCCGCTGCTGCTTCCGTCTCCTTGTGTTGCATCTGGAGCAGGTGCAAGAAGCAGCATTGGCGTCACCTCCTCATGAGGGATGCCACATCTAGTTGTTGCCACCCTCTGCAGTTCAGTGACAGAAATTTCAGGATGGGTTGAGTTGGACTGAGTAAGCTTGTCAAGTTCAGACAGGTCTGGAAAAGTAACAGAGTCACATATATTAGGCAACAAGAGCTTACCAGTGCAGGGGGCAGAGGAGACCACCTTACACTTGGACTTGCTACGAGTCACTGGTCCTTTTGATTCAGAATGTGACATTTTGTAACCATCATTTGTGACTTTGCTTCTCTTGCTTCTTCTAAGCTTGGCGACTGTTTCAGGGGTGATTGACCTTTTGCTGGAGATGACTTTCCTGGTTGGAGTGCGTTGCGGGAGCCGTTCTTCATCAGTAGAGGAGAAGATGGGGGCACTATGGATGATCAAATTATTGTCAGTGTTGCGCAGATGGACCGACCTTGTCCTCCTCCTGAAGTATCTCTGTCCGATGAGCTGGTTGTTAATGGTGAACACAGGTGCTTCCACATCTGGGAGATCCTCAATGACACAAGAAGCTTTGGGGATCACAATGGGGCAGGCCGGTGAGATGACTACAGCTGCTTCTCCTGTCTGGAAAACACTGAAATGAAACCTGGACTGGGAAAGCATATAATTGTTGAACTGATGTGGTGCTATGCCATTGAAGGTGACCGTGCAGGTTGCAAGAATTTTCTTGATTGTGCTGAAGATCATGCTGGTAAGCAGAGCACGGTGTCCTTCCCTGTTGTTGGAGAGGAGGTTGCAAGCATTGCTAGTAGGCAGTACAGGACCAAAAGGAACAAGTTGGGTGTGGTGTGGCTTCACTGTGACAGGATCAGCAGGTACTCCCATGTTGATATCTTCCTCTGGCATTACAGCATCAATGGCAATCTCCCTTGACTGGGCAGAACCTTGTGTGAAAGAGAAGCTTGGAGCTTCAGGGTCATGAACAATTGAGCCAGCATTGGAGCCCTGGTCAGGTTCTTGATCATTTTGCTGTGGCTGGTTGTTGTTGACGAGCTGGTTGACAAATTGATCTGCCATGTTTTGGACAAACTCTGCTTCCCCCGGAACAATGGGCCCAAAGAATGGGTGAGGGTTACCGTTGTGAGGAGGAGCATCTTCCTCATCTGGAGGTGCATCATCAGCAAACTGGGAGTTAACTGGCACAGTCCATGAACGACCTTCCCCATCCATCTGACGTCCAATATTGATCACCAAGCTGCGCGGAACTTCTAACAGATTATCAATGAGGACCTTGAGCATCACCCGGGCCAGGCTGCGATCTGTAGGGATCCAGGACAGAAACTGACCAAAAGGGGCACACACCTGCTGGAAGATTGTCTCTTCTTTGAGATCAAGAGGGTAACCCAACAGCATGACCCAACCCTTCCGAGCAAAAGGTGCACGCCTAAAATTGATCGGTGCTTCATCATGCTTGACAAAGATAAACTGTCTATCCTCTATGTGGTGTGGGTTCATTGCAAGGAGGGTATCTCTCTGACAAGCATCCTTGAGACGATAAATCCCAACTCCATGAGGGTGATAAGAGTAGAACACCACAGTCTTCCATACCTGCACCTCGATGTAGTCACTGATCTCATGCATGAACTGAAGAACTTGTGCTGGGTTGAGCTGCTCCTCGGTGACTGCGATGGCGCAGTCCTCATGGCTGGGTGGTGGCAGATCACCAGAGATGCAGACGGTCCGGCAAGGTCGACGGTGAACTCCACCGTCCTCCAGCTGCATGCCACGCTGGAGGAAGCGATGCGGGGTGTAACAGCTCGGGTCCTGAAATACGGCTTAGTCCCACTCGCACGTCGGATGAGACACACCTACTTAATAACTCGCTTACGCTTTCGTCCTCGCTTCACGTAAAAGGATTAATCCAGAGTTACTAAGCATCGGAAACCCGGCTATTTAAATCGACTCAACTCAACCACAACCACCGATGCGGTACTAAACTCACGAAGCTACAGTAGCCGCGACGCTACAGTGACTCGTGGCTACAGTACTGGGCCAGGTTCTCACAATCTCCCCCCTTAAGGGCTCGACGTCCTCATCGAGCGACTCACCCTTTCAGGACAAGCACCTACCAGGACCGCCCCTTCTTGGCCACGTCCGTACGCCCAGAGCTGGCACACATGCCCGTGTGTCCTCACTAGGCCCACACGTGCCCTGGCACGCACGCGCCCGTGAAACCGCGAAGGTCGGCTCTGATACCACCTGTAACAGCTCGAGTCCCAAAATACGGCTTAGTCCCACTCGCACGTCGGATGAGACACACCTACTTAATAACTCGCTTACGCTTTCGTCCTCGCTTCACGTAAAAGGATTAATCCAGAGTTACTAAGCATCGGAAACCCGGCTATTTAAATCGACTCAACTCAACCACAACCACCGAGGCGGTACTAAACTCACGAAGCTACAGTAGCCGCGACGCTACAGTAACTCGTGGCTACAGTACTGGGCCGGGTTCTCACACGGGGCGATAGGGAAGTTGGCCATGGCGCTCTGGTTGCGAGAGAGGAGAGCTGTTTGGGCTGCGTCACCCTCCAGCAGGGGAGGGGAGGGGCTTCTTTGGTGGGAGCAGGAAGGTGAGGAGGCAGCTTCCTTTGAGTTTAGTGCACCATCACAGGCTTTAGTCCCATCCGTCTGTGGCGCGCACGGCTCAAGGCGTGCAGAGACATGATGCACTGATGTTGTGGGCTTTGGAGCCCATTTACTGTGAAGAGACGGCCTCTTAAAACAATGCCTTTCTATATGGCCATAGTTGAAGCAAGAACGGCATCTGATCTTGTTGATACACTCCCTGACGAAGTGGCCCGGGCTGAGGCAACGGTAGCACACCAGAGGAGAACGGTCAAAAACGGGACAGACTCATGCCAGCTGCAGGCTGCACAGGAGCCGAGGCCGTAAGATCACGTCGTCCTTTGCTGAGTTCGCCCTTAATGCGGGCAAAAATCTTGGGCGCCGGGATCACAGAATGGGAATTTGAATTTTGAACTGAAGCCACACGAAGAGGGAAGATAGCAGAGTTCATCGGACAGTAGAGGGAACCGAATTTGATCACTGAGGATAGTTCTACTGGCTTCGATTTCTTTTCTGGAGAATCCAGGATCAGCTGCTTGCTGAAGGAAACATGCCGATGATGTGAACTTTTGGTCTTTTTCCTGCTCTTGATAAGAGTCCAGCTGTTCTGCTCTTCCTTCTCCCATCAGGCGACTTCCTCTTGGGAATTTGCACCACCGTCTCTCCAAAGATGGAAGTAGACATCGAAATGTGCAGTGATGATTCTTTTCAGCTCACAGACAGCAAGACCTACTCTCTTATTGGCAACCGAAAACTGGAAATGCCTATCCTTTTGGTAAGTGACATGAAAACCAGCAGGTGTACCACCCAAACAAGCATGCAGAGCAAGACTAGCGGAGGATTCAGTGAGCCGGAAAGTGTGGCGACGGAAGACGGCAAGCATGTGAAAAGCTCCCAATGGTGAGGAGAAGGATGGTGTACCGAGGACCTGAAGTTGTAGAGGATGTTCCTCTGGAAGATCCTCCCCGGCGAGAAGTCCCATGGCCTGATCAACTCCGCGAGGTCTGCATCCTCCTGGAGTTCCAGCAAATCCCCAGGGCCCGAAGACATGGCCACAGGGACGGCGCGACGAGGTGCGGAAGCTAGTGCGCGGCATGAGCGCCGGCGAACTCGAGCTTAACGGCGGCGAGGGTAGCGGTGAGGTGCGAGGCGGAGCGGGAGCGCAGAGAGAGCGAGAGCGCGTGGGGAGCCATTACGGGCTAGTAGGTCCTTTTTGATGTCATCAGGACACGATTATATTAGTACCAATTGGCACTAAACATTGTGTCCTACTGGAGGGACTGTATTGTATTTGTTTTTGTAAATGCCTTCTCCAGTTTTTCTAATATATTATTTATAGTTTCACTTTCTCTATTTTATCATAAGCTCTATAAGTTATTATGTTGATTCCATGGCTTTTAATCCAAATATTATTTTTTAGGCACCGGAGATTGTGAGAGAGATGACCTACGATTTCGTTTTGCTTGGCCGACTTGGAGGCAAAATGGCAAGTGCAAATTCTGATATCATAGCCATTAGTCAGGATTCTTGAAATTTTGAATTACCGTGGTTCTGTCACCATCCTGAAAAATTTATTTTGAGTATGCATTGTGTTACATATAACATAATATAAATTTGATGCAGAATGTCAATACTGAAGAGGACGTTGATGTCATCATATCTAAATGAAGGGGCCATATATTTCCTTGTAAGGTATCTACTAATACTCTTATTCTTTGGTGGATGGTTATGCTGATCTCAGGCATCACTTTAAGCACATTCATGTAATTTTTATTTGGTCATGTTAATCCAGAGTATGCCAGGAACTGCAGTTTTTGGTAGGGATAATGTCTTCAGCCAGGATGTCTTATTGCTCCATCGCATGGCGCATGCATCAGGGTTTAAAAATTTATATTGGGCAATTAGCTAATTGAGGTAGACCTGAATAACTGTCAGGCTGGCCTGCAGTACTGATGTGAAGTGTGTTTGTATGCTATTTGAATCACTGAAATGAAAAGCTTGAGGTTCTTAGCTCAAATACGAAGTCCGAACTGCTCAGCTACATCAGTTTTATGTGTTGAAATGAAATGATAAGCCGTGTGCATGCCAATTCAATTGTGTTTCTTTCACGTTGATTGGCTGATGATTAGATACTATTGTTTCTCATGTCTTTCTTGTTAACCCTTTAAAACCTGTGATAGCAAACTACTTTATGAGCATGTGGGCCCTAATCACCGGCTCACAGTTAGTGCTGGAGTAGTATTGCATTGTTGTATTCTTAATATATCTGGTGTAAGGAGGTGATACCAGGTAATTGTTTAATGGATCCTTGTTCAATCGCCAATGAGTGACCGGATCCTGGTATGTTAGCTGATGTTTATCATCTTTCTTCTCTATAGAAACCGTTGTTAGAATGCTTTTGACATCTTTGAATCATTTTGTTCGTCTCAGCTTGTGTGTAATTCGTGGAGATTTTTTTTTTCAAAAGCTACATATATAGACTTTGGTAATGATGAGTAGATGATATCTATAATGATGCGGCCGTGGCAGCGACCACACACTGAAAACCTTGAAAGGTGTGGATGTGGGAGAAGAGACTTCTATTGTTTCGTTGATCAAACTGCAAGATTACCCGTTACATCTAGCTCTTGATGTTGGACTTTACATCTTGTGTTGGCATATATGCATCACGCAGAGAAAATTATGAATCCCAATTTATTAACATATGGAAAGATTGGGTCGGTCGGTCATCCGACTAAAATCTGTTGCAGGTGGACCTTATTTATCGAATACGAACGGTATAAATTTCAAAAAAATATGTACATAGCTCATGCCGAAACACATCCACTACGCTAGCCCATCAAGCACGTCACGGAAACTCGCAACGGCGAGCCGGTGAGGACACCGGGCTGGGCTCTCCTCTCCGGTGACTCCGGTCGCACTCGTCGCAGCAGCTTCGCCGATCCCATGGAAACGCAGGCTGCTCTGTCCGTCCGTGGGATGGATGATCCCACGAAGCATCGTCCATGGTGATCGTCTTCGAGTAAGCATAAGCGAGATAATTAAACAGCCGTCAGCTTAGCACCCTACTCATGAAGGATGTTAAATCGTTCGGCCGTATATTTCTTGCAGTTTTGTCATGGCAATATGCTTTTCCACGGAATCTATTTTTGAACCGCACAATCAGTTTTTTTTTTTTTTTTTGTAATGAAGCAGTTGGCCGGGAGATGAGAGCACCGTACGCTGCAGACCTGCAGTGTTGCACATTAGGGTGTTCGTTGAACTGCCGCTAAAGTTTAGACCCCTCTGAGAATCTTACTATTAAATTTTTTTTCATTGACAAACCTATGTCACGACCCCCCCCTAATCGCGAGACGAATCTAATGAGCCTAATTAATCTATGTTTTGCTACAGTGATGCTACAGTATCTTCTAATCACGCCTTAATTACCCTCATTAGATTCGTCTCGCGAATTCGAGCGGAGTCCTGAAATTAGTTTCGTAATTAAACTTTATTTGTAATCACAATATTCGTTGGAAAAACCCTCTAAAGTTTAGACCCCCTGCGCCGAACCCCTTAGCTAGCGAGCCGGAGTAAAAAGCAAGGCAGACAAGGAATCTCTTCGCCGCTTCAGTCCAGTACTCCAGTGCCGGGCGACGGGCGTGAGGCTTTGCTTGCTAGCTGCTCCACCTTTCTGCGCGCAGCATCCCCATTTTCATGACCGCATGGCTCGGCATGCCTGCGCCTACCCCATATGTTCCCAGATTCATAGCTTATGGGAGAAATAGATTGATTAGCCGTGCCGCAGCGCCCCAGTAACTGTGTCACTGTGAACTCGATCGTCCATCGCTTTCCTCCCCTATATATTAATCGTTTTCCATGAGCTCGGCTGATGAACGAAAGCTACGGCAAGAAGACGAGCCGCAGACCGAATCGGCGGTGTTGGTGCGGTGCGTGATCAATAATTGCCTGGGCCTGTGAGCGATGTTGCACAGATTTGGCGTCCAAGTGTAAAAGGCTGTGGCTGAGACGTGTTGCCGAAACGGGCAAAGTGGTTCGTGCGGCAAAAATTCTATATCACCGTGCCCTGACGCGTCATGACACCTTTAGGGTATGCGTGCATGCTTGTCAGGCGTTGGATGAGAAGATCATTGGGCCGTGTACCTTCCCTAGCTACCCATCTCCAGATCACGGAGCGTGCCGTGTTTCCGGTCGGCCGTGTACCGAACTACTGATGCACCGATCGAACGGTGATTCATTCACGGGACGCACGAAGTCACAAGCATGCAGTGGGTGCGTGCGTGACAGCTCGAGGGCTTTCCTTCTTCGGCTCGCCCTGCCATTGTGCATGTGCGGTCAAGGACGGCGAGCTTTGGCCGAAAACGGAATGGGCCTCCCCACCGGCTCACTGACTCGCCCCCGTCCCGCTCCCTCAGCGTGCCACCACAATAATTACCGCACCTACTGTTCTCCTCCTCCCGGCCACACCAGTTGCCTTGCCATTCGCTCAAGCTCCAACTCCCAGACACCGCCGATCGATCGAGCCAGCCGCGCGCCGTAGAAGGCGCTCGTAGCTCGCCGCCATGGCCGGCCCGCACAACCGCCACCTGATCGTGCTCCTCGCTGCCGCCTGCCTCGCCGTGACCGTGGCCGCGGCGTGGTTCTTCTGCTCGTGCACGGAGCTGGAGATCGCCAACTAGATCTGCGCGGCGCATGCATGGCGGCGAAGGCCTCGCGAGCTGCGTGTCGCGGTACATGGAATTCCGGGCGAGGCACGAGACTAGTGCGTGCCAGGAGACGTGTGGTTCTGGATTATTCGCGCATGCCCAGCAAAGCACGTCACGGAAACTACTCGCAAGTCGCAACCGCGTGCTGGCCGGTGCTCTCCACTCGATCGGCGGTCCCAGCAGGTTCGATCGCCAGTTCCATGCAAACGCAGGCGCGCTCGCGTTGTCCCTGTCATGCATGTCAGCGTGCGGCAAGAAGCAAAGCGCAAAAGCTAGGCAAACGCCGTGAGCTAGCTCGACGATGAGCCGGCGCGTGGTCTACCTTTTGTGACGAGTTAACCGGCGGTAAACGTCTGCGGCCAATCCGACGAATAATCGTCCTCCATGGCTAAACAGAAGCGATCGAGGAGACCGTCAGCTCACAGCACAGTACTACTCAAGTGTCGCGATGAATGCATGTTAAATGGTTCGGCCGTGTATTATTTCCTACAGTTTTGTCATGGTAATGATACTCCTTTCCAGCCTAGGGATCTGTTACGTTGTGTGAACTGCACAATCAGTTTTAGAATAAAGCAGCTGGGAGGAGAAGGGAGCGACGTACGTACGTTGCAGTGCTGCACACATTTAGCAAGCCGAGTAGGAGACGCAAGGCAGCCGAGTCATCTCTTCGCCACTTCAGTCCTGTGCCGGGCGTGAGGCTTTGCTTGCCAGATCCTTCTCCACGGCCGGTTTCATTACAAATCGATTGGTGTCTTTAATCCCAATCAGCTGCTTTTGTCCAGTTACGTACGACGATTGCTCATCGCTTTTGTAATTCTGGATGAAAAGAAAAACACGAAAACGAATTAAGGCAAGAAGATGAGCCGTAGGTGCATGGAATCGGCAGTGTCGGTGCGAGATCAATTGCCTGGGGCTGTGAGCGACGTTGCACAGATTTGGCGAGCCAGGAAGAAAGGCCGAGGCCGAGACGTGAGTAATGCTAGAGTCACAAAATTATTCACGCTATTGTTACGCACAAGCTGATGTGGTAGTATTTAATTGATTTAACATTAGGTGAGCCTCTTCTTAATTGATGGAGGGTAATTTATTTTTGAAGCCACGTAAGATTCAGTGCTTGGGAATTTCGTGACTCTGCATTACTCTTAGACGTGGTGCCTTAATGCTATACTTTCACCGTAGCCGACCGGACACGTCAGTGTATAATATGCGTGCATGCATCTGAACCGTTGGATGAGAAAATCATTGGGCCGTGTACCTTCCCTAGCTACCCATCTCCAGATCACGGACGACTCTATATCCATCTATCTATATGATGAACACAAGGAGTAGTGCTACACACGCACGCTTGCTGCTAGTGCTTGTCTTCCTGCACACCCGCACCGGACGCGCGCTCCTCTGACAAACCCTCGCCGTCGCTCGCGTTCGTTCTGCCATGGCCGTCGGCAAGATCCTCCGCCAGGTCCTCCGCAACACCACCTTCAGCATGGCCGCCGGGATCGTCCTGGTCCTCCTCCTCAACGGCTTCATCTACTGCCCGCCCGTCGACGACGACTCCTCGGCAGCCCCCAGCCCCGGCGACTCCTCGGCCTGCCCCTGTGTCTGCAGCCCGCCGGACGGCGGCCTCTGCGTCGACCTCTCGCGCAAGGCCAGGGACGTCGTCGCTCTTCTCCTCGGGGCCCTCTGCCAGCTGACGGCCAGGGCCCTCTTCGGCAACCCCTTCGCCGCCGACGACGACGACCAGGAGGAGGCGGCCGGCGCAGCCAAGAAGGCCGGATACGTCGCCATCCGCGAGGACGACGTCGAGAACTGATCGATGGCGTGCTGCGAGGCGCTCTGGGGGCGGAAGGGTATGCAGGTCATCATCCTACTCCAGCGGTAGTACTAAATAATCCCTGATGAGCACTAGTAATTGCTAGCAGATCTGCTACTGCGTCACGCTATTGTTGTTAAGTGCTTGGTACTCGATCCCCTGTTTGCTACCGTTGATTGCTCTTTTGCATTGGGTGTTGGCTTGCTATATCTGATCCCAACTTTTCTGCAAGAATACTTATGTGTGTGCCTCGCATTTCTTATGCCGTTGCTTGAGTGTTCATGAATACTATTAGAACGCTGGGCTGGCGAGATGTCATTTGTTTTCTCAGTGCTTTCTAGGCAACCGGGCTGCGGGGTCTGTTCTTCCTTTTATTTCTCAATTCCCCAGGGGGTTGAAATGGGATCATGTGAGCACCTGACCATTTCGTTTCAAATCGGAGTCGATTTTGATTTCCCCCGTTTTTCCAGAGGAATTCGTGACATGATACTTTTTCGTGATGTTTCTGTTCTACTATCTAGATGACTCGGATTCGGAAGTGTCCCCGACTCCACCCGCCAAGGCTCTCCCCCCTCTCCCTAACCCTTCTTTCAGTAGATCAAGGCGCCAACTCAAGCCAACCGGCGCTCACCTCTAGCCGTCGCCGGCGAGCACTTCCTCCTCGCCGGCCTCACGCCCGTGCGTGTTCCAGTGAGACGACACGTAGCTCGGCCCCATGCCCTCGAGGGTCGCATCGAACGGCTCCGGTCGCACGCATGGACGGCTGTGATCTCACGTGCCGGCCCCACCACAATTCCTCAGGCGAACGAATTAGAGCCCCAACCACCACGGCGCATGAAGGTGGGAGATCTTACACGGCCCAACGATCTCTTCTCATCCAACGGCTCGCATGCACGCACGCGTACGCTAAAGGTGTCATGACGCATTGACGCGTCCGGACACGGCGAAAAGTATTGCATTCTCCCTCCGCACGAAGCGCTTTGCCCCTTTCGGTAACACGTCTCGGCCACATGCACTAGGTCGCCAAATCTGTGCAACGATGTCGCTGACGCAGCCCCAGTCAGTTATTATTGATCCCGCACCAACACCACCCATTCCATCCACGGCTCATCTTCTTGCCTATAGCATTGGCTTTCGTTTTCTCTTTTCATCCAGAACCAAATAAAAGTGATGATGATCGATCCAGTTCAGAGTGACACACAGTCGTTAATTACTGGACAAATTAAAGCAGCTGAGGGTCACACCAATCGATTTGTAATGAAACCGGTGGAGCAGCTGGCAAGCAAAGCCTCACGCCCGGCACTGGACTGAAGCGGCGAAGAGATGCCTCGGCTGGCTTGCTTTTCCTATTCGGCTTGCTAAATGTGTGCAACAGCACTGCAACGTAGTACGTCGCTCCCATCTCCTCCCACCTGCTTTATTCGAAAACTGATTGTGCAGTTCACAAACAGATCCCATGAAAATTAAGGCGTATTGTTACCATGGCAAAAAACTGTAGTAGGAAATAATACACGGCCGAACCATTTAACATGCATTCAACATACTGTGTACTACTACACTTGAGTAAGTACTATATAAGCTGACGGTCGTTTAGTTTATCTCCTCGCTTCTGTTTAGCCATGGAGATGGAGGACGATGGTTTGTGGGATTGGCCAGAGACGTTTACCGCCAGGTAAAAAGGCTCAGGCACGGATCGATCCCACCACGGACGGACAGACCACGCGCTCGCTCACCATCGAGGGCGTTTGCCTTTGCGCTTTGCTTCTTGCTGCGCACTCGACACGCGCACGCTGACATGACAGGGACCACGCGAGGAGGGCGCGTCTAGTATTTTGCATGGAGTTGGCAAACCTGCTCGGACCGGAGCGGAGAGCCCGGCAGCCGCACCGTGCTGTTGCGACTTTGCGAGCTTCCGTGACGTGCTTGCTGGGCATGCGCCGCTTTGGTGTACGCACGCTTCAATGCCCTCCTGTGTGATCGATCGATCGATTGATCAGAGCGCGCCGTGCATTCGTGCTGCGAGCCGCTGGACGATTGGATATGACGCTTAGAGGCAGGGGCCGGCCGACGTATCGCGCCGCGCGTACGTGCTTGGCCTGTTGGCCTGGCTGCGCTTGATCAGGGGGAGAAGCGAATTGGAGCCATGCATGAGGGTCTTATTATCGCCTGATGATGGAAAGAGAAGAAGGGAAGTTCGACTGCAGGCCCAGTACAGTGATAATCAGTGCGCGTCCATGGCAGTATTAGTAGCACCCTGCTCAAACCAACAGTACGACGTCAACATAGATCAACATGTATAAGCAGTTCTTAGCACTAGCCAGTCAACCCATGTAATAATTGCACGGGCTAGAAAGTTATCAGAAACGTGAATAGTCCAGGCTTTAAACATACCAAGGCTGAAGCTATGTAAACATGCCAACGGCCCAACATATAACATACTCCGTGCCTTCAACTCTACCATGGTCTGCACACTATTTTTTTTTTATGCATCGGTCATTGTTTGTACAGGAAAAATCAAGGGTATATGGTGTTAATTTTTTTTATCTATGATTCTCTTGGATAAATTATTAGTTTATTTCATAGAATTTGGTGAAGCTCCTTTTTATTTAGCTTCGAGCCTTTAGTTCACTTTCATTATCATATTAATTTAATTTTGCTCATTTGTGATATAAGATTAAAAAAGGTAAAACTTGCAGCTGCAATATACAAAAGTACTAAGTTACCTTAAGTAAAATTATTTTTCGTGAATTGGATATAATTTTTCAACTTGGACGTGTAATTATTTTGTCAATTCAATCAGCATTGTGTTTGGTCTCCAAGTTTCTTTTTTAATTCTGATTCACATAAATTGGTCGTCTTGGACATGGCAAGCTCTATCTTGTCGCAGTCAGAAGTGAATGAAATGCATGCTCTTGACTTTCTTCGTTCTGTCAAAGCTCAATTGTGCAATCATGCCTACCTTACATTCAGCAGATCGCTTCTTCATGATCCTGGAGGTCCAGCTAAGTTATACGATACTGATGATAAATGCAAATTTTTCGAGCAAAAACAAGTTTAAACTATGTTGTTCATCAACTTTGGATGGATGACATGCATGAGATTCCTTATAGTTGTTGATGAAGTTTGATAGGAAAAGCTTCTTCCTTATATCTTGATTTGGATGATCAAAATTGCCGACCAAATTATTTTGTGATAATCAAACATAATCTAAGTTTTCTTCGACTCAACATTCGAGACACCCTTGTCGCAAAAAAAAAAACATTCGAGACACCCGACGAACGCATCGAGACACAGAGGGCAAGCGTGTGCATCAAACGGGAAAAGTAAACAACTTTCAGACCAGCAAATTAAATAATCGACGAGACGCAGTCATTTAAACTAGTACTAGCAAACATTATTGTAGCGACCCGCGTTTTTGCCCGTTGTCAAAAACCACTAAAAATTTGAACTTTTTTTAATTTTCCAATTAAAATAAATTTGTTAGCTTTAGTTAGTAGCGAAACCAAAAGATTTTGAATTTTAAACCATGCATAAAAGTCACCATATGCATTTTCGTGTTTTTCTTGATTTGTTTGAGTGTTGGTTTCAATCCTTCCTTTTGAATGAATTCAAAATCCATTCAAAATCAATTCCAGCAAAAGATCAAACCTATCTTCCTTATCGGGCCGCCCTTCTTCTTTTTCTCCTGGCCGGCCCACTCTCTCTTCCCTCTTTTCTCTCTTTCTTTCCCGCGTGGGCCGCTGCGATCTCGGCCCAGCTTCGCCGCACCAGCCCAGCCTGCCTCTCCTCCTCTCCCGCTGACGTGTGGGCCCGGCGCCCGTCGTCAACCTCCAGCGCGCCGGCGCAAATCGCGCCCGCGCCCATTCCGGCGTGCTCCCTCGCCGCCTTCGTCATCTCCAAGCGCCAGTAACCGCGCGTGAAGCTCGCGCGCAGCTCAACCGCCTCCACTGCCCCGTCCCGTCACCACCTTCCTCTACTTAACGCGCGCGCCAAGCTTCCCGAAACCCGACGAGCCCCACTCCTCCGTCGTCAGCCACAGCAGCTCTCTCCCTCGCCTTGTCTCGTTCGCGCCACTGCTCAAGCTCCGCGCCGCCGTCATCCCCATCCTCGGCGAGCGCGAACCGCGTTCGCACGTCTCGTCGCACAACTACTCCGGCAAAGAAAAATCTCGCCGGGAACCGCCTTCGCCTACTGCTCCGCACCGCCATTGCCGCCTATAAAGCAAGGGGCAGACCCTCTCTATCTCTCTCTCATTTCATTTCACTCCCTCACTCACTCCCGAGCTCTCCACTGCTCAATTCCCCACTCCACTCTCTCTCCGGTGAACTCTCCGGTGAGCTCTCTCTCTGCTGACGGTGAGTCCCGACGTCTACTTCTTCCACTTCTAGCATCTCCTTTCCGCGCTCGACACGCTGATGCCCTTCCTTGGCGCAGCCGTGGCTTGCAGGTGGAAACTCGTCTGAACCCTAGCTCCGCCGTCCGCCGTCTCCGTCGCCGACACTCCTCTGTTCCCTCTCTCACCTGACCGAGAGCACGGTGAGCACCCCCACGCTCTTCTCTCTCTTTCGCGCATGATCTCGTTGACCTTTGCCAGTGCACGCACCTCTTCCTCTAGCTCCGGTCATCGCCGCAGCTAGAGCTTGTCGCCGGCCTCGCTCTGGCCGCGCTCGACCCCGTTAGAGTAGTGCATTAGCTACACCATGTCTTCGCGCACCTCGCGCGCGTGCACGCGCACGAGCCGGGCTCCGCGAGCACCTCCCTTTTCCTTCTTTCTCCCTCGCGCGTTGCCTCCGCCATGAACTCCGGCGAGGTTCGCGCCACACTCTCACAGCGTCCCGTTGACAACTTCTCGCGGATTCATGTCCGCCTTGATCCCACGCACTCGCACAACCATTCGCAGGAGCTCTCTCACCCTTGCGCACACCTCCACGCCGAGCGCCGTCATGGCCGCCGCGTTTGATCTCGCCGCCGGCCGCCGTGAGAACCCCTCCGACCTGGCCGACCCCTTCGCACGACTCTCCGCACTTCCGCGCACTCGCGCGACCGCTCACACCGGTCAAGTCTCACCCCCTCACCTTTCCCCTTTTCTCGCCGGCGCACCGCCAACTCCGGCGACGCCGCGCCGCCGCGTCCGTCATCCCCGACGACAACATCTCCCACCTTCGCACTCGCCGTCACGCGCTGATCACGGAGATGTGCTCCGTTTCCACTCTCGACGCATGTAGCCGCCGCCGGCGACGATTCCGGCGAGGCCGCCGCCGCGCGCCGCCGCGCGCCGTCGCGTTTGACCGCGCCGCGCCAGCGTCCGACGTGGCACGCCACGTCGGCGCGTGGGCCCGCAGCGACCCGGTCACCCTGCACGCGTGGCAAACCCGGCGCACCGTGGACCTGCCATTCTAAGCCGCCCGGTCCACCGCTCTATGGACCTGGCTCACAAAACAGTAATCAGCGGACCCCGCTGGGCCCTTTGGCCCACCAGTCAGTGGAACAATCCGCTGAAAATTGCTACGGCCACACTGGAAACGCACACAAAATCTTATTTCGCCCACTTTCCAATAACAGAAAATTCCCAAAATTCCTAAAATACTTTATCACTTCCTAACATTCTCCAATACTTGTTAGCCTCTGATTAATTATGTATCTCACATACAAAATTAATCAGCTAAACTCAATTGAATCAATTCATTTAACTTCAAATCATATCTTTTTCATTCTAACTCCGATTTTGGCGAATCTTGCGCCAAAATTCATCTAAAATCATAATCTATCCAGTGCCACCAAAATCAACTCCCATCGGATTTTATTTGGATTTTATTCGGATTTATTGCTCTGTTAATTTGATTGCAAGCGGTAGATTTATTCTTTTTAACTCGATAGATAATCAAGACAAAGACACTGAAGATCCTGATTACGAGGATTTAGAGGAAGAAGAACTTGGTGAAGGCAAGTCTAACTTCCATTGATCATATTGATCCTATGTTTGCAAGTATCCTAATTAGAGCTGTTTATAAATAAATTGCATGATATTTAAATGAATTTAAATGCTAGAATGGTCCTATGCAATATTTGATTGCCTGCCTTGACTTGATTACATCCTGTATCCTTGTTAGCCCTAGGAATCAACATCATTAATTTAATTAATGAATTGTTGATATGCTCGCTGCTTAGGACTTTCACATGCGTTTAATTAATATTGCTCACATGATTTTCGTGTAAATGCGTGTGTCTTGGTGGTGTGTGTAAATGTGAAATTGGGTGGTTAATAATAAGTGCAACCCTAGTGAGGGATGTTTTTTCGCGGGACCAGGCGAGGTAGTCCTCAGTGGGGAGGCTATCTCTGGGACGCCCTTCCACTCGTGGATTGGCTATTGAAGATGCCTGGTTCGGTCGTATAAGGACCGGTTCTTGTGCCGCCTTTGCCTAGCACCTCTCGCGCAGCCACAAGCCCAGTATGGGATGGGAATTGGAACCACACCCTACTAGTACTCACCCGGTACCCCCCGGAGGCAGGAGATTGCAACGGAGTCCCAGGAGAAGACTCGTCGTTGGTGGGTGTTCGAGATCCGGCATTTATGACTGGCCATATTATTATGATTGTGAAGCCCCTGGTGATGTCCGTGGGGGATGCCGCGGTGGTACCAAGTAGGTATGGAACCTTTAGTGGGACAGTCCAAACTATGACGATAGGGAGGACTGGACCACCTTGTGGGGAAATTTGTGCACCCTTGGCCAAGGTTAAGAAACAGCCGTGTTCCACGGTATTGGACAACGCGAAAGCATCGGCCACACTATGATTAGATTTTCTGCGTGAGTTCCCTTGGTGTGTTTTTGGAAAACGCCGGTTTGGAGCCGTGTGCTGGTTGTCGGCCAGTGATAAAATTGAGGAACTGGCGGGATGGATTGCATCTCCTCCAGGGCCGCCCAACTCCACTAATCTCTACAGATACTTGATTAGAATTGCGAAATGCTTTGTTTTCAAAATAACCTTTGCATAAACTTGGCTTTCTCGCCTTGTCTCTAACCCTGAGCCTAATCCTTTGATAATCCCTTGCATAATCATACCCCTCGTGTTAGGCTTGCTGAGTACCTTAAGTACTCACCCTTGCTTAAATCATTCAGAAGATGAGCCTGAGTATGATTTTCAAGCTGATGGTGAAGAAGAGTAGAGTTCGGCCTACGCTCAAGCGGTGCCTGTAGGAGTGGAGCCGTGTCATCTTCCGCTAGTTTAAGTGTTAGCTCCGGCTGCTGCGTCAGCCTTTGAGTGTGCTGTCTGTGTGTGCTGAGGCTGCTCGCCTCATCTGTACAAAGACCTTTATGTATTCAAAGGCTTGTAATGACTCTCGGTAATATAAATAAAGTATTTGCTGTGAAGCATTCTGTGAAAGTGTCGTATCAGCTACTGATCCAGGGACTGATACGGGAAACACTAAGCACTCCAGAAATGGGGTGTGACAGAGTGGTATCAGAGCGATGCTTGTCCGTAGGCCAAACCATAGGTTGAGATCGAGTGAGATGAGTGCGATATTTTGTAAAGATTTATTTTATAAAAATCTCCCTTACCTTATTTCTATTTATAAAATTATTTTCACCGGTACTTACCTGTCTTTTCAACATTTTGTTGAACAGATGGAGACCCTCCGTCAGGAGTTAGACCAGCTGGAGGCGCAGCGCGCCCAGACTGCCCGCGTTCTCGAGCAGACCGCCGAGATGTGGGGTGAGGACCAGCGCCATCTTGCGGAGACCCGAGCTCAGCTTGCGCAGGCGCAGGCTCAGCTTGCCGCCTGTCAGGCTGAGAGAGACCGTCTGCAGTGGACCCTGGACTACACTCGTCGCTTCTGGGAGGAGGATGCGATGTACCTGATCCGTAAGCTCAACAGCCACTACAGGTACTGCCACGAGGAGCACGGAGGACCCCGCCGCCACTTCACAGTGAGGACAGGAGTACCGCACGGACACTACCACTACGCCTGTCCGACCGACACGGAGGAGGACTCCACTACACGTACAGGTTCAGACACTACCGTGGACTCCCCTGAGATTGAGCCGGCAGACGACTCCGAGGAGCTTGCCCGTTGGGCAGCAGAGCTTGAGGCCGCCCTTGAGACCGTCGGAGACTCCGAGGAGGAGCCGATGGAGGACGAGCCCGTTGTGGACGTGTCGTCAGGGAGTGAGTCGGTGGCGGACAACGTCATCGATCTCACTGGCACTGACGATGAGATGGATATGGACGAGTTTGTGGTGATCGACTCGCCCGCACCAGAGGCACCAGCAGCACCTCGCCTTGTTGGAGACGTGGATCTCGACGAGTACTACAGGCTGGTCAGCACTGGCACCGTCGACCTTACCCAGGACCCGTTCGACCTCTACGCCGAGTGGCGCCAGGACCGTGGCTTCGACGCCTGAGCAGTAGAGTTGGCGCCGTGGAGTAGCTTTTGCTAGCTTGTAGTGGCAGCCGTTGCCACGAGTCGTAGTGTCTAGTAGTGTCAGGTGTGTCAGTAGTGTATCCTAGTAGTTGCGAGTCAGGGTCGCCCTGTGGTCGAGTTGTAGATCGTCGAGTCCTTGTATATAAATAAAAGGACTTGGGTATGTATGATCGAACCTTGTTATTGTGAATAGCCTTACTGTAATGATGTAATGGTGCTGGTTTTAACTTGTATGTGTGCTTGCAAGATCTTTGGAATTTCTTTTCCATTTATCTTGTTTGTTTTGCCTCGTAGATTGTAGTTTCGCCTCATAGTTTAGTTAATCGCCTGAGTGTCTTATCTCACCTTCTTGCTAATCTCTACATCAGATGCCTCCCAAAAGATCGGCCAGAATTCAGCAGCGCCAACGCCGAGAGCATAACGCTCAAAATGATGATCAGGATGACGTCCACAGTGCAGGGCGTGGACGTGGTAGAGGAAGAAATAATAATCAGCGTGGCAGAGGTAGAGGAGGAGGTAGAGGTGGAGGCAGACATGACATTGAGCAAGATCACCAAGAGGACGAAGTAAGTCAAAATGAGCAAGAAGTGCAGGATGAGGTTGGAGAAAACAATGACCAGAATAGGAGTGAAGGACAACAGAACCGTGGTAGAGGTGATAGACGAGGTGGTGGAAGAGGTGGTGGAAGAGGCGGAAGAATACCTGCAGCACCTGTCACCAACCTAGTTGCTGTGATGGATAATCAGACTCGTCTGATGGAAATTATTGCACAGGGACTTATGGATAGAGCTCCAGGCCAGCAGAGCAAAATGTCAGAATTCATGAGACTCAGGCCTCTGTGACGTCCCGCCTCCACGAGGCCGGGCCCGCACGCCTGGCAGCTCTCTAGGATCTCAAGACTGTCCCCACAGACCAACACACGTCTTTTCTGCGCACTTTGTCCTCACTCGTGCGCACCCGGGAAGGACTTCCCGGTCGGTCACCCATCCGAAATTGCTCCGGGCCAAGCACGCTTAACCCCAGAGTTCTTTCGAGATGAGCTTCCGGAAAAGAAGTTGCAACTGTTGGTATGAGTATTCTTATCAATCCTATTAAGCCCTGGGCCAGGATGTTACATTCTCACCCCCTTAGGAGATCGACGCCCTCGTCGATCAACCCCAGTCCAGGAACGTCCCCTCTTGGCCACGTCCGTGCGTCCAGTGCCAGCGCATGTGCCATGCTGTGTGACCACTTGGGCCCACACCAACCATGCACACCATGCCTGCGCAACTGCGCCCACACGCGCCCGTGAAACCGCGAGAGTCGGCTCTGATACCACTTGTGACGTCCCGCCTCCACGAGGCCGGGCCCGCACGCCTGGCAGCTCTCTAGGATCTCAAGACTGTCCCCACAGACCAACACACGTCTTTTCTGCGCACTTTGTCCTCACTCGTGCGCACCCGGGAAGGACTTCCCGGTCGGTCACCCATCCGAAATTGCTCCGGGCCAAGCACGCTTAACCCCGGAGTTCTTTCGAGATGAGCTTCCGGAAAAGAAGTTGCAACTGTTGGTATGAGTATTCTTATCAATCCTATTAAGCCCTGGGCCAGGATGTTACAGCCTCCGACCTACGAGGGTACTGAGGAGGATCCTCTGGCAGCTGATGATTGGCTGCGTGATATCACCAAGAAATTACACTTGGTGAATGCTGATGACAGAGAAAAAGTTCTTTTGGCGTCTCACCAGCTCAAGGGAGCAGCAGGAGAATGGTGGGATAACTACCGTGAGGGTGCAGAAAATGAGATGCTATTACCTGGGAGGAATTCCAGGAAGAGTTCAGGAGGTATCACATTCCAGAAGGTGTGATTGAGATGAAGGCTGATGAATTTCGCTCTCTGAAGCAGGGAGCAATGACAGTAAATCAATATATCAGGAAATTCATGAAATTGGCTCGTTATGCCCCTGATGATGTTAATACTGATAAGAAGAAGCAGGATCGCTTCAGAAAAGGACTTAATCCTGGATTGAAAGTGCAGTTGGTTACTCATATTTATCCTGATTTCAACACTCTTATGAACCGTGCACTTCTGTTGGAGGATGCTCGCTCTAACATTGATCATGATAGGAAGCGCAAATTCAATGCGCAAAAGTTTAAGCAGCAGGAAAGAAATCAGAAGCCGAGGTTTAATAATAATTTTCAGAAGTCAAAATATCAGTCTACCATGCAGTATAGGACGCCAGCGTCCAATCAACCAAGCTCAGCACCGTCATATCGCAATCAAAATTCGGGTAGCCAGCAGAGGAGCAGCTCCAGTGTTGTTCAACCCAACAATAATGACAAGAGGACTTGTTTTCACTGCCGTGAGCCTGGCCACATGATTGCTAGATGTCCTTACTTGAGTCAGAATAATGCTCCTACTCAGCAGCATCAGCCAAACAGTGCCAGAACTGCAGCTTCTGGAAATGGTCGTGGTGGACAGCAACCCTCTGGACAGCAGCGGAGGAATAATCAATCCTTTGGCCGAGGAAAAGTCAATCATATTAATGCAGATGAAGTTGAGGACACTCCTGATGTTGTTCTTGGTGAGTATCTTGTCAACTCCATCCTTGCAACCGTTTTGTTTGATTCTGGAGCTTCGCATTCGTTCATTTCTTCGAAGTTTGTTGCTGCAAATGGTTTGCCAACTGTCATGCTAAAACAACCCCTGATAATACGGACTCCCGGGGCCGAGACCAAAAGTTATTTGGGATGCCCACGGGTTAAGATCCTTTTAAGTGGGGTAGAGTTCCTAGCGAACTTAGTAGTCCTAGAATCCGAAGGGATAGATGTTATCCTCGGAATGGACTGGTTGAGTAAACACCAAGGCAATATAGCCTGTGACACCAGAAAAGTTACCCTGGTAACCACAAAAGAATTAAAGTGGTATGTGAACCAAAAAGGTCAAAAGTTGCACCAATGGTTCATAGTATGGAAGCAAGACCGTTGGAGGAAGTGCCAGTGGTCTGTGAATATCCTGATGTGTTTCCAGAAGAGTTGCCAGGCATGCCACCTGACCGAGACATAGAGTTCATCATTGACCTCATTCCCGGCACAGCCCCAATAGCAAAGAGACCGTATAGAATGGCAGCAACTGAGCTAGCAGAATTGAAGGCACAAATAGCAGAGTTACAGGAAAAGGATTTATCAGACCAAGTTCATCACCGTGGGGATCACCTGTTCTTTTTGTTAAAAAGAAAGATGGCAGTCTCAGAATGTGCATAGACTACCGCTCTTTGAATGAAGTCACCATCAAAAATAAATATCCACTGCCCAGGATCGATGATTTATTTGATCAATTGAAGGAGCCAAATACTTCTCCAAAATTGATTTAAGATCTGGGTATTATCAGCTAAAGATCAGAGAAGTGACATTCTCAAGACAGCATTTGTCACCAGATATGGTCAATATGAGTTCACAGTGATGCCATTTGGATTAACAAATGCACCTGCATACTTCATGAATTTGATGAATAAAGTGTTCATGGAGGAGTTAGATCGGTTTGTCGTTGTCTTCATTGACGACATACTTATCTACTCCAAAAGTGCAGAAGAGCATGAGCAGCATTTGAGGATTGTGTTAGAAAAATTGAGAGCTCATGAATTATATGCCAAGTTCAGTAAATGTGAATTTTGGTTAAATAAAGTGGCATTTCTTGGTCACATACTGACAGAAGAAGGAATATCAGTGGATCCAGCCAAGGTTGAGGCAGTCCTTAATTGGAAGCAACCTACCACCGTGACAGAAGTTCGGAGTTTCCTTGGTCTAGCTGGTTATTACCGCAAATTTATTGAAGGTTTCTCAAAAATCGCAAGACCAATGACAACTTTGACACAGAAGGGAAAGAATTCAAATGGACAGAAGCTTGTGAGAGAAGTTTTCAGGAATTAAAGAAAAAGTTGACCACAGCCCCAGTGTTGGCCTTACCAGACATACACCGAGATTTTGTCGTATATTGCGACGCATCTCGACAAGGATTGGGATGTGTGCTTATGCAGGACGACAGAGTGATTGCATACGCATCAAGGCAGTTGAAAACACATGAGCAAAATTATCCCACTCATGATTTGGAGCTAGCAGCAGTTGTGCATGCTCTCAAAATTTGGAGGCATTATCTGATTGGCAATAAATGTGAAATATATACGGACCATAAGAGTCTGAAATATATTTTCACACAACCGGATTTAAACCTTCGACAGAGAAGATGGTTGGAATTAATAAAGGATTATGACCTAGAAATTCACTACCATCCTGGAAAGGCAAATGTGGTTGCAGATGCTTTAAGCCGCAAATCTCAGAATAATGGGATTAAAATGCGGAGACGAAGCTCTGAGCTTGTGGAAGAATTTAAACAATTAAATCTCCACTTTGCTAAGTCAGGCCGTCTGAATACCTTATGTGTGGAACCAACTCTAGAAAAGCAAATCAGAACAGCTTAGGAGTCAGATGAGGAAATAAATGCACTAAAGAAAATGACAGGGATGGATAAAGCCCCTGGATTCCGGGTGGATAATCAGGGCACCTTATGGTACAAAGGTAGAATTTGTGTGCCGAAAAATGGTGAATATCAGAAGCTGATTATGGATGAAGCCCATAATTCAGCATATTCTATTCATCCGGGATGCACTAAAATGTATATGGATCTGAAGCAGAAATATTGGTGGTCAGGAATGAAAAGAGATATAGCAGAATTTGTTGCTCGTTGTGATATTTGCAGTAGAGTAAAAGCAGAGTATAAAAGACCTGCAGGATTATTGCAACCTCTCCATGTTCCAGAGTGGAAATGGGATGAGATCAGTATGGATTTCATCGTAGGGTTACCCCGTACCCAAAAAGGATATGACTCCATATGGGTTATTGTGGATAGACTGACAAAAGTGGCACACTTTATACCTGTGAAGACATTGTACAGAGGAAATCATTATGCTCAGCTGTACATAGACAATATGCTCAAACTGCATGGAGTTCCTCGCAGGATAGTGTCAGATCGAGGCACACAGTTCACCTCAATATTCTGGAAAAGTTTACATAAACTGCTTGGAACAAGACTGGATTATAGTTCAGCATATCACCCACAGACCGATGGTCAAACAGAAAGAGTAAATCAAATTCTGGAAGACATGTTAAGGGCATGTGTGCTAGCCTATGGAAAAGGTTGGGAGAAAAGCTTGTCCTTTGCAGAGTTCTCATATAACAACAGTTATCAGGCCAGTTTACAGATGTCACCATTTGAGGCCCTGTATGGCAGAAAATGCAGAACCCCGCTGATGTGGTCAGAAGTTGGGGAACGTTCTTTCTTTGGACCTGCAGTAATCAGAGATGCAGAAGAGAAAGTAGCTCTGGTCAGGGAAAATTTAAAGGCAGCCCAAAGCAGACAGAAAAGTTATGCTGATACCCGACGCAGAGATTTGAGCTTCGAAGTTGGAGATTATGTATATCTCAAAGTATCACCGATCCGAGGAACCAGGAGATTCCAGATAAAAGGAAAGTTGGCACCGAGGTACATTGGACCCTTCAAGGTACTTAAGAAGATAGGAGCCGTGGCATATCGCCTCGAGCTTCCCAAAGAAATGTCAGATGTGCACGATGTTTTCCATGTGTCACAGTTAAAGAAATGCCTAAGAAAGCCAGAAGAAATAGTCCCTCCAGAAGTGATGGACTTACAGCCTGACCTCAGATATCAGGAAAGGCCAATAAGAATTTTGGATGTTGCCACTCGACTCACGAGAAGGAATGCAATAAGATTTTGTCGAGTTCAGTGGAGTAATCACACCGAAGCAGAGGCAACATGGGAAAGAGAAGATGATCTCAAGCGAGAGTTTCCTTACCTTTTCGAGGAAGAGCCGGAATCTCGGGGACGAGATTCTCTTTAAGTGGGGTAGGTTGTAGCGACCCACGTTTTTGCCCGTTGTCAAAAACCACTAAAAATTTGAACTTTTTTTAAATTTTCCAATTAAAATAAATTTGTTAGCTTTAGTTAGTAGCGAAACCAAAAGATTTTGAATTTTAAACCATGCATAAAAGTCACCATATGCATTTTCGTGTTTTTCTTGATTTGTTTGAGTGTTGCTTTCAATCCTTCCTTTTGAATGAATTCAAAATCCATTCAAAATCAATTCCAGCAAAAGATCAAACCTATCTTCCTTATCGGGCCGCCCTTCTTCTTTTTCTCCTGGCCGGCCCACTCTCTCTTCCCTCTTTTCTCTCTTTCTTTCCCGCGTGGGCCGCTGCGATCTCGGCCCAGCTTCGCCGCACCAGCCCAGCCTGCCTCTCCTCCTCTCCCGCTGACGTGTGGGCCCGGCGCCCGTCGTCAACCTCCAGCGCGCCGGCGCAAATCGCGCCCGCGCCCATTCCGGCGTGCTCCCTCGCCGCCTTTGTCATCTCCAAGCGCCAGTAACCGCACGTGAAGCTCGCGCGCAGCTCAACCGCCTCCACTGCCCCGTCCCGTCACCACCTTCCTCTACTTAACGCGCGCGCCAAGCTTCCCGAAACCCGACGAGCCCCACTCCTCCGTCGTCAGCCACAGCAGCTCTCTCCCTCGCCTTGTCTCGTTCGCGCCACTGCTCAAGCTCCGCGCCGCCGTCATCCCCATCCTCGGCGAGCGCGAACCGCGTTCGCACGTCTCGTCGCACAACTACTCCGGCAAAGAAAAATCTCGCCGGGAACCGCCTTCGCCTACTGCTCCGCACCGCCATTGCCGCCTATAAAGCAAGGGGCAGACCCTCTCTATCTCTCTCTCATTTCATTTCACTCCCTCACTCACTCCCGAGCTCTCCACTGCTCAATTCCCCACTCCACTCTCTCTCCGGTGAACTCTCCGGTGAGCTCTCTCTCTGCTGACGGTGAGTCCCGACGTCTACTTCTTCCACTTCTAGCATCTCCTTTCCGCGCTCGACACGCTGATGCCCTTCCTTGGCGCAGCCGTGGCTTGCAGGTGGAAACTCGTCTGAACCCTAGCTCCGCCGTCCGCCGTCTCCGTCGCCGACACTCCTCTGTTCCCTCTCTCACCTGACCGAGAGCACGGTGAGCACCCCCACGCTCTTCTCTCTCTTTCGCGCATGATCTCGTTGACCTTTGCCAGTGCACGCACCTCTTCCTCTAGCTCCGGTCATCGCCGCCGCTAGAGCTCGTCGCCGGCCTCGCTCTGGCCGCGCTCGACCCCGTTAGAGTAGTGCATTAGCTACACCATGTCTTCGCGCACCTCGCGCGCGTGCACGCGCACGAGCCGGGCTCCGCGAGCACCTCCCTTTTCCTTCTTTCTCCCTCGCGCGTTGCCTCCGCCATGAACTCCGGCGAGGTTCGCGCCACACTCTCACAGCGTCCCGTTGACAACTTCTCGCGGATTCATGTCCGCCTTGATCCCACGCACTCGCACAACCATTCGCAGGAGCTCTCTCACCCTTGCGCACACCTCCACGCCGAGCGCCGTCATGGCCGCCGCGTTTGATCTCGCCGCCGGCCGCCGTGAGAACCCCTCCGACCTGGCCGACCCCTTCGCACGACTCTCCGCACTTCCGCGCACTCGCGCGACCTCACACCCGCTCAAGTCGCACCCCCTCACCTTTCCCCTTTTCTCGCCGGCGCACCGCCAACTCCGGCGACGCCGCGCCGCCGCGTCCGTCATCCCCGACGACAACATCTCCCACCTTCGCACTCGCCGTCACGCGCTGATCACGGAGATGTGCTCCGTTTCCACTCTCGACGCATGTAGCCGCCGCCGGCGACGATTACGGCGAGGCCGCCGCCGCGCGCCGCCGCGCGCCGTCGCGTTTGACCGCGCCGCGCCAGCGTCCGACGTGGCACGCCACGTCGGCGCGTGGGCCCGCAGCGACCCGGTCACCCTGCACGCGTGGCAAACCCGGCGCACCGTGGACCTGCCATTCTAAGCCGCCCGGTCCACCGCTCTATGGACCTGGCTCACAAAACAGTAATCAGCGGACCCCGCTGGGCCCTTTGGCCCACCAGTCAGTGGAACAATCCGCTGAAAATTGCTACGGCCACACCGGAAACGCACACAAAATCTTATTTCGCCCACTTTCCAATAACAGAAAAATTCCCAAAAATTCCTAAAAATACTTTATCACTTCCTAAACATTCTCCAATACTTGTTAGCCTCTGATTAATTATGTATCTCACATACAAAATTAATCAAGCTAAACTCAATTGAATCAATTCATTTTAACTTCAAATCAATATCTTTTTCATTCTAACTCCGATTTTGGCGAATCTTGCGCCAAAATTCATCTAAAATCATAATCTATCCAGTGCCACCAAAATCAACTCCCATCGGATTTTATTTGGATTTTATTCGGATTTATTGCTCTGTTAATTTGATTGCAAGCGGTAGATTTATTCTTTTTAACTCGATAGATAATCAAGACAAAGACACTGAAGATCCTGATTACGAGGATTTAGAGGAAGAAGAACTTGGTGAAGGCAAGTCTAACTTCCATTGATCATATTGATCCTATGTTTGCAAGTATCCTAATTAGAGCTGTTTATAAATAAATTGCATGATATTTAAATGAATTTAAATGCTAGAATGGTCCTATGCAATATTTGATTGCCTGCCTTGACTTGATTACATCCTGTATCCTTGTTAGCCCTAGGAATCAACATCATTAATTTAATTAATGAATTGTTGATATGCTCGCTGCTTAGGACTTTCACATGCGTTTAATTAATATTGCTCACATGATTTTCGTGTAAATGCGTGTGTCTTGGTGGTGTGTGTAAATGTGAAATTGGGTGGTTAATAATAAGTGCAACCCTAGTGAGGGATGTTTTTCTGGCGGGACCAGGCAAGGTAGTCCTCAGTGGGGAGGCTATCTCTGGGACGCCCTTCCACTCGTGGATTGGCTATTGAAGATGCCTGGTTCGGTCGTATAAGGACCGGTTCTTGTGCCGCCTTTGCCTAGCACCTCTCGCGCAGCCACAAGCCCAGTATGGGATGGGAATTGGAACCACACCCTACTAGTACTCACCCGGTACCCCCCGGAGGCAGGAGATTGCAACGGAGTCCCAGGAGAAGACTCGTTCGTTGGTGGGTGTTCGAGATCCGGCATTTATGACTGGCCATATTATTATGATTGTGAAGCCCCTGGTGATGTCCGTGGGGGATGCCGCGGTGGTACCAAGTAGGTATGGAACCTTTAGTGGGACAGTCCAAACTATGACGATAGGGAGGACTGGACCACCTTGTGGGGAAATTTGTGCACCCTTGGCCAAGGTTAAGAAACTTTCCGGAAAGCCGTGTTCCACGGTATTGGACAACGCGAAAGCATCGGCCACACTATGATTAGATTTTCTGCGTGAGTTCCCTTGGTGTGTTTTTGGAAAACGCCGGTTTGGAGCCGTGTGCTGGTTGTCGGCCAGTGATAAAATTGAGGAACTGGCGGGATGGATTGCATCTCCCCCAGGGCCGCCCAACTCCACTAATCTCTACAGATACTTGATTAGAATTGCGAAATGCTTTGTTTTCAAAATAACCTTTGCATAAACTTGGCTTTCTCGCCTTGTCTCTAACCCTGAGCCTAATCCTTTGATAATCCCTTGCATAATCATACCCCTCGTGTTAGGCTTGCTGAGTACCTTAAGTACTCACCCTTGCTTAAATCATTCAGAAGATGAGCCTGAGTATGATTTTCAAGCTGATGGTGAAGAAGAGTAGAGTTCGGCCTACGCTCAAGCGGTGCCTCTAGGAGTGGAGCCGTGTCGTCTTCCGCTAGTTTAAGTGTTAGCTCCGGCTGCTGCGTCAGCCTTTGAGTGTGCTGTCTGTGTGTGCTGAGGCTGCTCGCCTCATCTGTACAAAGACCTTTATGTATTCAAAGGCTTGTAATGACTCTCGGTAATATAAATAAAGTATTTGCTGTGAAGCATTCTGTGAAAGTGTCGTATCAGCTACTGATCCAGGGACTGATACGGGAAACACTAAGCACTCCAGAAATGGGGTGTGACAATTATCAACTTCTCAAATAAAAGCATCATCAATCATACACACAAGACGTGGACATGAAGCGCGTTTTTGCATCGGAACCGCGCATGCGCCACAGCACAGCTGAGATGAGTAGCAGTAACACCTCTCAGGTCCTGGTTTCGACTCCCCGTGAGAGCGAATTTTCAAGGATTTAACGGTATTTGTGCTTTCAGTGGTAGGCGACGCTCCCGTCGACAGCGAGGCGCCAGTGGTGAACTTCGTATCTCTAGATTTGCCGGCTCAGTCTTCGAAGATGCTCATAGGGGTAGGTTTGCGTACGTGTGTTCATAGGGGTGAGTGTGCGTGCGTTATGAGTGTCTGAGTTGTACTGTGTAATCTCAAAAAAAAAAGATGATAGCAGTAATATAGTACACCCCAATTAACCAGCACAATAACAAAAAGTGCCTATAGGGGCGGCCTAAAACGGCCTGTAGCGGCGGTTTAGACAAACCGCCGCTGTGCAAGTGTCGCTACAGACATTGGTCTGTAGCGGCGGTTCCAAAAAACCGCCCCTACTAGGACCCTGTAAGGGCGGACCACAATGTCATCTGCCCCTACAGAGTCTTTCTGTAGGGGCGGACCACAATGCAAACCACCGCTACAGTTGCTTTTGTAGAGGCGGACACTGCTACACCCGCCGCTACTGCTGAATCCCAAAAACAAAAAAAAAAGCTCATCACGGTAGTCACATCCAGCTTTGCACAGCAGTCAGTAATTTCAGAAACCATCCACATTTGCATAACAGATAGATAACTTTATTGGAATCAATTTCAGTACAACATAGTTCCAAGCAAGAAAAGTTGGAATTCAGTACAACATATTATTCCATCAGTGCAACTGAACTGATTACAAGATACAGTGCCATTGAACTGGTTACAACATACAACGAGAAGTCAGTGAACTTCCAACAGAGTAGAACATACTGAAGACGACACCGGCTTCTTTTCACAGATGAATGCTGAAGCAAAGACAAGTCCAAGCAGAGAACACCATTGCTGGAAAACGGGACAGGCAATAATCTTTCTGTGGATCGAGTTACCTTACAAGCAGATAAAGAACAGTGAAGATTATTAGTTGGCAAGGTACATTAAGATCACGGAATTGACAGCACGCAACCAATCTTTCTGTGAATCGAGTTACCTTACCTCGGTGAGCATGTGCAGGGCCTGGATCCGTAGCCGGAGGCATTAGATGCTGTTGTTGTTGATGTTGCTGCGCAGCACTAGAGCTTCTGCAACAAGGCGAGTCTGGATCAGAGCGTGGTTGCCCAGCTCAAGGCTCAGAGCGTGGTTGCCCGGAAAACAGGGTGTATGCAAATCTTGGAAAATAGAGGAAGCTCTCGCTCATAAACAGGGGAGAAAGCAAATCTAAGAGAAAGCAAAACGTCGATGACTAGGACAGGAAACAGAGGGGGGGGGGGAGGGGGCGCACCTTCTACTTCATCGAGGACAGCGCGGCGTCGAGGGCGCCGTGATGGAGGCCGGCGTTGCGCTCAGCTGGCCACGGCGTTCAGGGAGGCGAGGAAACCGAGGAGGCCGTCGACGAGCAGATCCGCCCACGGCTCCAGCCCTACTCGCGCCGAGCACGAGGCCCTGCTCGCCGAGGTGGAGGACGCCGCTGCTTGATGAGGTCGCCGAGGAGTGGATCTAGTGGCAGGGAAGGAGGAGATGAGTGGATCTGCCTTGCGTGCGGCCATCCGCCGGGTCCCGCGCCGCCGCTGTTGGCGGTCCTTAACGACAACTTTTTACCGCCAACACCAGCTTATAAAAGCCATCAATCAAGAATAAAATGAACTTTCTTTATGGACTAATGGCTTTCCACAAGTTTTGGTGATATTTTGATTGCAGGTACAATTATTAAGGAAAATCACCACAAACTATAAACAAAGAGGGGTTTTTGCCATGAAGATAATTTATCCAAATAAAACATTTGATATCTCCATGTGAAAGCCCTCGAAAAGATAGTCAAAATTGACTTTTGGTTCACTCAATTCGGAGTCCGGGAGCAGAAGTTATGCCTCAACGAAAATTGCAGGAAATGCTGAAATTCCCTGACCGGCCGGCCACCCCCCTAGGCCGGCCGGCCTACTTTTGTCTCCAATGGACCCGATCTTCCTCCAGTGGGCTATACACATTGCAAAACATCAAGCCCAAGTGGTCTCCATGGTGGATGAACAACCGACATCCGGAAGGTGGGCTTTTGGGCCTTAATTTGATGATTTCTGCACTTCTGCCGCCCCCACTCGAAAACCGACTTCAGAACCGACCTTGGGAGGCAATCTAGGACGTCCACGGCGAAGGCGGTGGCCATCCGGGACAATGGATGGCCGGCCGGCCAAGGTGGGAGGCCGGCCGGCCTGATTTTTCGGCAAAACCGCCTCACCGACTACCGACGTGTCGTGACCGCCACTCTACCTCACTTAGGCCTATAAATAGGTGGTAGCTCCCACGGTAGAACTCGCACCTTAGTAGAGAAACACTTTGATAAGTGAAGTAGAGAGTGAGTGAGAGGAGGGGGAAGGGCGGAAGCTCCGGAGATGTCGGGGTTCTGCTTCCTCGGTGCCTCGGGTCTATACTCCGCCTGGGAGTAGTCGCCATAGTCTTCCAGGCCGGGTAACATGTAAGGTACTATTTATTGAGCAATAAAGTAAGGTTTTCTTCTTTATTATCTATGGGATTCAGGTGTGTAGTAAGTATTTCTTATTTACTGCATGTGCTAGCTCTAGGAAATTGCTAGTTGCTGGTATTAATGATAGGTGTAAACGTGGTGTTTATACTTTGATTTATCCTGAGTTGCCCTCAACCCCACGGGATGTTGTGGTAGCCGCGAGTGTAGGTGACAGCTACACCGGTCTCTGTAGTCCACCACGTTCGGGTTGAGTGTGTAGGGCCTAGACGCGGTCCGTTGACCGGATACGTTGAACCTAGTTCTCGGGTTGCGTGTCTTGGCGGCGGCCGTGCCCCGAAGTAGATGATATCGAAAAACCCTTATCGCATTGCTCAGTTATTTAGTATCTTGCATTAGATTACCTGTCCAGAGGACTATTTTTTACTGTATTAATCCCCTGCTTAGCGTGTCTCTTTTTACGGATATTCTGCATAGATCTCGAGTTTAGTACACTGTTCGTTCCCTGTGGATTCGATACCTTAGGAATACTCTTGGGGTGAAAGCTACATCGGTATCCGTGCGCTTGCGGATTCATTTCTGTTAGGCCTTAGGACTGCCAACAAGCTTTCTGGCGCCGTTGCCGGGGAACGGTAGCTGTGCTAGCTCGAATCTAGAGTCATCCGTGAATAGGTTTGTTTTGTTTTGTTTTTCTTTTTCTTTTTCTTTATCATTACCATGGACCCATCTTCCATCGCCTACGCCAATGCTCCGAAAGGAGAATTGCTGGAGCCTCCTCCAGCATCTGCACCAATCACGGCGCAGAGCTATGAGATTCGTCCAGAACTCATAGCACTGGTTCAGGGGAACATCTTCCGCGGAGATGAAGATGAGAATCCATATGAACACCTGAGATACTTCGAGCTGCTTTGTTCCACTGTTTCGACCCAGGGATTTCCACAGGACACGCTCAAATGGAAGTTATTCCCGTTCTCACTCAGTGGAAAGGCAACACAATGGTATGCTATGTCAGTAGGAGGGGCCAACGGAAATTGGACAACTCTCAGAGATCTCTTCTGTTTCAAATACTTCCCTGTTGCAAAGGTCATTGCTCTTCGTATGGAGCTTCTTACCTTCAAGCAGAGCAGTGAAGAAACATTGGGAGCCTCATGGGAGCGCTTCATGTCATACACCGTCAAAGGACCAGATCTCGGACTCTCACCAGCAGTACTCCTTCAGCACTTCATGTGGGGGCTCACTCCAGGGAGCCGTACTTTTTTGGATACTGCTTCTGGAGGATCTTTCATAAGAATCACACCAACTGAAGGATTCGAACTTCTTGGTAAAATTCTGAGCAATCTGGACAGCTATGTGCCACCTACACCCGAGCTACCAAAAGAAGAAGTACCCGTTGTTCAACCTGTGCTTCAAATTGAGGTTCCTCAAGCTCCGATCATGGAAAAAGCTCCAATCATGGAAGAAACTCCTGAACCATTCTATGTCTGCCCAACAAATCCAAATTTGTTCCAAGGTGGTCAAACTCTTGCCGAAGCTGAAAACCTTCAGGTGGTGGAACCAATTCTTCCTCTCGTGCCCTACGAAGAGGAATTTGATTTCACCAAATTGGGGATACAAGATCATATCCGATAGAGAGAAATTGTTACCCTGACAATGATGACGCCGAAGAACTGGATTGGGAAGATATAGAAGAGCAGACAGAAAGAATACATCAACTGTCAGCTGTTCTGGGGGAAGATTGGTTTCAAGAAGCCGAATGCACGAGGGAGACAATCAAGTTAAATCCAAAACCCGACTGCGTTATGGTGAATATTCAATCCACTGCTAGGAGGAAAGCCATATATGACTTAAAAGCCAAAGTCAATATCATGTCAAAGCATATGGCTGAAAGTAGTGGATGGCTGTCCGAAGACAACCTAACACCTTCAAAGAAATGGTTGGTCTTCGAGAATAAATATTACCCAGCGGTAGGAGTTTTGCGGGAAGTGGAGACAGAGATAAATGAACAGCCCATGGTTCTCGCCTTTCACATATTCGATATACCCAAGCAAGACTTCTTACTGATCGGAACTCCAATCTACACATTCTCCCAAATAAAGTACTTACAGGAGAAGTTGGATGTTCGTATTGGGAAAGAAAGCTTCCCCGTTGACATCAGGCGTGCTCTCAACACCAAAGCTGAAACGCACCATGAAACTATGGAAGAATTAGCCTCTATTGAAGAAATAGTTGGAGAATTCTTGGAAGCACCCCATATGGAGGAAGAGACTAAATTCTTTACTAGAGATGAAGATGCTTCTCCATATGTTGAACTAGACAAGCATGAAGAAACTGCTCCAACGCCCGTCGAGTTAAAACCATTACCGCCAGGTCTCAAGTACAGCTTCCTCTTTGGGAATCAAAGCACCCCAGTTATCATCAGTGACAAGATATCCCATGAAGAAGAGAAGAAGCTGGTAGCCTTATTGGAGAAATATCGATCAGTAATAGGTTACTCACTGGCAGACCTCAAGGGGATCAGTCCAGAATTCTGCACACACAGAATCCCAATGGAACCTGATCACAAGCCTGTTCGTGAACACCAACGACGTCTTAATAATGCCATGAGAGAGGTAGTGAAAAAGGAAATCTTGAAGCTACTCAAGGCAGGGATTATTTATCCAGTGCAGGACAGTCAATGGGTCAGTCCCGTTCAGGTTGTGCCAAAGAAGGGAGGGATGACTGTTGTGCGGAATGAAAAGAATGAATTGATCCCTCAGCGCACTGTGACAGGGTGGCGGATGTGCATCGACTACAGGAAGTTGAATAAGGCAACAAGAAAAGACCATTATCCTCTTCCTTTCATCGATGAAATGCTCGAGCGGCTGGCAAAGCATTCATTCTTCTGCTTCCTAGATGGTTATTCAGGATATCACCAAATTCCTATCCATCCTGATGACCAAGACAAGACAACCTTCACGTGTCCCTATGGCACCTTTGCATATCGCAGGATGTCGTTCGGATTATGCAATGCACCTGCTTCCTTCCAAAGATGCATGATGGCTATCTTCTCAGATCTTGTTGAGAAAGTAATGGAGGTATTCATGGACGATTTCTCTGTCTATGGAGAGACATTTGATGGGTGCCTACGAAACTTAGAGAAGGTGCTACAAAGATGCAAGGAAGCCGACCTAGTCCTGAACTGGGAGAAATGCCATTTCATGGTAACGGAGGGAATTGTCTTAGGACACAAGGTCTCTGCCAAAGGGATAGAAGTCGACAAGGCTAAGATTGAAGTCATTGAATCACTTCCACCCCCGAGGAACATCAAAGGGATTCGCAGTTTCCTAGGGCATGCTGGATTCTATAGGAGATTTATCAAAGAATTCTCCAAGAAAGCCAGACCTCTCACCAATCTGCTAGCTAAGGATGCACCATTCGTCTTTGATGAGAGGTGCATGGAGGCATTTAATGAACTCAAGCGAGCGTTAATCTCGACCCCCATTATCCAGCCTCCAGATTGGAAGCTCCCATTCGAGATCATGTGCGATGCAAGCGACTATGCCGTTGGGGCAGTGTTGGGACAGACCAAGGATAAGAAGCATCATGCCATAGCTTATGCAAGCAAGACTCTCACAGGGCCACAACTCAATTATGCTACCACTGAGAAGGAATTGCTTGCAGTAGTCTATGCCATTGATAAGTTCAGGTCATACTTGGTGGGCGCGAAAGTGATAGTTTATTCTGACCACGCAGCCCTCAAGTACCTGTTAACTAAGAAGGATGCAAAGCCACGACTTATCCGATGGATTCTACTCCTCCAAGAATTTGACATAGAAATCAGAGACCGCAAGGGAGTAGAAAACACAGTGGCAGATCATCTCTCTCGTCTACAAGTTGAAGATCCCAATGCATTACCTATCAATGATTACTTGAGAGATGATATGTTACTAAAGGTAACAAGCACCGACCCGTGGTATGCAAATATTGTTAACTATATCGTTTCGGGATACATACCACCAGGGGAGGACAAGAAGAAGCTCATCAGGGATAGCAGATACTATCTATGGGATGATCCTTATCTATATAAAGTCTGCTCTGATGGCTTACTCAGAAGATGTGTGCCCACCTGTGAAGCAATGCAGATCATTGACAGATGTCACTCTTCACCGTATGGGGGCCACTATGGAGCATTCCGTACCAATGCTAAAGTCTGGCAGAGTGGATTCTACTGGCCGACTATGTATGAGGATACCAAAGAGTATGTACGGAGATGTCCTCGTTGCCAAAGAATTGGAGGGATAAACTCTCGAGATGCGATGCCCCTTACAAATAACCTCCAAATCGATATCTTCGATGTATGGGGCATTGACTTCATGGGACCATTTCCAAAGTCAGAAAACTACGAGTACATCCTAGTGGCAGTGGACTATGTCTCAAAGTGGGTAGAAGCAATACCATGCCGCAATGCAGATTCCACCCACTCAAAGAGAATGCTCCAGGAACACATTTTCCCAAGGTTCGGCACACCAAGGGTGATCATTAGCGATGGGGGTTCACACTTCATTGATAAAACCTTCAAGGAAATGCTACACAAATATGGAATTGAACATAGAGTAGCGACCCCCTATCACCCACAAACCAGCGGTCAAGCGGAGACTTCAAATAAACAGATCAAGAATATCCTCCAAAAGACCGTTGATAAGATGGGAAAGTCCTGGAAAAGCAAACTGCACGAAGCATTATGGGCTTACAGGACAGCTTATAAGACACCCATTGGCATGACCCCATACCAAATGGTATATGGGAAGACATGCCATCTACCTGTCGAGCTAGAGTTCAAGGCATATTGGGCAATCCGGAAATGGAACATGGATTTAGATCAAGCCCAAATCAAGCGGCAAATTCAAATCGCCGAGCTTGAAGAATGGAGGGAAAAGGCGTACCATAGCTCCAAGTTATACAAGGACAGAACTAAAAGATGGCACGACAAGCGCATCCGAGAGAAGCACTTCGCGCCAGGAGATAAGGTACTACTTTTTAATTCCCGTGCTAAATTATTTGGCCTTGGTAAACTCCGGAGCAAATGGGAGGGCCCTTATACTGTTGTGGAATCCTCAAACCATGGGGCCGTCACTCTCCAGAGTGATGATGGAAGCCTTTTTAAGGTAAATGGCCAGCGGTTAAAAGTATTCCTTGAACCTTCCATGCCTGCTCTCGAGGAAGTAGATGTCCTCGAATTTATCCAAAGCTAAAAATGCTTGCATCTACGGTCTGGCTTTGACCTTAACCAAGCACCCCTTTTTTTTTTCTTTCTTTTTTTCTTTTCCTTTTTCTAAATAAAAAAAATAATATCTGACATGTTTGTGTGAGTGCTTTATTAAATTGTGTGTTGGTTTATGTGGGTAACCACATAAACCAACCTTTGTACACTCACATTTTCCCGAGTGCGTAGGAACAAAGTTGTGAACACACAATGGCGCGTCGTCCCGATGAAACAGGGAAGGAACAGGGGAGGGACCCCAACGGCCGGCCCAAACCCCAGGCCGGCCGGCCTTGGTCAAACTCCAATCAGGTTCAATTTTTCCTCAATCTTTATCTTGACCCGTTTGCTCTGTTTCACATACCCGAAAAAAAAAAGAAAAAGAAATAATTTTTGAAGATGAACCAAATAAAACTCTTGCTAATCATCAGGTTTGTGGCATTATTATTTCGCTGTTTCTTCTTGCTCACAAAAATAAATTTAAGGACGCTCCTATCTATTTTGTTGTGAGATTTGATATATGCATAAATCTTGATTTCTTTCTTCTCTTGATTTTCTTGGGAATCAAATTTTTCCTTCGGATTTGTTGTCACAAAATCTTTTGAAAAAGCCTATTAGAGCCAAAAAGATAAATAGGTATGCACTCTTCAAAAGCCAATCTTTCTGTTGTGAGTTCGGTTAAGATTTAATTCTCTTGAGAAAAATGCACTCCTCAAGTTCAGTCTTTATCCTTCGCGTGTGTTCTCGAATTCTATCATCGTCAAAGAATGTTTGTCCCTATGTTCAAGCCCACAAAAATCATGAAAGGAAGTCAAAGGAGCCACACAAGTTGCCTCATACATCGCGGGAACTCAAAAAAAAAAAGAAGAGAAAAAGAAAAGAGAGTCTCCCCGATGTCCAAAAAAAATAAATAAATAAAAAAATAAAAAATATGGCATTATGGCTGACTTCAAAATTCAAAATTGGGCATGACATAGATCAAAATTCTCCCACAGTGTGAGTTCACTTTCTCCCCCACCACGTGCATCAACTCTTGTCGTGACTGAACAATGAGAATGTGCAATATTCTCTTTAGAATTCTTTCTTAGCCTTACAAAATTCTGCAAAAAGATTGTGCTCTCCCTACCAAGCTCCAAATACAAGCCTATTAGAGATAGGGAAGATATCTTTTGAGAGAAGAAAGGCTTTTTCATCACATTGAGTGACTCATGTGTTATGGATTTTGTGACATACAAGAAAGGGGGGATTTTTGAAACCCGAGGGATTTTGAGTTTGAAAGAATCTTTGATTATTGCTATTCAATCTCTCAACTCTTGAAGACAGTGAGCTTTAGCCACTTCCACATAGTGAGCCTGAAGTAATTGTCGAAATAACTTTTCCATAACTCCTTGATGATGCTTTTTCTTTGGTTCAATCTTTTTGCTCGGGACGAGCAAAGATCTAAGTCTGGGGGGATGTTGGCGGTCCCTAACGACAACTTTTTACCGCCAACACCAGCTTATAAAAGCCATCAATCAAGAATAAAATGAACTTTCTTTATGGACTAATGGCTTTCCACAAGTTTTGGTGATATTTTGATTGCAGGTACAATTATTAAGGAAAATCACCACAAACTATAAACAAAGAGGGGTTTTTGCCATGAAGATAATTTATCCAAATAAAACATTTGATATCTCCATGTGAAAGCCCTCGAAAAGATAGGCAAAATTGACTTTTGGTTCACTCAATTCGGAGTCCGGGAGCAGAAGTTATGCCTCAACGAAAATTGCAGGAAATGCTGAAATTCCCTGACCGGCCGGCCACCCCCCTAGGCCGGCCGGCCTACTTTTGTCTCCAATGGACCCGATCTTCCTCCAGTGGGCTATACACATTGCAAAACATCAAGCCCAAGTGGTCTCCATGGTGGATGAACAACCGACATCCGGAAGGTGGGCTTTTGGGCCTTAATTTGATGATTTCTGCACTTCTGCCGCCCCCACTCGAAAACCGGCTTCAGAACCGACCTTGGGAGGCAATCTAGGACGTCCACGGCGAAGGCGGTGGCCATCCGGGACAATGGATGGCCGGCCGGCCAAGGTGGGAGGCCGGCCGGCCTGATTTTTCGGCAAAACCGCCTCACCGACTACCGACGTGTCGTGACCGCCACTCTACCTCACTTAGGCCTATAAATAGGTGGTAGCTCCCACAGTAGAACTCGCACCTTAGTAGAGAAACACTTTGATAAGTGAAGTAGAGAGTGAGTGAGAGGAGGGGGAAGGGCGGAAGCTCCGGAGATGTCGGGGTTCTGCTTCCTCGGTGCCTCGGGTCTATACTCCGCCTGGGAGTAGTCGCCATAGTCTTCCAGGCCGGGTAACATGTAAGGTACTATTTATTGAGCAATAAAGTAAGGTTTTCTTCTTTATTATCTATGGGATTCAGGTGTGTAGTAAGTATTTCTTATTTACTGCATATGCTAGCTCTAGGAAATTGCTAGTTGCTGGTATTAATGATAGGTGTAAACGTGGTGTTTATACTTTGATTTATCCTGAGTTGCCCTCAACCCCACGGGATGTTGTGGTAGCCGCGAGTGTAGGTGACAGCTACACCGGTCTCTGTAGTCCACCACGTTCGGGTTGAGTGTGTAGGGCCTAGACGCGGTCCGTTGACCGGATACGTTGAACCTAGTTCTCGGGTTGCGTGTCTTGGCGGCGGCCGTGCCCCGAAGTAGATGATATCGAAAAACCCTTATCGCATTGCTCAGTTATTTAGTATCTTGCATTAGATTACCTGTCCAGAGGACTATTTTTTACTGTATTAATCCCCTGCTTAGCGTGTCTCTTTTTACGGATATTCTGCATAGATCTCGAGTTTAGTACACTGTTCGTTCCCTGTGGATTCGATACCTTAGGAATACTCTTGGGGTGAAAGCTACATCGGTATCCGTGCGCTTGCGGATTCATTTCTGTTAGGCCTTAGGACTGCCAACAGCCGCCACGGGCTACTCACCGCCGCCGCCACGAGCCCTTCACGCAGCCTGCCGTCGTGCTGAGAGGGAGGGCGGCCGGATCCGGCACCCGACGAAGGATCTATCTCTCCCACCGCCGGACCCGACGAGCCGCCGTCGGATCCGCCGTGTCGGCCACTGGATCTGCCACCGAGCGGGCGCCGCTGCTCGCTAGGAGCTAGAGGAGGAGGGCAGAGGAGGATGGGGAGCTGCCGCTGCTCTGGAGAGATCGAGGGAGATGAGGATGGAGAGAGAGAGGAGGGGGAGATAGGAGAGGGCGGCTGGGGAAGGGAAAGTGCGCGGGCTGGCTAGGGTTTGTTTTTTTATACGCGGCGAGGACTCTTAATGTGGGCTGGGCCGTGCATTGTTTGTAGCGGCGGTCTTTTTTTTGTCCGTCGCTACAAAGGGAGCAGTAGAGGCGGGCTTCTTTTTGGTCCGTCGCTACAAAGGAAGCAGTAGAGGCGGCCCATAATGTGGGCCGCCTCTACAGCCCGCTACCTCTATAGGGGCGGCTGGAAAGGTGGGCCGCCTCTACAGAGGAGCTGTAGCGACGGTTCACAACTTGGGCCGCCGCTACAGATGCCCAGTAGCGACGGACCGTTTCTTGTTGCCCCCCGACGGGTCTGTAGGGGTGGATTTCTTTCATGGCCGCCGCTATTCATTTTTAGGTTGCGTCGCTACAGACCTTTTTTGGTATAGTGCAGGCTTAGATCGATGGATCAGCTAAAATTACTTGTTGTGTGCATGCATGAGCACAGCTACGAGTGCCAGCAGCGTATACTTGCCTTGCCCGAGCTCCCGGCCAGCTGCCTCAGCGCTCACCGCCTCAGTCGTTGGAGACGTCGGGGACAACTTTGGCACTGCCGAGACGGATGACGCCGGCGGCCTCCTCGTCGTCGTCGGCGAAGTAGCCGTACAAGTTGATGCAGGCAGCGCAGATGAGGAAGCCCAGGGCCACGCCGATGCCGCAGAAGGCGCCGGTCGAGCAGAAGCCGGGGAGGCGGTCGGCGCCGTCGACGTCAGGGCCGGGGCTCGGGGCTGCGCCGGCCGGCGTGGTGCCGTCGTAGTCGAGGCCAGTCTGGAGCTTCGCGCACGTGGAGAAGAGCCACGCGTTGGCCGCGATCACGGCGAGGCTCGCGGCAGAGAGGAGGAGCGCGAGCAGGAGGGGCCGGCGCAGGCGGGCCATGGCGGTGATCGAGGGAGCGTCGGCGGCGCGCGGCTCGATCGAGTCGATCTGCGGGGTTTTCTTGGACCTTGACAGAGGAGGAGAACGGTGGGTGGCGTAGTTATTCTGGTGGCACGCCGAGGGAGCGGGACGGGGGGCCCTGACAGGTCAGGTTTCCATCGAACGTTTTGCATGGAACTGGCAAGGCTGCTCCGCTGCTGGGACCGGCGAGCCCGGCCGCGCTTGCGCGCGGATGCAAATTCTCGTTCTCTGATCTACTACGGCCATCGCACCAGGCTGCCACCTGCTGCATGTGCCGTGGTGGTTGGGGCTCTAATTCGGGGGCGGCGCGTGAATCAGATCGAGCCGTCCATGCGTATGACGGGAGCCGTTGGGTGCGACACTGCAGGGCATGGGGGCAGAGCGACGCGCCGCCGCACTGGAACTCGTACGTACGGCGTCAGGCCGGCGAGGAAAAAGCGCTCGCCGGCGCTGGAGGCGAGCGCCCGCCTCAGCCGGGTGACTTGAGGGTAAAGAGTAAAGACTGTAGAACTAGCTTCCGAGTCCGAACTATCTAGTAGAACGACAACAGATCCATCGATCAAGGCATCCATGTCACGAATCGCTCTAGAGAAACCTGAAATGATCCTGGGAAATAAAGAAGAAGATCAAACCGCACGGCCCCGGCTATATAGCTAGATACCTCTCAGAAAACAAATGATATCTCGCCAGCCCTGTGTTCTGCTAACATCCATGAATTACTGAGGCTCACATGCATGCACGCATGCACTAAAGGTGTCGTGCATGACGCGTCCGGCCACGGTGAAAGTAGCATTCTGCATCACGAATTAACCCTTTTGCCTCTTTCGGCAACACGTCTCGGCCACAGCCTTTTTCCCAACTAACAGGCCAGTTCTTATGATTGTGACATGTCGCATCTGCAAGCTGATAAACAAAATTTTCTTTTCTTTTCACAATTTGAACTTGTGGTGGTGTAGAGTGTTATCTTGACTGTTGCGACTAATGATCAATGATTGGCATGTCAACTGTCACAGGTGTACTGATGCTGTGGGTTGTAACTTGTCAGCAAATTAAGATGGACATTCAGATTTGAATTTCTAGTGTCTCGGAGCAGCACTTGTACTACCGATCGATGTACAGTTGTGTTTTGTCATACTGGAAACAAATCTCAACATCATGTTGTCGATTGAATTGCATGGTTTCGAAGAACCGATCTCAAGATCCCAGCTGGAAACGAAAGCGGCGTGCGCTCTAGTTTCACCCTCCCTTCACCCGATGCCTTGAACAACGGCAAATCGCGTAGTTCAGATCCACAAACGCATCGGAACAGCAAAGCGAGCGTGTGCATCAAAAGGGAACAATAAACAACATTTCAGACCAGCAAATAATAGATCGGACGCAAACTCAGCCAACTTGTGAAATAAAGCATCGGTAATCATACACCGGAATAAAGCATGCGCGACACCACTGCTGAGATCAGTAGTGCGTAGCAGCAATAGTAATACCCAACAAGGCTTAGATCAGCTAATTAAAATTATTTATTGAGTGCACGAGCAGTACAGTTTTTTTTTCTTTTTTCTTTTTTTTTTTTTTTTTTTGCGTGGAAGAGCAGTACAGCTTACGAGTGCGTGCGAACTTGCCTTGCCCCAGCTCCCGCCTCCCGGCGGCCCGGCCAGGCCACACGGATGTCAACGAGGCACCACACTTTCTTGGCCTCGGCGGCCTCCTCGTCGTCGCCGTAGGCGAAGTGGCAGAACAAGGCGGCGGAGGCAAGGCCGTGGAGGAAGCCCAGGGCGGCGGCGATGCCGCAGGAGGCGCCGAGCGAGAGGGTCATGCCCATGCAGAAGCCGGGGAGGGGGTGTTGGTCGTCGTCGGGGCCGGACTGGACCTTGGTGCACGAGCAGAGGAGCCACGTGACGGCCGCGGCCACGGCGAGGGTGGCCGCAGCCAGGAGGAGCGCGAGGAGGAGGCGGCGGCGCCGGCCAGCCATGGCGACGAGGAGCGTTCGTCGCCCGATCTGCGGAGGTGTATGGGCGAGGAAGCGAAGGGTTTTCTTGAATTTTGGGGGTGAATGACTGGCTCGGCCGGAGGAGGAGAACAGTGGGTGTGATGGGTGGATGGCACGCGGAGGGAGCGGGACGGGGGCCGCTGAGTCATTAGGCAGGTGAAGCCATTTCGTTTCCGGCCGAAGCACGCCGTCCTGGACCGCACATGCACCATGGCAGGGCGACCCGAAGAAGGAAAGCCCTCGAGCTGTGACGCATGCACCCACCCACTGCACGCTTGGGACTGTGCGCATCCCGTGAATCGCCGTGCTAGCATTGTGCGGCCTCATCTGTATAAGACCGACCGGAATCACGGCACGCGCCGGCAGCTAGCCTTGGCGCTAAGGTAGCCGTGACTTGATGGCAGGCAACGGATTCGGCCTGCCAAATGTTCAAGCCAAACCATTTCCTTCTTCGTCTTTTTTTTTTAACCAAGATCCACTATTGTGATGTAATTACTTGCTGAAATTAAATTACTTCCTCCGTTCACAAATATAAGGATTTGTTGACTTTAAGTCAACTTGTTTGACCACTCGTCTTATTCAAAAAATGTGTGCGATTATGATTTATTTTATTATGACTTATCACCAAATATATTTTAAGTATGACTTGTTTATTTTTGAATAAACTTTCTTTAATAAGACGAGTGGTCAAACGAGTTGGCTGAAAGTCAATAAATTCTTATATTTGTGGAAGGAGGAAGTAGTTGTTTGTGTACAACGAATTGGGTTCATGACCTACGATGGGTCAGCTTCGTGTAAATCGTGTTACCTCGCCCCTTCCAAGTTCCAAAAGCCCTAGATCAGACCACCTCAGAAAAAGAAAAAAGATCGACACCGCAAGCTAGCGTGTGCATCAAGGGACATAAACAACACTTCAGACCAGAAAATTCAGACACAGTCATTTAAACTACTTTGTCATGCATCTTTAAATAAAGCATTGTCGATCACGTACAATGCGTGCGCATGAGGCGCGTGTTTACATGGAATTGAAAACCGCCTATTCTCCACACCAATAGTACTACCCAACAAGGCTCAGATCAGGCTGATCAGCTAAAATTATCCCCGGCGTGCACGAGCCCAGCAACGAGAGCGTGCGTACTTGCCTTGCCCGACCGAGCTCCCGGCCAGGCCTTAGTCGACGTTGCAGCTGCTGGGCACAACTTTGGCGTCGCCAACATGGATAACGATGTCGATGCAGCTCACCTTCTTGGCGCCGGCAACCTCTTCCTCGTCGCCGTTGGCTAAGCAGAAGTACAGGGAGACGCAGGCAACGCCGACGAGGATGCCCAGGGCCGCGCCGATGCCGCAGGCGGTGCCGAGTGAGATGGTCCTGCGACTCCTGCCCATGCAGAAGCCGGGGACGGTATCGGCGCCGTCGTCAGAGCCGTGGCTCGGGGCGCCGGGCGGCGGCGTGGTGTCGTCGTCGTGGGGGAGCTGGAGCTCCGTGCACCAGCCGATGAGAAACGCGGCAGCCACGATCATGGCGAGGCCCGCGGCAGCGAGGAGGAGCGCGAGCAGGCGGCGGCGGCGCAGGCAGGCCATGGTGGCGAGATGTTATCTCGCAAAAAAAAAATGGTGGCGAGGTGTTATAAAGATAAATGCATGCTGTTGTGATTGTAACGTAACTTGGTTAGCAATTAGCTAGCATAGCCGGTTCTTGTAGATAGATATTCTTGTTGTATCTAATTCTGTTGTAGATGAGTTATAGTTAGGATATACCGGTCATGCATCTCCGAGATTACTTGAGATGTAAGCTACGACAATTTTCCGCCGTATATAATTAACACACAGCTACGGGGCTCAACGCTTGCACAACATTTTAGACGAAGGCGAGCTCCATCGAGAGAGCGGGATGGGGCCCGGACCTGAGTCAGTGAGCCGTTGAGGCCATTCCGTTTTCGTCCAAAGCTCGCCGTCCTGCACCGCACCGAACATGCACATTGGCAAGGCGAGCTGAACAAGGAAAGCCCTCGAGCTGTCACGCACGCACCCACTGCACCTGTAACAGCCCAAATTTTAAATCAAATTCAAAGTGGAATAAAAATCACTCAAAATTTAAATTTTGTCTATATCTTATCTTGCCATGAATTTTCAAAATAAAAGTAATTCAAATAATTAAAACTTAGTGAGAAGATGAAAATTTTGAAATATAAAACTTGTGCTCGAGTGTTTGTTTCATTTAAAGTCCACTAAAAATTTGAGCCTTTTGAAGTTACAACAAATTAAAATAGTTATATGATAAATCTTTTGCAAATTCACCTCGAATTTAAAATCTTGAATTTAAAATTTGCACAAATATCACCATATGCATTTTTGGGTTCGCTGTTTTTATTTGGATTGTTTGTTATATTGATCCCTTTTTCAAATTTGAATTCCATTCAAATTTGAAGTTTCCCAAAAACCCATAAAAGAATAAACCAAGTTTTCTCTTTGGGCCTCAACTCCCCTTCTCTTCCGCACCAGCCCAACCCGATTCTTCTTTTCCTTTTTTTTTCTCTTTCTCCCGCCGCGGGCCGTTTCTCTTTCTTTCTCCTTCCGGCCCAGCCTGGCCTGGCCCGGCCCATGCCGCGTCACCCCCAACCTCCAGCTCATCTCTCTCCATCCCACGTCGCCGCCGACGCGTCGCCGGCGCCGCATTCCACGCCGGCGCCCTCTCCAGCTCACCCCTGCGCGCTACTGTGGCCATGCCGCCCAGACGTCACCCCTGCCAAGCTCCGCGCCCCAAGTCGCCGCCGCAATCGACGACCTCGCCGTGGATAAGAAGCAACGCCGCAACCTTTGACCGGATAAGCTTCGCGGCGAAGGCGTCATCTCTCTCCGCCTATAAAAGGGGTCCAAGCCCCTCCACCGTGACCCTCTTCTCCCTTTTCCTCCAAACCCTAATCTCCCCGGCCGCCGTCGATCTTCGCCGTCCGGCCGTCTCCGACCAAGTCAAGCTGCCGGTAAGCATCCTCGTGCTTCCCTCTCTCTCTCTCCCCGTCCTCCTTTTTCCCTCTCCTTCACTCCAATCGCTTCCCCACCGAGCCACCATGGCCGCCGCCGCACCACCTCGTCGCCGACCGCCTTCACGGCTGCGTCCGGCTCGCCCAAGGCACACACTAGCTTCGCCAGGCCCTCGCGCATCTCCCCCTACCCCCAAAACCTGCTCGAGCGTGCGTGCGTGCGCGATTCCGTCGAGCGCCACCGCCGCTCTCCTCTCCGGCGACCCCTCGCCGCCGTCCCATTGCTTGCCGTCAACGACAAGCTCCACCCACCGCTCCGCCATCCCGCGCTGATCCTCGGCACCATGACCTCGTCGACCTTCCGCCAGCCCAGCAGCCGGCGGCGAGCTTCCCGGCGAACTGCCGCCGCGCCCGGCTCTGTTCCAGCGACCCCGGTCCACCGTGGACCGGTGGACCGCGGCCACCAGCCGGTCCACGAACCCTGTGGACCCAGTCCACCACTTTTTCAATACGAAAATAAATCCAAAAGTCCCAGAAATTCCCAGCCCCTGTACATTTTACAGATAAGCCCCTCTAGTTTATTCTATTTCTGTTTAGCTCCTATCTTTTTACAGAAACACCCTTATCTTTTCCCATAATTACCTTTTAGTCCCTACCTTTTTACACCAAGGTCCCTAAACTTTTCCATAATTACAGATAGGTCCCTAGAACTATTCAGTTCTTACAGATGAGTCTCTAGAATCTTTCTGTAATTACAAACAAGCCCCTAGAATCTTTAAACGACTATATCTCTTCCATCCTAGCTCTGTTTTGAGTGATTCTTGCGCTCACGCGTTCGTAGAAACGCGAAGCACCTCATGGTATTGTTGTTGAAGCCACAGAAGGTATATACAAACCATCAATGCCCAGATTCCTCTTTCTTTCGATGAATATTCATCCCGGCCAATCATTTGCCACTGATCTTGTGTAATACAAATGTTCCTTCACCTTTTGATAATGAGTTTGATCAATCCCGCCGTGTTTTTCCCCACCAAAGTATATAACCTCTTTTCATCACGGCCTAACCTCAACCTTAACCTCGCTCAGCCATCGTTCAATCGAAACTAAACCCATATTGCCATCAGCTGCCACCTAACTATATTGACTTATCGATCTTCTTGTTATGCAGTCCCTCTTTGGATCTTATTGTTGCTCATTGCTATTTCAATTGCCGCCATGCATTCATATCATGCATGCATGCCAAGATTATGTACGCATCTGCATCTGCACATCCTTTCCCCGAACCACCCATGTTCTTTAATAGAAATAACTTAGAGTTTGTATAATAGATATGCACGCAATCACCATCAATAAGGCATGTGCATCTCACCATCCTCACCCTAAGGTTTTAGTAAATAAAGTTTCATGCCAAACCCTGCACCTTGCTCCTTTTAAGAGAACTTAGATAATTAATAGTTTGTCTAGGTGAATATGGCCCTTATAAGGCCATGAATAAAACTTGCAATAAATAATCTTTCATAAATAAATATGCATTGCACAAACATAGCCATTTTTCTTGGAGTTTTATCGATTCTTATTGGAGTTAATTGGATCTTATCCGGCTCTTTTCGTTCTTTATTTCCTTTGCGGTAGTTTGTTTATACGGTATGTTTTTATGCGCTAGCTTACGTGAGGTCCGAGGAAGAGCCAGGAGAATTCAAGGAAGATCTAGAAGATCCAAGCTTCGAGGATGAGTTGAAGAATCCAAGCCCGAGGACGAGTCAGAAGATACAAGCTTAAGAGAAGGACTCGAAGATATCAATCTCGACAAAAGAACTTGAAGATCCAGAACTGGAAGATTAGGATAGCGTTTTTCAGGCAAGCTTTACTTCTCCTTGATCATGATTGAACCTACTGTTTTCGCAATGCACCTATATTACCTATTCTCGTACTATGCATTACTTGTTATTTTACTACTTGTGTAGCTATGGTCCTACTTGCTTATTGATATTGATGTCTGTTACTTAGGCGTTAATATCAGAATCCTTGTTTACCCTTGTTCACCTGTCACCTTAATAACCTTAGTATAGTTCCATCATTTCTATGATGGCACGTTCACCTTGTTACTAGATTGTTTAGGACCCCTCGCAATGTTTCTACATTGCCACACCTTACTCACATATATACTTTTACAAATGTGTGAAATGAGTTTGGTGGTGTGCGTGATACTTGGGGTTGGGAGTAGCACAACCGTGTTAGGTGATGATGATGGAGACGGTGATGGGATGGTTGGATTGCGGCCAAGGCCATTAGTAAGTGATTGATGACGTAATGGATTGTGTGATAGTCCCTTAGTGTGGGAGACATGGCGCTTGCCCGGCCACATAAGAACCGGTTCATTCAACCTTTAACAAGATGATTCTCGTACAAACCATGGAACCTGTATGGGAAGGACTCACCCTACCTTCTTGGTGCCTACCACTTTGATCCACCTGGAGGGCAGTAGCGCAAACGAGCAACCAGGAGAAGACTCCGGAGTTTGTAGTGCTTAGGAGCTCCGGCCCGAGATCTCCACATTAAATGAGCTGTGGTTCCACATGATGACTATTGTAGTCACATGAAAAGCCCCTGGGTTGGTTCGTAGGTGCATTGTGTGTGGTACTCGGAGAAGATGGATTGAGCGTTATGTTACTCTCTGTACAAGAGTGCATAGCCCGTGGGAAAAGATGTACAACCTCTGCAGAGTGTAAAATTCATCCGGATGGACGTTGTCACGGCATATGACGCATCTTTGTTAAGTTCGATATGATTAGCCACCTCTCATTCCTTGAAGTGTGAGTGAGCAGTAGTCTGCTCGTGTTTTGGAAGTGATGGCATGGATGCCGGGTCGGTATGACCATTGAGGTCAGAAGGCCCAACTAAAACTTGGGAACTGGCGGGAATGATTCATACTCCCTCAGGGCCAACCAACTAAAATATTGACATTTACTTCTCTGTTTTATCTAAGAATTCCTTCACTTGCTTTGGTGAACCTTGCATAAAATCTGCTTGTTGCAAATAAACCATACAGCCTATTCCTTGCTAAGATCAAATATGCATGTATATATATACCTTTGTGTAGTGTAGGGCTTGCTGAGTACCTTATGTACTCACGTGTTTGAAATTGTTGGTTTAGTAGGAGAAGACTTCGTAGAGAACGACGACGATTGGGTTTTCGGTTCTGCTTCTCAAATTTGCTTGTGGCATTGGGCCAAGGTTTCCGTTGTCTGCTTCACCGTTAGTTGGTTGGATGGACTTGGATAGTTTTGAATCCTTGTCATACCGCCACTAAAGGTCCTATATCAGGTATCTTACTTATTTATTTATTTATTCGAAGTATGTTTTTGATTATCATATCTGTGTTCTTGTGCGTATCAGCTACTGATCCAGAGACTGATACAGGATGCACAGTAGATTCCAGAAATGGGGTCTGACAGCACCGCAGCACGCTTATTGTGATTGTGCGCGTCCCGTGAATCGCCGTCCGTGCTAGCGTTGCGCCCTGCCTCATCGGCACACGACCGACCGGAAAAACGGCACGCGCCGGCAGCCTTGAGTCAGGAGCCATGGTTATTGTGCAGCGGAATAGCGGATTCGCAGCTAGCCAAATGTTCGAGGCAAGGCAGGCAAAACCATTCCTTGTTACTAGTACTATTTATTTCATTACCGTCATAAATAAGTGACCACATGTTTCCAAGCTGCGAAATCACAACGTTCGGTGCTCCAAATGGTACTGCAACTATACTCGTTTTCCGTTGTTGCGCTCAGCGAGAGACCATTCACTCACTGCCTTCTGCGCTTGACAGGCTCGACGGGGACGTCAGGTTTCCATGGATCGTTTTGCATATCGAACTAGCCAAGCTGCTGGGACCGGATAGCCCCGTCCGCGGTTGCAATGTTTTCGTGCTCTCTAATACGGCCAGCCACAGTGCCACCCACCACAACAGGCTGCCTCCTGCATCGGCCGCGGTGGTTGGGGCTCTAATTCGTTCGCCTAAGAACCGGGTGGGCCGGCGCGTGGGATCAGAGCCGTCCATGCGTGCGACCGGAGCCGTTCGATGGGACCCCTGATGGCATGTGCCCGAGCGACGTGTCTTCTCGAACTCGCACGTGCCGCGTGAGGCGGTACGCGCCGGCGTCGGTGCGCGACGAGCGCCCGCCCTCGGCCGGTTGGCTTGAGTTTGCGCCTTGATCTACTGAAACAAGGGTTGGGGGGAGCGAGAGAGAGAACTTCCGAAGCGCTAGCTCTGGAAACAGATCCATGGATCCCACTTCACCCCCCTGAGAATTGGGAAATAAACGGAAGAACAAACCCCGTGCCCCCGCTAGGTAGATACATCTCAGAAAACAAAGACATCTCGCCAGGCCAGCGTTCTACTAGCATCCATGAACACTCAAGGAAAGGCACAAGAAATGCGAGCCACACACATGAGTGTTCTTGCAGAAAAGTTGGGATCATATATAGCAAGCCAACACCCAATGCAAAAGATCGAGCAATCAACGGTAGCAAACAGGGGATCGAGTACCAAGCACTTAACAACAACAGCGTGACGCACGCAGTAGCAGATCTGCTAGTAATTAGCGCGCATCAGGAATTATTTAGTATACTACTGCCGGAGCAGGATGATAACCTGCATACCCTTCCGCCCCTGGCGCGCGCGGCCATCAGTCAGTACTTCTTGCCGCCGTCGCCGCCCACCTCGTGGTCATCGTCGCGGATGGCGACGTATCCGGCCTTCTTGGCGGCGCCGGCCGCCTCCTCCTCCTCCTCGTAGTCGGCGAAGGGGTTGCCGGAGAGGACCGTGGCCGTCAGCTGGCAGAGGACCCCGAGGAGAGCAGCGACGATGCCCCTGCCCTTGCGCGAGAGGTGGACGCAGGGGCAGGCCGAGGAGTCGCCGGGGCTGGGGGCGACCGAGGAGTCGTTGTCGACGAGCGGGCAGTAGACGAACCCGTGGAGGAGCAGCAGCAGGACGAACACGGCTTCCAAGCTGAGGGCGGTGTTGCGGAGAACCTTGCGGACGATCTTGTTGCCGACGGCCATGGCAGAACGAACGCGCGCGACGGCGAGGGTTTGTCAGAGGAGCGCGCGTCCGGGTGTGCAGCAAGACAAGCACCAGCAGCAAGCGTGCGTGCGTGTGTTGCACTACGTACTTCCTTGTGTTCATCATATAGATAGAGTCGTCCGTGATCTGGAGATGGGAGATCGTATACGGCCCAGTGATCTTCTCATCCAACGGCTCACATGCACGCACGCATATTATACACTAAAGGTGTCATGACGCGTCCGGCCGGCCCGGCTACGGTGAAAGTATAGCATTCTGCGGCACCAACCGGTTTGCCTCTTTCGGCCACAGCCTTTCTTCCTGGCTCGCCAAATCTGTGCAAAGTGGCTCACAGCCCCAGGCAATTGATCTCGCACCGACGACACTGCCAATTCCATGCCCCTGCTGCTCATCTTCTTGCCTTAATTCGCTTTCGTGTTTTTCTTTTCATCTAGAATTACAAAAGCGATGAGTGATTGTCGTACGTTACTGGACAAAAGCGGCTGATTGGGAATTAAAAGCACACCAATCGATTTGTAATGAAACCGGCCGTGGAGGAGGAGCTGGCAAGCAAAGCCTCTCACGGCCGGCACTGGATTGAAGTGGCGAAGAGATGACTCGGCTGCCTTGCGTCTCCTACTCGGCTTGCTAAATGTGTGCAGCAGCACTGCAACGTACGTCGCTCCCTTCTCCTCCCAGCTGCTTTATTCGATCGAAAACTGATCGTGCAGTTCTCACAAACAGATCCCCGGGCTGGAAAGGAGTATTATGGTGAAATAATATACGGCCGAGCCATTTTACATGCATTCAACGACATCACATGCCTGTGCACACTTGAGTAGTACAGCCGACTGCCGTTTTGTGTATCTCCTGATCGATCGCTTCTGTTTAGCCATGGATGGCGCGGACGATGATTTGTGTGGGATTGGCCACAGACGTTTACCACCAGGCAACTCATCACAAAATGTAGACCACGCGGCGGCTTACCATCGAGCTTAGGGCGTTTGCCTTTGCGCTTAATTTGATTCTTGTTGCACGCTAACATGCATGACAGGGACGACGCGAGCGCGCCTGCGTTTGCATGGAATTGGCGATCGAATCTGCTGGAACCGGCCGGCCAGCGCGCGGTTGCGACTAGCGAGTAGTTTCCGTGACGTGCTTGCTGGGCATGTGCGAAAATAATCCAGAACCACGTCTCCTGGAACGCACTCGTCTCGTGCCTCGCCCGGAATTCCATGTACCGCGACACGCTCGCGATCGAGGCCTCCAAGCCCCGGCGCGCAGCACCATCAGCAGCACTTTTACTGACGTACTAGTACGTACGTACTGGAGGAAAAGCCGTTGGTTCCATTGGCTGGAAAACCATCGAAAACGACCTGCAAGGCCATTTAGAACATGGCCCATGCAACTATTTAGATTGGAGTATATGTTCTAGCTACATTTTTCTTCTCCCTATAAGCAGGATATAAGCAGAGGGCAATAATGTAACTGGTGCTGAAATACGGAGTTATTAATAGTACCTAGCTTCAACTGAGACGGAAAATATTGGACTTTGTTTTTCCATAAATAAACTCCTATAGTTACCGTCTGCACCGTCAAGACCAACCATACAGTTGATGTTTGAGTCCCTGTTTAATACGAATGTGTAGTCTCCTCGTGCCTTAACCCTACGTAGTACGTACACGACCAACTCGATCAGATCATCCTCTCTAAAGATCAGAGGCGGTGTAACGCGTGTATCGATCTACGGAATCACATGGACGACGACGACGTGCACGAGACGACGACCTCGACGGAGGCCGCCGAAAACCACGACATGATCAGCGAGCTCTCCGACGACCTCCTCCTGTGAATCCTCTGTAAGCTTCATGACCATTGGAGTACGGAAACCCCAAAGGTATGAATGTTTTAGTGATTGGGTGACCATATTGATGTGACTAACATTTCCTTGTAGGATATTCAAATGGTCATATCAATGAAGCGTCGTCTCACATACTCTATCTTTATCGACGACTTGGTGATTGGTTGCCTCGACATTTCGGATCGAGAACTTGATGGAGTCAAGGTTGAAGATGGATCAAGGCCAAGGACATGATAGACCAAGCAAGTGTTGGCTTGGTATAGATGTTAGCTTGAGTCCATAGGAAAAACCGGACTATCGAGAGGGATCGAATTGGTTGTCTTAGAGCACACTAGGTTAGAGATCAAATGGATGCATTGTGAGTCTCTTGAGGGCTAGGGTGGCCGAAGAGAAGAAGAGGAACCAAGAATGGAGAAGTTGGAAGCAAGGATCAAGAGTGGATCAAGTTTTCAGCTTTTGCAGTAGAGATCGGACAGTACGGTCCTAAGGACCGTATGGTACGGTCTTCATTGAAGATCCAGACAGAGAAGTGAAGTCTCGGGATGCTGAGAAAATGAAGACCGGACAATTGACCGGACAATTCGGTCATGGGACCGTATGGTACGGTCCTCAGAGGATTTCCAGACAGAGAAGCTGAAGTTTCTGGAAGTGGAAGAAATGAAGACCGGACAATCGACCGGACGGTACGGTCCTAGGGACCGGACAGTACGGTCTTCATTGGAGATGAAGAAGAAAATGGAGATGCGCCTGGAAATAGAGACCGGACAGTACGGTCTAGAGGAGACCGGACAGTACGGTCCTTTGTACGGTCTCTAGTTTCGCAGGGCACTTTTGGGCAACGGCTAGTTTTGGGTTGGTAGCCTATAAATAGTTGGTTGCCCGCCCCTTGAGGGGTCTCTTGGCCATTGTTGGAGTGCAGGAAACTCAGAGGAAGCCAAGAGCAAGGGAGAGAAGCACTTGTGAAGGATTTGGAGTGATCCTAGTACTTGAGAGAGTAACAATTGCATCCACTTGATCTCTAGGCAAGTGTGAGCTTGAGAGAGCCACTTCGGTTTGTTACTCTTGGTCCATGGCAAGGCCTAGACCGGTTAGGCATCGGTGTTGAGCTGTCCAAGGAGAGTGTGGAAGCCAACACAAGTTTGTACACGGTCTTGGAGCTTCCCGTGCGAAAGAAGCATCACTAGTGAAGCGCCCTTTGGCACGCATCGAGTGCGGAGCCTTACCTCCGGAAGAGTACCCGGGATCGAGCCCGGCAGGACGTGCCCGCGACTTCACTCGGAGGGTGAAGTGTGCTCTAGGAGGGATCACCTTCGAGCGGAGGGACGGGGTCGAGACTCCGGCGGGAGTGACCCAACGTGGAGTAGGGGAAGACGCCATCCTTCCGAGACCAGGGGAAAAATCATGAGCATTCCTATCTCTATCTCCTTTACTTACTAGCATTTACGCTTCCGCATTTACTTATGTGCTAGTAGAATTGCATGATAGGTTGTCTCTTTACTACTTGGTAGAATTGCTTGTTAGGGTGTTGCTTGTTGCATAGACTAGATTATGTGCGTGCATCGCTAACTTCTTGTTGTCACCATATCTAGTCTTGCTAGCTTCACGCCTTAAGTACGTTTGGGAGAAATTATTGAGACACCGATTCACCCCCCCTCTCGGTGCCCTTGATCCTTTCAAGTGGTATCAGAGCCTCGTTGCTCAAATAGGGCTTAACCGCCTTGAGTAAGGATGCCGGGAGGAAGTGGACCGCCCCCGTTCGATGGGACCGACTATGCCTATTGGAAAGCTCGCATGCAAGCTTACCTCGAGGCTCTCAATCCTATCGCATGGGAGGTGACAAGTTCCGGTGTCTCTCTAAGGACTTCCATTGGTACTCTTGATGTGAACCTCGCAAAGGCAAATGCTAAAGCTAAAAATGCCTTGTTTGAAGCAATCACTAAAGAGGTCTTTGCTCGAGTGAAGTCCGCGGGTACCGCTCATGAAGTGTGGACTCAAATCCAACAAGTTCATGAAGGTTCCTCGGATGTCAAAGAGGAAAGATACTATGTCCTCAAGGACAAATATGATGCTTTTACCATGTCTTCAAATGAGCTAATCAATGACACTTACTCTCGCTTGAATGTGCTTGTAGAGGATATCAACTCTCTCGGTGTGAAGGACAAGATTGATGATGGTGATCTTGTGCGGAAGATCATGAGGATTCTCCCAAGGGAGAAATATGGAGCACTCATCACATGTCTCTTCAACACCGACATGCGAGACCTCACCACCCACAAGCTACTTGGGAAGATCACCGCCTTCGAGAGCTACAACCTTGACAAGAAGCTTGATGAGAAGCCCTCCAAGAATCTTGCATTTGCATCCGAGGGGTCAAGCAAGAAGAAGGGGAAGATGGTGATGACTCAAGATTCAAGTGATGAAGAGCTTGAAGAAGATGTTGAAGACTTGTTGCAACTCCATCCAAACGACCTAGCACTCCTCATGAAGAGAAGCAACTTCTTCAAGAGAAGGTTCATCAACAAGAAAGATGCCGAGTGCTACAATTGTGGGGAGAAGGGTTTTGCCAAGGAATGCCCGAAGCCAATCAAGAAGAGCAAGAAGAAGACTCAAGAGTCAAGCGATGATGAAGAAGAAGACCCTAGAAGCAAGTACAAGGCAAGGAAGAGGTTTGTCAAGAAGGAAAGCTCTAGAGGCAAAGAAAGGAGAAGATCATCTCGCAAGGGTCTCTATGTTAGAGAGTGGGTCACGGACGATGATAGTGATGAAAAAGAAAGTGATGACTCATCCTCCAAGGGCAAGAAGATGGCCGGCATTGCTCTCACAAACATGTCCGAGACTCTACCTCCACCACCTACTTGCTTGATGGCCAAAGATGATGATAGTAGTGATGAGGATGAGAAGAGCGAGTCCGAGGAAGAGTTTGGTGAAGAGGATAAGCCCACTTATGAGGAACTCTTGGATTGCATTTTCCTAACCGGCAAGATGCTCAAAAAGGACAAGACCATTGCTCGGTTGGAGAATGAACATGAAGTGGCCGCTTTCCGAGTCCGTCAACTTGAGGGTGAACTTAGGGACTTATCCATCTCTCACAAGGCTCTTGATGAGGACTATGACAAGCTTGAGGAAGACCACATGAAGCTCAAGGAGAAGTCCAAGTTACTAGAGGATGAGCTCAAGCACCTTTCCACCTCTCTCATAACCTTGGATGAGAGCTATGACAAGCTCAAAGTTGATCACAAGAGGCTCAATGACAAGTTCAAGGTTCTTGAGGAGGAACATCAATCCATCCTTGAAAAGAGTAACACTTCTTCCTCTAGTTCATCTATTTCCGATTCTTCGTATATTATTTGTGATGGACTAACTCTGATGAGGACATCACTCCATCAGATACAACCAACGCTCCTCCGCTGTACATGCATGGTCCAATCACTAGAGCTCATGCACAGGAATTGAATTTACAGGTGAGCTCGTTCCTAATGCTTTGTTTGCATGGTTTCAAGAACAAAATGCTACCTAATGATTTAATTATTATTAGGAACCATGGTGATGATGATGAGATAGCTAGAGAGGAGCTTGGAGGCGTGGGAGGGCCAGCAAGGGTGTCCATGTCAAGTTGGAGGCCTAATCCAAGTCAACTTCGAGTCCGTTTCGGATTCCAGGAGCAGTCGGCACTAAAACGGTCGCCCAGGTCGCATACGGGCTCGGTTTTGGATGTTCTTTATATGTACGGAAAGATAATTTGATCACCTTTCTAATGGCACCAGTCTCATGTCAAAATTCATTTAGAGTCATCGGGAATCGTCGAAACAAGTTGACGTCTAGAATCTGTCTCGGTGCTACGCCGCCGTAATTTGGCCTTTGGGCTTTGTATCGTGTTGGAGCCCATTAGGGGTGCGTCCAGGGGTGTTGCACGCCTCTAAACCCTATATCATCAGTAGCCGCCACCCAAGTTAGGGTTGGGTTTTGTTTAGATTATTCTGTCAAGAACAGTTTCGCCGTTCATCGGTTTGTGAGACCCCAACTTGTGAGTTTAATCATATATCTGCAATTTGGTTGCATTCTTTCTTGTTCTTGCTTGTGTTCTTCGATTCGCAGGCAAGGATTAGCCTTCTTGGTGAGGTCGACCGTGTAACATCGGTCGATAACCAGAGGAGAGGTGGTGCTGCGATTGCGGGGTTCGGAACGTGTTGTTCGGAAGCCAGATCGATTTGTGTCAATTCTCCGCTAAATCGTTGTTTATCTGAACCTTTCGGAAGATCGGGAACCCTAGTTCACATCAAACTCCCTCTCTTGAGAGCATTTCTCTTGATGAGAACAATTTGAAGGAATATCATCAACTCAAAGAGGAGAGAGCTTCGGTGATGGACGGCTTCGAGAGGCTCACAAGGGGAAGGACCATTCATAAGGAGATACTTGGTCGCAACCTTGTGAACAACCCCGGGCACAAGGGACTCGGCTCCTACCCCGCCGCCATCAACCTCATCGGCAAGGACAACGACATTCCACTTTGGGTAGTTCCCCTCATGGCGGACGACTACTATTGTGAGAAGTGTTGCCGTGACGGGCACACTAGCAAGAATTGTCTCAAGGTGAGAAGTTCCAAAATTTTGCCTAACGCTAACTTGTTCCATGAGAATACACACTACAAGCTCTTTAGGGACAAGAAAGGAAGGGTGAAGGCAAAGGCTCTTGGATCACCCGACAAGAGGAGGATGATGAGAAAGATTTGGGTGCCCAAATGCATAGCTGACCTTGAGAGGCTAACCAAGTGCGAGTGGGCTCCCAAGAACAAGACCTAGAAGGGTGATGGTGGTGGACCGTGTACCATGATGATGATCCATGAACGTCCACCACAAGCAATGAGTGCTTCATCGACAAATCTACTCTTCAAGGAGGTAAGTTGTATCATAGTAGTTTCTTTTCTTGCATTGCTTGCATGGTAGCTAGGTGCTCCTTTGTGAACTAGTATGTTTGCATCCATGCATATGTAAATAACTAAAAGAAAAGAACAAAAAATTAGTTCAAGGTCTAACTTTCTCAAGATAGCTATGAGCATGGGGGATGCTTGAGTTGGTGGACCGACGGGCTCAAGGCAAGGTTTGGCTCATAGTGAGTAAGCTTGAGAAACGCTCAAATTTGACCTTGAGTAGGTTTCTTTTATGCGTTGTCTTAACTTTGCTTGCATATCACATGGCATGTTTAATTTCCCCTTGCATTTGTATGATATGCTTGTCTCATGCATTGCATATAGGAAATCACAAAGGAGTGGTCACACTATGAGGAAGTGCTTCTTTCGCAATATGAACTCACATCTCATAGAAGTGTGACGAAAGAAAAGAATTGCGCTTCATGCCCATTGAGTTTTGCTAAATGATCCTCAAGGTTAAAACTACTTGCACGGATCATAGGCAAAGGGCTCATACATACCCCTCCTTTGGTTTTATCTCTTTTGGTTCTTATTGGATGCTTCTTATTTGCCGATTGAAAAATTACTATAAGCCTATGCGCAACCTATAGTGGTCTATTTTCAAAAGAGTGTTTGAGAGTTCCCCTTCTAGTCAATGTTTGGTGTTTATTTGGTTTTTGAGTGAGAAACTTGGACTTAGAAGGAAATTCTTTGAAAATCAGCTTTTCTGGACTGGACCGTACAATACGGTCAAAGGGACCGTACAATACGGTGTGCTTTTGCACGAGATCCTTCGAAACCTGAGGCAGAAAGGAGACCGGACAATACGGTCCTGAGACCGTACAATACGGTCTCTCTAGATGAACTGTCAGGGTGAAGAAGGAGACCGTACAATACCATCCCTAAGACCGTACCATACGGTCTGGTTAACTTCATCGGGAGAATGATTCCAATCCAATCCATTGATTCTATTTCCAATCGATCGTGGCCATCAATTCGAAATTAGACCTAACCTAACGGCCGCCCGACGGGTTACTGTGCTTCTCCTCCCCCAAATCGCCGCTCACCGCACCAGTGCTCCCGCCACCTCGCCTCCCACGCGCGCGCCGCCGTACACCTCGCCGCCGCCGTCGAGCACTTCGCCGACGAGCTCCACTTCACCACCGCGCGACGCCTGCTCCTCCACGCACACGCGCCCGCGCCTCCTCGCGCAACCCTAGCTGCCGCGCCGCCGTTTCCACGCCGAGCCGCCGCCGCAGCACCGCGCGCCGCCGCTGCTCGCCGGGGCTGAGGACGACGACGTCGTCGACTCGAGCTCGGCCAGGGAGCTCCACCACCGCGCGTCATCGAGCTGGTGATTCTTCCCCCTCGCGCGCGATTGCTCCTCCCCGGCGACCTTCACCGGACCCGAGCTGCTTCACACCGACGATCGTCGTCGATTGATCGCTCTGGTGAGCCACTGAGACACAGAGATTGCACAGTAGCCTCAATTACATTTCCTATCTAGGGTTTGAGCCATTCCTCGTTCGTCGATTAAATCTTGAATAAATTCAATCCGAAAATCGAACCTTTATTGCATTTGTGGTGAAATTGGATCGTCTTCAATGCAATTCAGGTCATTTGCTTGCCATAGTGTTCGAGTATCGCATTTCATTTATCTATGACATGTTGGTAGTTGGTCGCTTTGTGTCGATTTCCGATTCCATACCATACACTAGCTCGACACTAGCATTTCCTCGATTAGTGGTACATTGTGTCTATTGTTTATGATCTATGTACACTAGTTGATCTCCACCGATAATCGACAATGCCGTAGTTCCCCTTTGCATATTTGCCGGCATTGTGTCCTTCACCACTGCGCTAGGACTTCATTTAGATTTAGGCGCTTACCTACGATTCTTGCTTATAGATGATAGTAGGTTATTCTATACTCATATACCCTGTCTATTCCTATCGTGCAGTGGCAGTGGTCAGCGGACAGTGGGCAGTTGACAGCAGAGCGGAGACAGTGGACGGTTTGAGGGCCAAGTCCTTAGTCCTATCTTTGGCAGTCAGCCGTCAGTGGACGGGTTGGTGAGCCAAGCTCACTCGCCCTATCTTGTCTGCAGCCTAGTCAGCAGATATGGCAGGAGGTTCTGGCAGAGGCAGAGGCAGGGGCAGAGGAGACCGTGACAGAGGAAAGGCCAAGGTCATTGAGCGGCCCAAGAAGAAGAAGCAGAGGACAGGTGACCCAGAGTGGGACCAGGCCCTCAGAGCAGCAGATGTTGACATACCTGCTGGTAGAGCCACCGGCTTCAGGATCAGAGACACGCCTGCAGGAGGACAGGGGGAGACTCCGAGGAGGTCTTCCAGAGCTAGAGCCACAGTGCAGCGGACTCCGTCCATCCGCGAGGTTGGTACGTCGAGGACCGCACAGGAGCAGCCAGAGTCAGAGGAGGAGGAGAGTTCTCGCTCAGGTGACGAGGTCACAGAGGCTGACAGGCAGAGGATGGCAGTGAAGTTCTGTGCTATTGACAGGAGTGCCACTCTCAGAGATGTGCTTGCTGAGGACGCTCTCAGGCTGCCAGGCCCCGTCCTCAAGAAGTTCAGACGAGTCACTGAGGAGACTTGGGTACCTGCCAGGTGAGACCCACAGGCAGGAGGTCGCTTCTGGACCTTCAGCAGAGGATAGCAGCTGGACTGAGGAGCAGACTGCGGACTGGTGGAGCTGATAAGCTCTTTGTCACCCACCAGCACTGCAGCATAGAGGCTGCTAGCAGAGGTGCCAGGACAGACTTCACGCAGCACTTGACCTATATCCCGGGCCTCGAGGAGATCATCACCACACCGATGCGTTGGGACTATGATATAGTGATGGATTTCTACGCTTCTCTTTGGATAGCCCCAGATCGTTCTGCTATATGGTTAATGCTCAGAGGACAGCCCCACAGAGTGACGAGGGAGAACCTCGTTGAGGCCCTTGAGACCATCCAGCATGAGACCAGAGTGTTCCCGCTTGCTCACCCAGGGATGGACCCTCCCCGCAGACCTCTTGGGGGACACTTACCTTCAGATGATGATATGAGCATTGCTTTCCCTCCACCTCACCCGGAGAACTTCAGCCGAGCTCACACTAGACTGACACACGAGGGCAGAGTTCTCAGGAGTATTCTGAGCAGGACCATTGTGCCTAGGAGTGGTTACAGGGATCCGTTCTCTATCCTTGCACAGTGGGTTGTTATGTTGATGCTGAGGCACAAAGGCTTTGACTTGGTTGACTTGATACTGTGCCAGATGGAGGATGTTATTGCTGAGAGTATTGCTGCTAGACACTTAGCCTTCGCACCACTGATCTGCTATATTCTGAGGAGGCTACAGTTGTTGTCTCAGGAGGACTATGATGAGCTACCCAAGGTGACCACAGCGTACACACCCCTACCTGCCTCCAACAGACGGGTTGCTGCTCGGGAGTCAGCCTCACAAGGGAGTTCCTCAGAGGGGCTAGGTGACACGGCTACCGAGACAGAGCAACATATTCAGACAGGTAGCCAGATGGAGTCCATTCCTGAGGACGTGACTCCAGACTCTAGACCTTCAGCATGTGCTACAGCTCCAGCTCAGACAGATTCGCTACTTCATGCAGAGCTAGCAGCCCTTCGCAGAGAGATCCAGAGTCAGAGAGAGGATAGGGAGAGGGATCGACAGATGCTGGACAGCGTGGTACTTACTCAGAGGGAGATGGCTTCTGGCTTGTCTTCGTTGTTCACCGGTTTTGAGGCGATTGCTCAGACTCTTCGTCTCTTTGGACAGGCACTGCCAGGTCTCCCGTCGTTCCCTCCTATCACTTTCCCAGGTGTGCTGCCACCAGAGACAATTCAGTTTCAGCAGCTACTGATGTGGACTAGGGTGCCCGATCTTCCGAAAGGTTCGGTGGTAAACGACGATTAGGTCGAAGATGTGACACACGTCGATCCGGCTTCCGAACAACACGTCCGAAACCCCGCAATCGCAGCACCACGTCTTCTCTGGTTATCAACCGGCGATGCACGGTTGACCTCGCCCAGAAGGCTTATCCCTGCAAGCGAATCGAAGAACACAAGCAAGAACAAAGAAGAATGCAACCAAATTACAGATGACAACTTAATCTCACGAAGTTGGGGTCTCACAAACCGACGGCGGCGAAACTGTTCAATGACAGATTAATCTAAGCAAAACCCAACTCTAACTCATGCGCCGGCGGCTGTAAATATAGTCTAAGGGGCGTGCAACATCCCTGGACACACCCCTAATGGGCTCACACAAGATACAAAGCCCAAAGGCCAAAGACGGCGTCACAGCGCCAAGACAGATTCTGGACGTCCACTTGTTTCGACGATTCCCGATGACTCTGAACGAATTTGGACTTGAAACCGGTGCCATTGGAAAGGTGGTCGAATTATCTTTCCATCCATATCTGGTTCGCCCAAAACGGAGCCCGTATGCGACCTGGGCGGCCGTTTTAGTACAGACTGCTCCTGGACTCCGAAACAGGACCGAAATCGACTTCGCTTGGACCTCCAACTTGACTTGGACGTCCTTGCTGGTCTTCTCCGCCTCCAAGCTCCTCTCCACTCATCCCCTGGTCCTCTCCATAGTTCCTAATCATAATACATTCATTAGGTAGCAATCTATTCTCAAAATCAAATAAATAAGTACTTAGGAACGAGCTCACCTTTAAATTTAATTGTCGCGCGCGAGCTCTAGTTATAGGACCTTCAATGTCATGTGAAGGAGTGTTGTGTGCATCCGAAGGAGTGATGTCCTCATCAGCTACAGCAGCAGCAGCAGCAGCAGCAGCAGTTTGCTCAGACACAGGCAGGACAGTCATCCAGCCAGGGACAGTACTTCAGCACCTTACTCACGGCTCCCATCTCACATGCTGGTACACCTACGGCGGGGCTGTCGACGTCCATGTTTGCTGGTTTGACCGGAGAGGCAGGACCTTCACACCAGTACCGTTCTTCACCATGCCTCTCCATGACTCCGTCAGCCCTACTAGCTACTACAGCTCCGAGCTTCTCACCGCTTCAGCTGACGAGTCCCTTCTTTGTGTCACCACTGCCAGCTCATACACTTGACTTTGACACGGTAGCACAGGCCGCCTCAGTACAGACAGACTCAGTACTTACAACTTCACAGGCAGAGGTCGTGACTACTACAGCTGAGACAGTAGCAGTGGAGCAGACAGAGTCTCCCAGGACACCTACACCGCCCCGGGTTGTTGAGCACACAGTGGATCTCACTGACTTTAGGTATACTCGTGAGGAGATAGTTGAGGCCCTCGCTACAGGCCAGGTTTCACCGGCCAAGGCACCCTCACCTACTGGCAGTTTCACTTGGACCCCCAGTCGCTCACCCACTCCTTCAGTCCACTCAGCTTCAGACTCAGAGGCAGTTGAGTATGCGACACAGCTTGAGCAGACCCTACTTCAGACAGACTCTCCTGGGATAGCTCACAGGCAGCTTGTGCCGTTCACTCCACTCTTCCAGCGACAGGAGTCTTTGGGGATGCCGCGGACTTGGACTTGGACACCTCCAGTGCCACCCTCTCAGCAGCAGCAGGACAGTGCTCAGCCTTCTACCAGTTCTTTGGCACCTGCTGCCACTGCACCTCCTCCAGCCTCCGACGCGTAGGACAGCAGTTTTTCTCTTTCTTTTTTCTCTCTTTTTGGTCATTGGTGCCAAAAGGGGAGAGAGATAGAGGGATCTTGTATAGGTCTAGGGGAGTAGTAGAGTGATCTTGTGTTCAGGGGGAGTGTGAGACAGTCTTTGTCCAGGGGGAGATCTTTTGCGACTTCATTTGTATATTCTTTTGGTACTTCGTGGTTCTTGTTGAGCTTGGATTTCTTTTGCTTGTGTTTAGCTCATCAAGAATGCACTTGGTTTCTTTTCATACACTTGCTCGTTATCTATATATCATGTATATTGCTCTGAGTTGGTGTATGCTATCCTGGATGTGCTTATTTATATCTAGCTTGCCAGGTTTCCTCTTTTTGTGATGATATGTGCACTCACTTGCTTTTGCAGGATTATCTTATAAACTTATCATCACAAGTGCTGTGGTCATAGCTCTTGCTTTTATTTCATATATATCACCCATGTGCTCTAACTCTATTTTGCAGGTGATACCTTTTGAGCTATGACCTTGTTCTCCGTTTTACTTGTTCTTCATGCATATCCAATCTTCTCGATCACTCTTGCGCTTTACATTTCTTTATCCTTTTGATATGTGTTGTCACCAATCACCAAAAAGGGGGAGATTGTAAGCTTCATGACCATTGGAGTACGGAAACCCCAAAGGTATGAATGTTTTAGTGATTGGGTGACCATATTGATGTGACTAACATTTCCTTATAGGATATTCAAATGGTCATATCAATGAAGCGTCGTCTCACATACTCTATCATTATCGACGACTTGGTGATTGGTTGCCTCGACATTTCGGATCGAGAACTTGATGGAGTCAAGCTTGAAGATGGATCAAGGCTAAGGACATGATAGACCGCTTGGTATAGATGTTAGCTTGAGTCCATAGGAAAAACTGGACTATCAAGAGGGATCGAAGTGGTTCTCTTAGAGCACACTAGGTTAGAGATCAAATGGATGCATTGTGAGTCTCTTGAGGGCTAGGGTGGCTGAAGAGAAGAAGAGGAACCAGAATGGAGAAGTTGGAAGCAAGGATCAAGAGTGGATCAAGTTTTCAGCTTTTGCAGTAGAGATCGGACAGTACGGTCCTAGGGACCGTATGGTACGGTCTTCATTGAAGATCCAGACAGAGAAGTGAAGTCTCGGGATGCTGAGAAAATGAAGACCGGACAATTGACCGGACCATACGGTCATGGGACCGTATGGTACGGTCATCAGAGGATTTCCAGACAGAGAAGCGGAAGTTTCTGGAAGTGGAAGAAATGAAGACTGGACAATCGACCGGACGGTACGGTCCTAGAGACCGGACAGTACGGTCTTTATTGGAGATGAAGAAGAAAATGGAGATGCGTCTGGAAATAGAGACCAAACAGTACGGTCTAGAGGAGACCGGACAGTACGGTCCTTTGTACGGTCTCTAGTTTCGCAGGGCACTTTTGGGCAACGGCTAGTTTTGGGTTGGTAGCCTATAAATAGTTGGTTGCCCGCCCCTTGAGGGGTCTCTTGGCCATTGTTGGAGTGCAGGAAACTCAGAGGAAGCCAAGAGCAAGGGAGAGAAGCACTTGTGAAGGATTTGGAGTGATCCTAGTGCTTGAGAGAGTAGAAATTGCATCCACTTGATCTCTAGGCTAGTGTGAGCTTGAGAGAGTCACTTCGGTTTGTTACTCTTGGTCTATGGCAAGGCCTAGACCGGTTAGGCGTCGGTGTTGAGCTGTCCAAGGTGAGTGTGGAAACCAACACTAGTTTGTACGCGGTCTTGGAGCTTCCCGTGCAAAAGAAGCATCACTAGTGGAGCGCCCTTTGGCACGCATCCAGTACGGAGCCTTACCTCCGGAAGAGTACCCGTGATCGAGCCCGGCGGGACGTGCCCGCGACTTCACTCGGAGGGTGAAGTGTGCTCCAGGAGGGATCGCCTTCGAGCGGAGAGACGGGGTCGAGACTCCGACGGGAGTGACCCAACGTGGAGTAGGGGAAGGCGCCATCCTTCCGAGACCACGGGAAAACTCATGAGCATTCCTATCTCTATCTCCTTTACTTACTAGCATTTACGCTTCCGTATTTACTTATGTGCTAGTAGAATTGCATGATAGGTTGTCTCTTTACTACTTGGTAGAATTGCTTGTTAGGGTGTTGCTTGTTGCATAGACTAGATTGTGTGCGCGCATCGCTAGCTTCTTGTTGTCACCATATCTAGTCTTGCTAGCTTCACGCATTAAGTACGTTTGGGAGAAATTGTTGAGACACCGATTCACCCCCCCCCCCCCTCTCGGTGCCCTTGATCCTTTCATCCTCACCTTCCTGCCGGCGGCGAGCGAGGTCGCACGGACCTCCGTCCTATCGCGGCGGTGGCGCCACCTGTGGCCCAACGCCGTGTCCCTCCGCTTCGCCGTCGGCGGGCAGCCCAAGCGTTATGACGAGCTCAACGACGTCGAGGACGCCTGCAGGCTCTCAACGCCACGAGTGCCGTCCTGGAACGGCGCGCTGCCGGCGGCGGCCCTGACGTCGAGGACGTCGAGGTGTCCTTCGTCTACAGCGCCGAGGACAACGAGTACGTGGAGGCCCTCGATTACGTAGGGTACGGCTACTACCACCTCCATGGAGCTTATATCACCTCCGCGCACTTGGCTACGTGGCTATCGTATGGAGCAAGTCATGTCACTCGGCTGTTCACGCTCGCCATGCTGGTGACGCGTAAACCGAGAGGGAAAGACGTCGAGGAAGAGGGTGAAGTGGTGGTGGCGGCGGTAGAGGAGGGGGAGGCGGTGGGGTTGGAGGTGCAAGAAGAAGAAGAACCAGTGGTGGTGGAGGAAGTACCGGAAGTGGTGGAGGAAGAGGAGGAACATGATGACGATGACGATGACGATGATGATGATGATGATGGTGATGATAATGATGATGATAATGCAGTGGTGACTACACTCTTTGCCGAGCTGCCCAGTTCAGCGAGAGTACATGAGATGAGGCTCACTCTCGGCAAAGCAACCCTCAAAGTTCCGACCACCGGCGCATTCCATGAGCTCACGGACCTCCTGCTCAGCCACGTCCGGTTCAACGCCGGCGGCGGTGACGACCTCCGGCTCGGCCGCCTCCTCTCATCGTCATGCAGCCCACGTCTGCAGACAGTGCAGCTCAGCTACATCTCCGGGCTTTCCACGCTCCACCTTGCCGCCGCCTCGCTCCGAGAGCTCCGACTGCTGGGCCTCCGGCCTAACCTACGAACGCTCGACGTGGACGCGCCTAGCCCCCGGATGCTCGCCCTTGAGGAGTGCTACCATGGGATCAAGGCAGCGAGGATCTCGGCGCCATTGCTGGAGATGCTGGGGTGTGAGCACATAGGCCATGTAAAGAAGCTGCAATTTGATGGCGCAGTCAGTCTCCGCCGCATCGATGATCTGCATTTTTATTCACACCGGCTGCCCCGCGACCACGATGTCGACAATTCGGCGGCCCTGTGGTTCCTGCGGCACTGCACTGCCGTGAATTAGCTGGATGTGGATTTGTACTTGTCGATCTGGCCACTCGAGGTATGTACTCCCACAAGTTTTCTTTTTCATCGATGAACACCAATGTTAGCTTAAAACTAATTAAACAACTAGAAATCTTGTCCAAATGTCATAAAAAAGGAACAGGAGGGTGAAGTATATATATGCATATTTCTTTCCTACTGGATTGAGCTAAAATTAAGAACTATGGTTGGGATGGCTGCTGAAATTATAGAAATAGGACTTTTAGGGAACATATATATGGCTAAAAATCTTCTTGTTGTTGAATTATCTGGAGGTTTGAGAACATCTTTTCATTAGAAGAGGCTGCTCGTTCTCAGAGTACCGAGCAGCCTCTTCTAATGAAAAGATTTAACAAAAAGGTTTGGAGCACTTAAAAATAGTACTAATACCTAAAGATCAAACCTGGTTCATATTTGTACCATAAGTTAGCATTTTGTCAACAATTAGATTTTGCAATTTTTTAAACATTTTTCTTTTAATATTATTTTTGTATATTGATTTCCTGTAAAGACTATTTATGAATTGGAGGCGATGGCCGACTACGAGGACATGATGATGGATGTACCTGAGCTTCCCAATGTTATCGGCTTGACAATAAAAATAGACTTAGCGTGTGGCCACGGACATACAATTGGAGCCACTTTGGCTAAGCTCATCCCAAAATGTGCTAGAATTGAATACATCTCAAATTAATTGACATCCGCGTCATGGTAAGAAGAACTTTTCTTTTTTGGTGAAGTAGCAAGAACAACATCTGTCATGCTGTATAATATTTTTAATCATGACACGTTACATATCTCTTACATGAAAATGCATATAAGGACACAATACCGTGGCAGTTGAGCCAGACTACCCGGACTAGCCCACATCCATGGTGCAAGGTCACCTCGATCATGCGGCAAGAAATTCGGGCTGGTCTGAGCTTGCAATATGAATGATGAGGCAATTAGATCACAAATACACTCATATTTTTTGCGGATAAAACTGACCTGTTTTTTTCTTGTCTAATACACAGCTAGAAGAGTGCTCGGATCCTAGTTGTATCTGCGATCACCCAAAAGGTTGGGACAGGCAGAAAATGTAGTTGCAGCATTTACGCAACGTAGAAATCCATGACAACTGTCTGTTGCACAGTCACATGCGCCTTGTGCAGTTTTTGCTGGCGAACGCACCGGCACTTGATGGATGACAGTGACTTTGAAGCCCGACGTGACTTTTGTGAAGGATATAGGAGATGATGTCAATTTGGATGCTCTTCCTTGTTGTGGAGGTCGTTGGGCACCCTACCTTTGGAAATGCAGTGAGCTTGGATTTGTTCGGCCCATAGCGTATGAATGGACTCCTCTTACTACACAAAGAGCCAGAGGCAAACAGGGTAAAGAGGATTAATTTTACCCTCCTATTTGTTCAAAAGGTTAGGAATTATCGTGATCGTTGGGGAGGTCATATCATATACAATTGAATGTATCGAGCCCAACTTGATCTCTGTCTTTGTTGTGCTGTTCGGAAAAAACAAAGGCTATCCAACACACTCGGGTTATTCTTGGCGATACAGAGTAAATATGTTAGGTACAATGAGGACAGAAAGACCAAAATCGAAATGAATGGAAAAATCATCATCAGCAGCCGTCGTAGCCGTTTTCCAGTATAGCAAAACAGATACTTCGGATGGCGACGTACCCCTCCATCTTAGCTGCGTCGGCCTCCTCCTCGTAGCCGTCGCGGTTGGCGAAGCGGTGGTACACGGAACCGCAGGCATGGTCGAGGAGGAGGCCCAGGGCGGCGGAGATGCCCAAGCTGGCGCGGAGAAGAAGGGGATTTTTTTTATTTTTATATATATTTTTTTTTGCGAAGAAGGGGCCAGCGCAGCCTACAAAGGGACCTCCTATGCATAGGTCGTCCTACAAAATTCAAGTTATAGGTCAGCCCAATAGCTCATCAAATTTGGCCTACTTAAAGCAACTTAGTTTACCAACTAACCGTCAATATTTTCAAACAACAGTTTCAACATTTTCGTAAGCCTATGTCAACATTTTCAAATAACAGAGTCAACATTTTCGTCGAAAATGTTGACATAGCACATAAAAAATGTTGACACAGTGAAAACAAAATGTTAACATGGTGCATTCAAAATGTTGACAAAAAATTTGAATTTCAAAAAATTTCAAAAAATATTCATATTGGATCTCATTTTGTAGCATTAATTGTAAGCAACATCATGCTTCAAACGGATTCGACAACGAACTTACGGTTTGGGAGAAAAATGCGTTTGAAATTTGAAAACCAGTTCTTTTACCTCCCTCCCACCCGCCCCAATAGGAAAGCGACACGTGTCAGTTTATGGTTCCTCCCCTCTTTACCAGATTGAATCTCACGCGTTCATCTAATCTCGTACGGATCTCAAACACTGACCTATCAAAAGTTAAACATAGTCCGCCCTGCGTATAGGATCCACAGCCTACAAAGGCCCATCAAACTACCAAATCCGGACTGATTTTTTTTGAGAGAGTAATTCGGTGCGTACTTATATTGCGTCGAGCCCAGCGTTGACGTACGGAAAGATAAAACAGTCATAAATCAGGGAGCAGGTACGCGCCATGTATGGACGATGAGGCGCTCGAGCACAAGAGGACCAAGGCCCGCGGCGCCGCCTGGGCCTGTCCGCTGCCGGAGGAGATCGTGGAGGACATCCTCGCCCGCCTGCCGGCCAAGTCGCTCCGCCGCTTCCAATGCGTATCGCGGTCCTTCCGCACCACGATCGCGTCGCGCGCGTTCCAGGACGCCCACTTCCGGCGGCGGAATAACGACAGCCGCAGCCGGCGGCTCTTCATTATGCCGCCGGCCCGCGGGCGCCAGGATCCTCCGTCCCAGTCCCATTACGCCAGGCATCCCGGCACCGGCGGCGTCGAAACGATCACGGCGAGCGCGCGCCGGAGCCGCCTGCCACAAGGCACGATGTTTCCGATCTCCAACAAGTCCTGCCACGGGCTCGTCCTCCTGCGCAGCCTCGACTACCACACGCACCACGTCTGGAACCCTTCCACCGGCGACGTCGTCTCGGCGGCGGCTCAGCTGCCCGACCGAACGCCGTTCGGAGCAATGTGGCACGCGTCGTCGTCGACGGGCCCCTGCCTGGCCGTGGCCTACGGCCTGGGCTACTGCTCCGCGACGCGGCGGCACAAAGCGGTGCGCATGTACGACCGCGCCGACAATAACGGTGGTGAACTCCTCAGAGCTTCCGCTGTCTGCTAGGAGCTCACTCTCGACGACGACGACGAGTCCGGCGCGTACTGGAGGCCTGTTGCCACGAAACCGTCCTGCGTACTCCAACGCCAGGAAAAACGACTGCCGACACGGAGCTGTGTTCTGCAATGGCAATCTGCACCTCCTGATCCAGGATGACGGCGTCACCGTGTTCAACGTGACGGACGAGACTCTCGTCGTGCGGGAGCTTCCCCCGACGCTGCGGCATCGTCGTGACCTCCGGCTAACGGAGCTGGGCGGCTACCTGTGCGCTTACGTTGTTGAAAAGGAGCGGAATTCAGCTGGATACCCTGATCACGTTGTACTGATCTGGCTGCTGAGAGATTATTATTACGCCGCTGATGGAAACTGGGACAAACCGATCACTTGCCGCTTTGATTGGGCGACCGTGCTTGAAGCCAAACGTTCGGTCATCAAGCCGTCCAGCTGGATCGCTCCGCTTGATATTCTCGACGATGGCCGGAAAGTTATGTTCGGCACAGGTTCCTGCCACGTTTTCACCGTGGACCCAGACACCGGCGCCCTGGAAGTCATCTTCTCGCCGGAGGACACGGTGATCGGCGAATGCCGCCGCGGCGATCATCACCAGTTCCCCACCATGGGTTTCTTTGAGGAAAGCCTTGCGAGGCTGATCGCGAGCAACACGGCCGCCTGGTCACCGCCGATGGCTTGGTCGGATGTCCTCTCCCGGCTTCCGGCGCGTACGGCCTGGGGCCTGGACCGGGTGTGCAGGAGCTGGCGCGCCGTGGTCAAGAGCGAACGTTTCGCGGCGGCGCATGTACGCCATCACACAAACAGGGGCAAGAGCCCGCAGTTGATGTTCATCAACGGCATGCCCTACGGATTCGAGCATTTCGCGGGCGCACCGTGTACTGCGCCGCCGCCACCCCTGGTACGCGCGGACTGGAGAATCGTATGCTCCAAGCCCTGCCACGGGCTCAACGCGGGAAGCTTTGGCAACTGCGACTTTGTGTGCAATCCTCTCACCGGCTACTTCAAGGCCCTGCCGCTTGACAACAGCACGGACCGCAAGAGAATTTCGTTGTACGATTTTCTCCACGCGGTGTCGTCGGCGTCGTTCGGCTTCGGTGGAGCCGCCGCCGCCATGTTCACCGGCGGTCGCCTTGGATTGGGGTACGACCAAGAGTCGTGAAGGCACGTCTTGGTGCGGCTGGCGTACAAGGAGCGGAACCTGACGACACGAGAGTACAAAATGGCGTGCAGCACGCGGTACGTCGAGGACATGGTTTGGGTCGAGGCGGAGCCTCCGCCAAGGCCGATCGCCGACACGCCCGCGGCCCACGTGAAGGGCAAGCTTTACTGGGTGGCGGACACTGAGCTCGGACAGAGATCTCCCTCGTCGGGACACGGCGAGATCGTGGCGCTGGATGCGAGCACGCGCCGGTTCGAGGTGCTGCCAGGGCCGCCATTTGACCGTGAAGACGGCGAGCACGTGTCCCTCATCGAGCTCCACGGGTGCTAGGTGTGGCGTGCTCGCACGGACGCATGGGCATCATCAAGGTATGGGCGATGGAGGAAGAAACTGCAGCTGGGGTATGGTCCGTCAAGTACGACATAGAGCTCGAGCGCTTCTCGCCGGAGTACTCTCTGGAGACGACGACGCCGCTGGCCGTGGATCCCAGGGACGGACGGATTTTGCTGAGCACGGGGAGGGCGCTTGGTTACTACGACCCCAGGACTGCGGAGCTGGAGACGATTTGTCGTCAGGGAAGCACAGCGACCAAGGAATGAAATTCGTCCCGGTCTTGTACGAGGAAAGCTTGGTCAACCATGCGATCCAATGTTTTAGGTCGCAACCTTTTTTGTCTTTGTTTCCTGGTTTATATAGCCAGATATATATACGACGAGATCGATTGTGATTGACTCGAAATTATTCGTGTCACGGCATGTAAGCTATAAGTGGTCTTTGGCAAAGGATGCTGCTTCTTTATTTGAGAGATGTACGGAGTACATCCTTTTTCTGAGCGGCAAAGTGCAGGTATGGCATCTGCATCGTAATAATCTCATTATTCCACAAATCAGCAAGGGCGTTTGCATGGAATTGGCGATCGAACCTGCTGTGCCGGCCAGCGCGCGGTTGCGACTTGCGAGTAGTTTCCGTGACGTGCTTGCTGCTGGGCAGCCGCGAATAATCCAGAACCACACGTCTCCTGGAACGCACTAGTCTCGTGCCTCGCCCGGAATTCCATGTACCGCGACACGCACGTTCGATCGCGAGGCCTTCGCCGCCATGCATGCGCCGCGCAGATTTGGCGATCTCCAGCTCCGTGCACGAGCAGAAGAACCACGCCACGCCCGCGGCCACGGTCACGGCAAGGCAGGCGGCAGCGAGGAGCACGATCAGGTGGCGGTTGCGCGGGCCGGCCATGGCGGCGAGCTACGAGCGCCGTCTACGGCGCGCGGCTGGCTCGATCGATCGGCGAGGTGTCTGGGAGTTGGAGCTTGAGCGAATGGCAAGGCAACTGGTGTGGCCGGGGGAGGAGAACAGTCGGTGCGGTAATTATTGTGGTGGCACGCGGAGGGAGCGGGACGGGGGGCCCTGTGTCAGTGAGCCGGTGAGGAGGGCCATTCCGTTTTCGGCCAAAGCTCTCCACTGCAGGCCTGTGACTGTGTGAGTCCCGTGAATCGCCCTCCGTGCTATTAGTAGCGTTGTGCCCTCGTCGGTACTCGTACACGACCGACCGGAAACACTTGGCACGTAGCCTGCCTTGGGGCTTGTGTAGCCGTGACTTGATAGCAGCGGAATGGGCCTGCCAAATGTTCAAGGCAACAAGGCCAACCATTCCCTCTTTACTACTTTTTCTTGCTGTTTCTAAAAAAAAAACTACTTTTTCTTTCTTCATCATCATGAATTCAAGTGATGTGTATATTTCGTGTTTTGATAAAATCATTCCGAGCAGCAGCAAATCACCAAAGGTTTTCGTGCTCTACCACAAATACTCGTTTTCCGTAGCGCTTTTAATTTGACATGGAGGTGGTACTACCCCAAATTCCATCATTGCATTTGCCCTCGGTGCAGCTGATAGATTCCGATCGAGCATGCGCTCACAGGCTCGACGAGACGTTTTTGCATGGAACTGGCCAAGCTGCTGGGACCGGCGAGCCCGGCCGCTCTCGCTCGCGCGGTTGCAAGTTTTCGTGCTAACCAGTACAGTGCCACCGCACCAGGCTGCCATGTGCGGCAGTTGTGGTTGGGGCTGGCCGCGTTAGATCGGAGCCGTCCACGAGTGCGACGTACCGGGGCGTTCGATGTGACCTTTTGAGGGCATGGGGGCCGAGCGACGTGTCGCCTCACTGGAACTCGTACGGCGCGAGGCCGGCGAGGAGGAAGCGCCCTCGCCGGCGACAGCGCGCGGCTCGATTCTACTCCTACTACTGAACTTCCGAGTCCGAAGATCCATCACCCGAAGGCATCATGTCACGAAACTCTCTGGGAAAACGGGAAAGTGGAAATCGACTCCTGTTTGAAACGAAATTATGGTCAGATGCTCAGATGATGATCCCATTTCATCCCCTGTGAAATGGGGGAAGTAAGGAAGAAATCGCGCTTATCTCTCATAAAACAAACGCCGGCTCTTTGCTCTAACATCCACAAAAAAACTCAAGCAATCGCACCCAAAATGTGAGACACGCAAATCTGAAAATCTCGTGCAGAAAAGTTGGGACCATAGCAAATTAAAGAAAGCAACAGGAGTTCACACTCATGCATGCAGGAGTACCAATGCAAGCGCTTAACATTAGCGCGTAATTAACACAGTAGCAGATCTGCTAATAATTAGCTAGTGCGCATCAGGAGTTATTTAGTAGTACTACTGCTGGAGCCTCGAGCAGTATGCTGACCTGCATACCGGCGCGGCTCGGGGCACGCCATCGATCAGTTCTTGCCGCCATCGTCGCCCGCCTCGACGTCGCCGTCGACATCGTCGATGGCGACGTATCCGACCTTCTTGGCGGCGCCGGCGGCCGCCTCCTCCTCCTCCTCGGTGGCTAAGGGGTCACCGGACAGGGCATTGGCGACCCATTGGGTGAGGACCCCGAGGAGAAAGGCGACGGCATACCTCGCCCTTCTCAAGAGAGGGATGCAGAAGCCGTCCGGCGGGTCGCAGCCGCCGGGGCCGGCCGAGGAGTCGCCGCCGTCGGGGCCGGGGCTGGGGGCTGCCGAGGAGCCGCCGTCGACGCACGGGCAGCAGACGAACCCCTTGATGAGGAACAGCAGGCCTAACCCGGCTACGATGCAGCCGGTGGTGGTGAGCACCTTGCGGAGGCGCTTGCAGGCGGCCATGGCAGAATGCGCGCGACGGCGAGGCTTTGTGAGAGGAGCGTGTGTGTTTCCGGGGTTATTATACAGGTACCTGTGGTCTGCAAAACAAGCACCAGCAGGCTTACCTTTGTGATAGTCTTCCTTCAGTAGTTCAGTGATGTGTTCTTTGGAGATCGTAGACACGGCTCAATGATATTTGCATCCAACGGACCATTCGCGTCGCCATGGCTCACGTTGCCGTCGCGGCCCCGCCGCCCCTAGCCGTGCACCCGTGTGTCGCTTGCAGCCGCCGGCGCCGTCCCCGCAAGCACCGCCTGTCACCGGCAACGGTGAAAGGGAAACATGACTGATAAGAAAATTTTGATGGACCAACATGAGGGTGATGAGTTATCATAGAAGAATGATACATCAGCAAAACACATTTGACGAGCCATCGTAGGAAAATAATGAGTCAACATGGAGTGGTGATGAGTCATGAGGAAAAAATAATAAGTCAACAATCATACAATCGCGTTCTGAGGGCCTGTCTGTCAGAGTGCGTACGTAGAAGTTTCAGTAGTTCGAGTTCGCTTCTGCTACGAAGCCCACCAAGCATGGGAAAGTTCCGAGGCCAGCGCTCGCGTCCGCCAGACACCGCCGCCTCCCTCCCCCTCGCCGCGCACCTCCAGTCGTGCGGCCTCGCCGGGGACCTCCGCCGCGCCCGCGCCCTCCACGCGCACCTCGTGCTCTCGGGCGCGGCCGCCGCGTCCACCTTCCTCGCCAACCACCTCATCACCACGTACTCCCGCTGCGCCGACGCCGGCTCCGCGGTCCGCGTCTTCCGCGCCGTGCCCCGCCCCAACCTCGTCTCCTGGACCGCGCTCGTCTCGTGCCTCGCCCGGAACTCCATGCACCGCGACGCGCTCGACGCCTTCGCCGCCATGCGCCGCGCGGGCGTCGCGCCAACGGAGTTCGCTCTCTCCAGCGCCGCGGGCGCCGCGGCGGCGCTGGCAGCCCTGCGCCCCGGCGCGCAGCTGCACCGCGTCGCCTTCGGTCTCGGCTTCGACGCCGAGCTCTTCGTCGCGAGCAACCTCGCGGATATGTACTCCAAGTGCGGGCTCCTGGACGAGGCGTGCAGGGTGTTTGACCAAATGCCGCACAAGGACGCCGTCGCCTGGACCGCCATGATCGATGGGTATGCCAAGAACGGGAGCCTTGAGGCCGCTGTTCTGGCTTTCCGAGATATGAGGCGAGAGGGGCTGGTTGGAGCTGACCAGCATGTGTTCTGCAGTGCGCTGAGTGCATCAGGAGGTCTCAAGGACGGTCTGCTCGGCCGTATCATCCACTGTTGTGTTATGAAGGCCGGATTTGAACTGGATACCATTGTGCGGAACGCGCTATCAGACATGTATGCTAAGTCTGGGGATGTGGAGAATGCCTCGCGTGTGGTGAAGATTGACCCTGGGGGTTGGAATGTTGTATCCGGCACCTCACTGATCGACAGCTACATTGAGAATGATCGTGTTGAGGAGGCTCTTCGAGTGTACACTGAGCTTCGAAGGCAAGGTATTGAGCCCAACGAGTTCACTTTCTCAAGCATGATCAAGGGTTGTGCTATGCAAGCTCTGCTCGAGCAAGGTGTGCAGCTGCATGCTCAGGTGATCAAAACAAATTTAATCAGTGATTCGTTTGTTGGTTCCACCCTGGTGCATATGTACGGAAAATGTGGCCTCATAAGTTTGTCCCTTCAGTTATTTAATGAGATCGAGTACCACACTGAGATTGCCTGGAATGCCATAATCAATGTGTATGCGCTGCACGGTCATTGTAGGGAAGCAATCAAAGCTTTTGATAGGATGATCTCAAGCAGTATCAGACCAAATGGCATTACATTTGTCAACCTGCTGACGGCATGCAGTCATGCTGGATTAGTGGATGAAGGTCTAAAATATTTTTACTCCATGAAGGATGCACATGATATTCAGCCTAAAGACGAGCACTATTCCTGTATCATTGATATGTACAGTCGAGCTGGGAGGCTTGATGAAGCAGAGAAATTCATAAGTGAGATGCCTATGAAACCCAATGCATATGGTTGGTGCTCCTTGCTTAGAGCTTGCCGGATGCGAGGAAACAAGGAGTTGGGAGAGATTGCTGCGCAAAACCTTTTGAAGCTTGAGCCAGGTAACACAGGGATTCATGTGTCCCTTTCTGGGATGTATGCGTCCTTGGGTCAATGGGACGATGTGAAGGCAGTTAGGAAGTTGATGAGGGATAGCAGTATTAAAAAGCTGCCTGGCTTTAGCTGGGTCGATGCTAACAAGAAAACACATGTGTTTGGATCAGAGGATTGGTCACACCCACAGCAGGAGGAAATATATGAAAAACTTGAGAAACTCTCGGAGAGGATAAAGGAGGAAGGTTATGTACCAGACACAAGCTCCTTGCCACTTAACTTAGAAGATAGTGCAAAGGAGAGGATTCTGCGGTATCACAGCGAGAGGATTGCTGTAGCTTTTGCTTTGATAAGCATGCCAGCTACAAAACCAATCATCGTGAAGAAGAATTTGCGGATCTGTATAGACTGCCATTCTGCAATGAAGTTTATTTCGAAGGTAGAAAGCAGGGATATCATTGTTAGAGATAATTCCAGGTTCCACCATTTTGTGAAAGGGAGGTGTTCCTGTGGAGATTACTGGTGATGAACCCTGATTCTCCTTTTTTGTTTCCTTTCTGACTTTTGGCATTGGAAACAGATACAGGTTACAATCTTAAATTGCTCCCAGCTGACTATTTTACAAAGCTATAATGTTTTCTTCTGTTCAGCACATTTGAAACTGTTGTTAACAACAGATAAAATGAAACAAGAGTACTATTTAGATATAACAAAAGTTACAAAGGCCATCCCAGTAATCAGCAAATGCTTGCTTGCCTTCCATACAAACAACAATCTGTTTCATACTGTTCAAAGTTGCAAAGTTCTTTTTTACGCTGCACTCTAGTGATCACATCTATTTGCTCACAAAGCACAACGCCTATAATTTTATTTTATTCTAAATAACTTGTTTGATGAGGGATATTCTTACCATATGCACTAACTTTTTCCATGTAACTTTACATTTCATGCACACCTTTTTGCATCAAATAACGTATGAAATTTTCTTTAAGCTACACCGCCTGTAAGGACATTGCTCAAAACTCTCTTTTTTTCCTGGCTTCTGAATGGAAGGAAAGACGACCTGGCTGGTAGTATCATTCTAGAGACTGTACAATTTCAGATGGAGAACTTGCCTCATTGCATGATTTTGCGTGTGGCTTGCATCAACTGATCATCATTATACTGGCTAAGTTTACAGTTTCAGGGCCAATTTTCACTTGTCAGAATATCTACCAGGTTATTTTTGTGAAAACTAGTATACATAACTTAGCTTAGATGATAAGAAGCATATCGGTTTTTTGTTCTTTTCTTTTTGCAGAAAAAAGGTTAACCCTTCACGGCTAGAGCTTTTGACTATGTCCACTATGGTCCTGTCTGATGCCCTTCATCATCTGCAAGAACTGGATAAGTAGTTATAGTTTTAAGCTTCCTTTCCTCATAAGAAATGATTCTTTTCCCGCCCCTTCAAATAATAGGAGGTAGCTTAAGGATTAAGAAGTGGCTTTCTTTTAGAGAATATAGTAGTATAACTCAGCACCTTCTTCTGCAGCAGAGTAATGATCTAATAAGTCAGCACTTCAGGTGCAGAGTCATCATCTGATCATCAGGGCCATAGATAAGTATGCTACAATGCTTCATGACTTTGTAGAAAACATGGTCCTCAAATGCTATACCGCCCTTGGACTTTGTTCATGTCACGAAAATTTCTATTTTAACTTAGTTTAATAGAAAAGGGAAGGAACTACTGGAAACTTGCAAGTCATATAAGACCTGTCTCATGTGTAAAGTAGGTTGATTATTTTCTAAGTGGGGTTTGGTCAACACGTGGTTACCTCTTCTTAGCACATTATGTGTGTAGATCTAAATTTATCACCATGTGACACCAGCTCTAGTAAGCCAGACAGTGTGTCATTCACTCATTTGATCATTTTCATGCAGAAAATATAGTATTAGGAACTTGCAGGACGCTTTAACATATTAGCTGGGGCTATGAGTTCCTTTGGTAATATGCACCTTTTATGAGGACAGTTCTTATGCACTAGTTTATTATACATTTCCTATGCAGCCATGTTGCAGAAACAGTTAGCTACGACTAGGAAAGCATATTCTGTTGATCATCTCCTAATTCCTTACGCAATACTACTGGTGCCCCCAAATTATTTTCCCCATTGTCAACAGTCTTTCACTCATCACTTTTACTTTTTTTTTTTTAGATAACGGGAATGTCAGTCCATTGACATCCGAAGAGGCTAGAGAGCCTATGACAAGCTTGTCAAACAAAGAGTATTAGGGAAAGGCGAGCATAGGTAACTTATATGTTTCTTTCATAGATAGTCTCACCTGGGGCTCTCGCTCCCTGGAGGTGGAAAAAGTGTAACTTACAGTTTCTTTCATGAAAAAACTTTAGGTAAGCCATTAGGTTCAACATGCTCCATGTCTGGTTAAACTTGGCTTAGATGAAAGTTATTTTTGGGAATTTAACCATTCATAGACAATAATATCTTGATTAAGGGGAAAAAGGGCATTTGTGCATATCCCATTCAACATCAGTGAAAAACTTTGCATTTGTTTCATTTTGATATCAATATGGTGTGCAGTATGTTTCAGACTACAGAACTACGAGTATCATCTCAACTGAGAAATTGCATGCTGAATATATTTGAATGACTTCTCGTAGCTGACAAAACCCATAAACCAAAAATCAAAGCCATCAACAGTAACTACATCAATATACTTCTCATCTGGGTTGTATAAATTTTCTCGCACTGAAGCACTCTTAATCCTCTTTGCGGGGATCAGCACCTGCACAATTTTCAAATTCATTAGCTTTAGCTTCAAGTGTATACCCCAAAATCTTAGAACTATATTTTCTATTTTCTATCTAATAAATTTCAGCTGCTCGTTGGAGACTTTGTTCAATTACCTTGTAGGGCACCCTTGTGCTTCTTCCTTTTTGAGATGCTAAATTCAAGGGCCTATCGCTATGGAAGGCAATCTTCTCGGTTGACATGAAGAGCATCCCAGCTATAGGGCCAGCTGTGGTTGAAAGATAACACTGGAAAGCCTTAACTAGCTTCTCTTCTTTCTCGACTGTGAAGTATTCTCTGAAAACATTATCAATGCCACCTGCTTGGAGCACCTTGGCACCAAAGCTTAATTTCCCTCTGATAGTTTCTGAAAATTTCGGTCCCAGAGTTACTGCAGAAAGAAAGAAAAGATTTATTAGTGATGAGGATTTATGACGGATTAACATATCACAGCTTGTGAAAAGGAGAATGGTTGAGTTCTTACAATGCTCTTTGAACCCTTGCACGTAGCTATCAGTTTTCTGGCTCAGTTTGCTCACCCGATGAATGAAAGAACTCTTGTCTGTATCATGGAGAGGATACCAAGTCAGTACTTGCACACAAAGTATAGCTGTTTGAAATAGGGAGATGAGAAAGAAGGGTGTGAGAGTATTACTCTTCCTATGAATCAAGGCAGAACAGGAAGGCTTTCCTTGTGTTTTCTCATCGGCATATGCAAACGAAGTCAAAGGAATTCCAATGACATGCTTCTGGGAAGAACTCTCCATTGTTCAGAGAAGCGCTATCTTCTATTCTGCTTGTGTCCCGGGAGTCTCTTTGCTTATGAGAATTTGGTGCCTGCTCCAAAGCTGAGCCGTATGTGGGCTTTTATAAGGTGAAGCTACCTAGAAGGCTGCTTTATTCCATGGAACAATGCGGTGTAACTGAATCAGCACTTTATGCTGCATACACACCATCGTCTCATCAGTATCAAAAAGCAAGGCATGCTTTCTTGACTAAAGGAATGGGCACGAGCAGAACGCTTGGAGCTTTCAACCCTGCTAATGAAGAGGTACCGATGCTCTGCTTTCCTACTGCACTTTCTATTGCTTAACATAAGGCATTCATGAGGCAGTTGACGACATATGCTTATAGTTAGCTTTTATAAGGTTCTGGTAGCCGAACATGTAGGCTTTGTTACTTACAACGAAATCGAAATGTTAGTGACACGGGTCTAAAAAAAATGTTAGTGATACGTGGCTTATAACTGATTTCTTTTTCCGTTCCAGGAAATGGGTTCGTGGAGAATGGCGAGAAAGTAAAACAAACACGTGGTTGGTTCTAATAACCAGACTACCGGGTATACATATGGTTCGGTTTTGTGTCTCCTTTTCGTTATCACGTTTTTTTGTAAAGTATATGTTGTTAGGAATCTCGACCAAACTAGAAAAATGTGCACATGTGAAGTTTGTATGGCAAGATCGATGGCACGTGTCTGGTGAATGGTGATGTGCATTTGATGAATCTGATGCCAACACTGGGACAGAAGAATGTACTAGAATAAAAAGATGCTGCCGTGGACTCAGCATCACATATTAGTGTAATCATGCGTACTGACACACTGGAGGAAGGACGTGCACAAATGTCTTAATGTTTTCAGTTATGCTAATAATGAGGTAGTTATACGATTCCTCTCGTATTGTTTATACATGGCATGATTAGTTAACAATTTTGCTGTGCAATGAGTATATGCGTACCTCATTAATTAGCTCTTAAAGTTTCTTTTGTTTAAAGCTTCAAATTGCCTGCATTCCTTAATATACTCTGCTAGCTGAGCTTGAGCCTGTGCCTTTCGGCTTAAGATCTCTTTTTTGTTGTGGAGCCACATCGGACGTGTGCTTTTCACTTGTGCCTGGGCCACAGCCTTGCGCAAGAATCATTCAGGACCCTAGAGAAACATTTCCTCTGCCAGGTGCCCAGATTTATGGTTCAAGAACTTGGTGGCCCAGGTATGGGCTACGACTTGTCAGCGATGTCGAATGAGACTAATCTGATGTGTAAAACCACTCGCTTTCCGCTAATCTGGACTTAATTTAAGGGCCTACCATGTTTTTCGTGACAGGTGTTGACCTGACATACGTGGAGCTTATGCAGAACCCCGTCAGCAAGGTGATCATGCTTGATAAAGCCACGGGTATTAGCTGACATTCCAAGCATAGTTTTTAGTCTTGCTGATTGTGAAATAATGAGATTATGATGCAGATATTATACCTGCACTTTGCCGGGGGGGTTTTATATAGAACCACTTTTCCGTTTTTGGTTGACGTGTGTCAGTAGGCACATCGCCCATGAATATTTGCCAAGACCCACCAGGCGTTTCTGAAAGGAACATATGGAGATGATGAGCAACCTCTGGTCGAAAAGAAGTGATGGTTAGGAAGTGTAGCGTCGAACTTTTCGCTCTTGTGCGTTTTGTTCGTCCATCTGTCAAACGAATTGCGATGGAGCAACCTCTGCCTCTGGCCGAAAAGAAGCGCTAGGAAGTGTGGCGTCGAACATTTCGCTCTTGTGCGTTTTGTTCGTCCATTTGTCAAACGAATTGCGATGCGGTCGGCTTATTGTACCTGTACATCGATGATCATTTGTCGACAGGTACTGGTGGTGTAGGACTGGAGCACACCACTAGTGCCTGAGATTCTGTTCCGCGTTAGAAAGAGATGCGATCTTTTGGGTTCATTCTTGCTGCGGAGAGCGGCGCGGGCTCGCAGACGTGCGCGTGAGAACGGAATCCGCGCCTGAACTAAGCGAAGCTTGTGTGATCGGCAGAGGTTTTAATAGCTGCAGCTAGATGACGTACTTAACGGACCAGATCCCAGCGGTCTCTTCTTCCATCGCCCATATATCTTGATTATGCCCATGCGTTGGTGCGAGCACACGCCACGCAAAACCACTCCTTGGAGCTCGACGAGGGACACATGGTCGCTGTCTCTTCACGGTCACATGGCGGCTTTCTCAGCACCTCGCTCGAACCTGCGTGTGGTCACATCGATCTAGCGCCACGAGTTCGTCGTGTACCGACGACGGAGATGGTCGAGTTCGGCATCCACCATCCAGTAAAGCTTGCCGTTCACATGCATGGGCCAGAGCCGTGTGTCGGCGATCTGCCGTGGCACGTTGCTCTGAGCGGTGGAAGGGTTCCAGACGCGGTGCGTATTGTAGCCGAGGCTGCCTGCATGTTGCTGGAGACCGGAAACGCCGTGGCGTAGTGGAACGGCGGATCCTGCAGGCGCCCGCGGGCCGGCATGATGAAGAGCCGCCGGCCTGTTCCGTCGCCGGAAGTGGTCGTCCTGGAACGCGATGGACCGTGAGACGCATTGGAAGCGGCGGAGTGACTTGGCCGGCAGGCGGGCGAGGATCGATGTCCTCCGGCAGCGCCGCAGCGGATAGGCCCAGGCGGCAGCGCGGGCCTCTAAGAGGATTCCTCTTGTTCTCGGGCGCCGCGGCACCCATGGGCATGGATTGGAATGAATTGGAGCGTGCAGCCTCGTGCCTGGTAGTCGGAGCACGACGAATGGTCAAAGATGATGTAAAAGTCAATAATCTCTTATATTTAGGGACGGAGGGAGTAGGACACTGTAGACAAAAGTCCAGGGCAGTAGGGCACGCGCCCCAATCGACAGTCGCCACGCTCTCTGACTCTCCATCCCGTAGCAGGCCGTCCCGACGGTGACGCGTTTCGCAATGGCGCTGATGCACTTTTAGCATTGTAGCAAAATAGATGAGTTGTCTCTATTGGCGGAGCTGAGATTCATCAACCGAGCATTCATTTTTTGGTCGGGCATTCATTTTTCTATATTTTTGAAGCTGGGTTCTCATTTTTAGCTCAAATTTCTATAGTTTTCAGGATTTTCAAGTTGCATTCAGCCTATTTTTAATATTTTTGGGCATTCATATGAATGACATGAAGCATAGCCAGCTCTGCCAATGGTTGTCTCGTTTGGCACGGCTTCGGATTACGCAGAAAACGGTTTTTGCGGTGGATTCTGAGGCAAAACAGTTTTTCTGAATTATTCTGAATAATCTGTCAAAACAGCTTATTCAGTCAAGCCATTTAGCAAACAGCTTATCCTGATTTTTACCAAAAGACTCCCAGAAGCCGCCATCAGCAGCTGCTCCATGGCCGGGGACAACCGCGTCGATGTCGTCTTGGCCGCGACGAGGACCTGCCTCCATAGCGCTCCATCTCCCTCGAGGACGCAACCATGACCTACAGAATTGCTGGATCCGTCGATTTGGGGCGGTCTCCCTCTGTTGTCCCATCTGGGCGAAGGTCGTCAGAGAGGCTTCGTGTTGCCGGACCGCTGCATTCGACCGGCGAAGAAAGAGAATGGGAGCGAGACAAAGAATGAATCTTTTTCTGGGCGGTGGCAGGTGAGTAATTTCCACCAACTTTGGGTGGGGCCTGGCAGAGAGGGCAGGAGAATCCGTGAAAAGCTACCTTCTACCAGCTTTGGCTCATCAGTGCAAACAAAAAACGGATTCTAGCAAAATTTCTCCATTAGCTGTTTCATTCTTTGCATGTTTGGCAGATTTCCTCCAAAAGCAAAAGAAGAATCTGCCCCAAAAGCTCTGCCAAAGAGAGCCTAACACGTGAATGGTCAAGCCTTCATTGAGGGGGGGGGGGGGGGGGGGGGGGTTTGGGGCAGCGGCCGCGGTCCGACGGTGGCAGAATATGCGTTGGCGGAGCATGCCGGAGAATTTAGCAACGACGTGGAGAGCCATGGTGTTGGGTGGGTGCGTGCGGCGCGGCGAGGCGCCGCCGGCCACCAAAGGTGGTGGTGGGCGAGGGAGGGGTAGGTGCGGCGGGCGACAACAACGTCAAAGTACGCGGGGGCGGCAGTTGGCGACGAGAGGTGCGGCCAGGTTTGGGGCGAAGACGGCTGTCGGACAAGAGGGCACATGGTGAGCGGGAACAGGGGTCGCGGGCTTTGCTATTGCGCGAAGTATCGTGCCAACCTCTCCCTAGCAAAATGCTACAATATCTTTTCTTTTTCCTATTTCTTTTTTTTTATCTCGACCCACCAAACCAGCTCAATTAACATTCGCCCACGTTACGGCTAGGGCATGGCTCCACCATTGGACAACGCAGTCGGTGCAGAAAATGACCGTGACAGGAGGCATTTGAGGATCGACAGCATCGCACTTTCGTTTCGCAGATATATGAACAAAACAGGGCCAATATGAGATTCGTATGTGATGCAGGGCCCATATGCCATTTTGGTTTTTTTTTTTCGACACGATATGCCATTCTTGTGCTGCCTTGTGTCAGAGTAATCAGAAGACGCTCTACCTTTTTTTTTTTTTTTTTTGAGAGGAACATTCTTCTCCTGTCCGGTGGAAATCCAAAGGGAATGATGGGCCTCTTACTACTCATTTGGTCCAGTTAGCTGAAACACAACATGGGCCGGTCCTACTCGGCAATTCATCGGAAAACCGGAAATGGGGCCCGCCCAGGCCCAACGAGGGAGCCTGAAGAAGTTCTAAGCAGCAGTTCTGACGAGGCGAGTGAGTCGTCACTCGAGAGGCAACGCAAACACCTTTCCCCCTCATGCTCCCCGGCGGTGCGGACGGCAACGGCCACCTGCCGCGGCCGCGCAGGCCGCGGCGCGCCGGATTCGGCGGCCTAGGCGTGGGGGGGCCGCCAGGGCAGGCGTCCTCGGCGGCGCAGCCGCACCCGTTGGCCCCGCCGTGCACCGACTACGACGTCGCCTACTTCAAGGCCTACTCCCACATCGGCGTCCACGAGGAGATGCTCAAGGTCGCACCGCTCTCTCCACCTACGTCTCTAAGCTTCCTCCTGCGCTGGAATTCGGCGGCCATGTTGGTTTTGCGTCGTCGGGGTTAGGGTTCTATTTTATTCAGCCAGTGGGGCAATTTGTGGATCGTTGTCATTGACTAATTTCTGTGTCCGGGATCCCCTATTGCGCGTTGCTTGAACTGGCACATAAATCCTCATAGTTTGGGGGTATGCATTCCCACATATGGTAATGGGAATCATGCTACCGTAGTATAGTGCTCACCTGGAATTTTGCTGCAGTGAGAGCTGGCAATTTGTTCAAATGTGAGCTAGATTGGTCAAACTGGAAAGTTGTATCGCATGTCTCAGATGGAGTGCACATTTTGTGTGGGGTAGTGTGAAACGATGCCTCTCCTTGTGGTGCATTGATACTCTTTGTCTTTTATGTATTATGTTGATTGACGGAGTATTTTGTTTTGAAAAAATAAAAGGAGCTAGAAGTAAACAGGTGTCGTGATAATTGAACATTGCTTTGGTACTTATTATTTGGGTTGCTGATTGCAGGATCATGTGAGAACCAGCACTTACAGAAATGCTATCATGCATCACAAAGATCTAATTTCAGGCAAGGTAAATACGCCTTCTACCAATTCACATGTTTCTTGACCCAAATGATATTCTTGGCCAGATATAGCTTTTCATTCTGCTCAGTTCACTCTTGCAATTTGTCAATGCAAATTTTCAGGTTGTTCTTGATGTGGGCTGTGGCACTGGTGTTCTTTCCATATTTTGTGCTTTTGCTGGTGCTGCTCGGGTAATTTTGTAGCTATTAACTGTGCATGTATGCATTGTGGTTGATACTATTAGTGCATAAAAACTTGTGGGTTTTCTTTGTATGACCCATATATTATATAGATTTTTATTTCATTGTTACTTTTGATTTGAAAAATTATTCTTAACCAAGAATTAGGGGCGATATAACATTTAAACTGTTGATGCACTCTTTGTACAAAAAGGTGGGAAGGGCCACGTTTTAGTGAGAAACTCTATTGACAAAAAGAACAGTATTTCACCTAAATTATGTCATGACTAAATGGGGGAGCACATTTGGTGCTTTCCAGTGCCATTATCAAAATAGACATTGTCTGTATATTCAGTTTTCTTTCAAGTTCTTTCTCTTTTACTGTATGCAATTGATATGATGAACTTCGATAGTATGTTACTGCATATTCAAATTTTGGCTCGAGATAATGAGCAATTTTCTCATTTTATGTGTTACTTAAAGTTGCATTAATCGATCGATCTTTGATCCTTCCCAGAACATCTCTGTACCTGATATATTTACCAAATACTAGCAGTACCCATGTTTACTCTTTTATATAAAAAAAAATGAAGTGTATTTTGTATTGGTTGCAGATAAATTTGATTTATATATTCTTAACACATTGAATTGTTGTGCAATGCTAAGCCCTTTTTTTCGTCCTTGAATGTTGTATTTTTTGGTTCAGTTATCTGCATATGTTCTTTTTCCCTGGTACAGAAAGAGCTTCTTCTTGTTGTCATTCATATATATTTTGTCTCCTTAAATGAGTAATTATGTTTTCAGGTTTATGCAGTCGATGCGAGTGATATTGCATTTCAGGTAGACCCTTCTCACCCTTCTATTTCCTTCCAATTTAGATTGCCAATTCTACAATAGTAGTGTAATATTTTTCTGCACTAATATATCGACTTACACTTTTAAATTGGAACATAAACATTTTAGTGAAAAGTTCCCTACTCTCCTCCCTGATCCTTACTTGTCAAGTTGTAACAACTAAAAATGGTTGTGCTTAGGACAGCGGTTTTCTATGTTACTTGGTCATCACTGTAGGAAGGGTGCCTTAGCGTAATACAATATTGAGAATACGCCCTTGGATCAGATAAATACTGTTGATATGTATGTAGTTTTCTTTTCTGTATATTATTATTAGCGTCTGTAAGTTATACTGTTGATTCTGAACATTCTTTCAAGTAAACATTTTCAGGCTATGGAGATTGTGAGAGAGAACGAGTTATCTGACAAAATTGTGGTCTTGCATGGCCGAATTGAGGTACACATTCTTATCTGGTCTCTGTTATTCGAGATTATTTGCGTGTGCCCAAAGCTGAGATCGTATCTACTAATCATAATCCTTGAATTGTTGATGTTTTGTCACCTTCCTTAAAGTTCATCTTCAAGCTGTTGACTGCGCTATGCCATGACATACTCTAAAACTTCAAATGCAGGATGTCAATATTGAAGAAAAAGTTGATGTCATTGTATCTGAATGGATGGGTTACATGCTTCTCTACGAGGTATCTATTAATGGCTCTATTATTTGGACAATTTGGCTAATTCCATGCTCATTTTACACCAGTGCTATTCATCTTTTGAAATTCAGTTTTGTTGATGCAGAGTATGTTGGGGAGTGTAATTTTTGCTAGAGATAAATGGCTTAAACCTGGTGGTCTTATTCTTCCATCTCATGCATCGGTACAAGTTCAAGAACATACTATATCTACTGTAACAATTAACTAGCTGAGGCAGCTCTGAACAATTTCGCTTTTAGGTCTGACATACAAGACATTTCTGTTTGCAGCTTTACATGGCACCTGTTACGAATTCTCAGAGATACCATGATAGTATTTACTTCTGGCGAGATGTATATGGCATTAAAAGTGAGTTGGAATGTTCCATGGCCCCCTCCCTCTCTTTCTCTCTTCAACTAGTGTAGATTCCAGAATATGAGGCTTAGTTATTTGGTAGTGACTTATTTATTATTTCCCATTATGCATATTAGCTTATTGCATAGTATTTCTCAACCTAGGGTAACATGTTGTTTGTTTTGATTGACTTTAGTGTCCTCTATGATGCCTCTTGCAAAACAATGTGCATTCATGGAGCCATCTGTTGAGACAATTAGCGGCGAAAATATCTTGACGTGGCCAACTGTGGTGAGTCCCATTTGTTTCATCTGGCAAGTGTGTATTCTTGTCTGCTTGATGACTCTCAGGCCTCTGCTTATAATTATTGTTTCTGTAATCCTTCGTTTTATAGCCGTCCAAGTGTAAAGACTAAAGAATCTTAACTTTTTGTCCAAAGCACAACTTACGTTTGTTTTTTTACCAGGTGGCACAGGTGGATTGTTATACCATACAAGCTCCGGAGCTTGAAACCATAAGTGCTGCCTTTAAATTTACTTCAATGTTGAATGGTAAGTTGTAATAGTTTGTTCTTTTTACACGCCATGGTATATATGGTGGAAGGATATCATGATTCCATCTGCTAGATTAGCTCTGCGATTTTCTTGGCTGATAATTCTACCATTAATTGAATGTACTTCTTAGATAAGCTATAGCATGATATTTTGGTTTAAACCATTGCAGCTTTCCTAACCTAGTTCGTGAGGCATATGGGTTTAGTGCTACTGCATTATTAGTTTCTTATCATAATCAGGGGTTTATTTCTTGCTTGCAACACTCTCAATGCTGACAATTTTTAGCAGCCTCAGGTAGTCAGCCAGTTGTACAAGCCTATTTAGTGTACTACTCAAAATTTGGCAGTTCTAGTCATTTTCTGTAGGAGACATATGTTAGTGTACTACTCAAAATTTTTCCCCATCTTGCTTCTGAAGGAGTGAAGGGATTGATTAAATGTCTCATTCTGATCCCTTTTATAAAAGGTATTTGGACAAAGCAGAAAGGTGAAAACTATCTAGGATTGAGGAAAACAGAAAAAGAGAATAATTAGTCTGCCCTTCATCAAGTTATGTGAAAAGATAGGAAATGATGGATTAATGCATGAGATAGAATGGAAAAACAAGGGCAATGGAGAAAAACTAACATTGAATCCGTACGTGTGCCTTATAATCAGATGGCATTGAATCTTATACTTTTCTGATACTTGGCCAGTGACTGGCTGGAGGGGAGTCATTTCCACACATGGTTGCAGAATACAACACTTGCATTCTTACTAATTAGCGTGCTAAATTTGATGTTTGGTTGAGCCTTCTTCTGCAGCCTTGTCCTGCATAGCTGTTTTCTTGTATCGATATTCTGGTTACTCACTTTGCCTTTAACTTTCTCCTAGTTAAGGGCCACCTTTAGTTATGTTAGCATGCGTGATCTCTGTCAATTCTACATTTTATACCATGTTACTCGTGTGAATGGGAACATAGTGCTAAGCTTCCTCTTTATTTCTTGTGTTCTTTTTAGCTCCATTGCATGGTTTCGCATTCTGGTTCGATGTTGAATTTAACGGACCAGTTCGCCAGAAACCCAAGAAGCAAGCAACCCAATCAATGGATGGGAGCACCCTAAATGCCAATCCGAGCAGTAAAAAGAAAAAACAAGATGTCTCCATTGTTCTCTCAACTGCACCAGAGGACGCCCCAACACACTGGCAGCAGGTGATTGTTCTCAGTTTTCTACAGAATCATATTGATTTTTGTTTATGTTTTGGTGCATACGATTTGATTAACATATCCTCAGCACCTGACTGTGATTTCCCTTTTTTTTCAGACCCTATTGTACTTATTTGAGCCTATAGAACTAAACAAAGACCAGAATATTGAAGGTTCTGTTACCATATCTCAGAGCCAGCAACATGCTCGGTTCCTAAATATCTGCCTTAAATATTTGTGAGTCTCCTAGAGCTGGTGATACTTGTTCTCTTTTCTTCTGCCATATGCAAGCTTGATATAACCCTGAATTCAACATGTCTTTTGCAGCACTGGAGAGCAATGGTATGTCAAAGAATCCGTGATGCGATAATGTGGGCATACTTCAACCGTGCAACATTTTCCTAGTTAGATTCATATCTATTACTGCCCGTCACGAACCTCGCTGGTCATTGCAATTTTGGAGCGCTCTGGCTGCAGTGGACCTCGTGATGGCAAATAGATTGTAATGTAAGTCCCATTTGCAGCAAGGATTTTGTAGGCAAGATATCGAATTCATATGAGAACCGTTGGCTTGGCTCCAATTAGACCTGACCTAGGTTTTTCCGCTTATTGCAGCGGGACTTATTTGGGTCAGAGGGCGCTGATGGCCTTGTGTAAGGAACACATTAAACTTACATGTTGACCAGAGTAGCGTAGTGTTTTCCCATTCTTTTAACAGTGTAGCTCGTTACCTCATCTTATTTCAGAGGATGTCTTAAAGTTAACAACTGCATATATCTTGAAACGAAATGAGTAGATTATCTCCATTATTAGTGACATATGCTCGTCGACAGTTTTATGGCCCTATGAAATTTCTCCAGGGGTGCCCTTTGAAATTTTTACCGCGGTAGATAGTGGGAGCGAGGGGCCCTGACCGAGACTGCATCGGGAACAGGGGCAGCCCCGCGAGAGACGGGGGAGAGGCGAGGCAAAAGATACGTGATCCGTACGATATCTCACTCCTCTGTCGACTGTCGCCGCCTGACTGCAGTAGTGCAAGTGCAAGGTTCTGTCCAGCTCCTGCTGGATGAGCCACAGAGGAGGCGTCTTCCTTTTCGTTGACAGAGACAGGGAGCAGCGATTTCTTCTTGCTCTGTCCAGCTCCGGCGAATCTTTGTCGATCACTCGGGGAAAACATTTGATTCTTGTCGACGACAAATTGCACTTAGAAATTAAAGTGTAATTTTGAAACGTGGGACTGGCTGTTTCTGCTCGAAAACCATCTGGCAATACCTTATGACGGCCTGCTTGGCCACCGAAAGCTAGTGCTCCATCCGATTTAAATTGTTGATGTTTGACTATTTTTGATCATTCGTTTTATTTAAAATATTTAATAAATTATCATACATTTTGTTATGATTCACTAAAAAAATTAAAACATAACTTATAATTTTACATATTTAAACTAATATTTTAAATAAGATGAACGGTCAAACGAAACTTAAAAATAATCAAACGTCAACAATTTAAAATCGAAGGGAGGAAGTGCTAGTACCAGTTCTCCAGAAGGGACGTAATGCCTGGACCGAGCTAAGCGGGGTCCGAATGGGAGACCTTAACAACTGCAGTAGATCCAAGTGCGATTGGCCAGCTTGATGATGCATCGGCTGTCAATTAGATTCAGGCTTTACACCATGATAAGAGCATGATGGTTTCCCTGATTCCCTCACTGATGAGAAGTTCTTTTCTTGGCTCCAGCAACGTCAGGTCAAATCGAGCAGATGCAGGGGTGCGAATCGAGGTGTGCATGCCACTGTACTCCCCTGACGTCCACGCAGTCCCAACAGTGCAAACGGGTCGCATCGGGGTACACAGACTAGGACGAGACAATTTTCTCTGCATGACGTGGAGGAAATCCAGAGACGGAGAACGAAGCTGTAAAAGGGCATAGATTCCTTCCATGGCCATGGCGTAGTACATCAATCCACGAACGCTACTAGAGCGGTCAACCCTCGACGACCCTTTCTGTTTTCAGGAATCAGGAGACAGGAGTAGTACAGCTTCTTGCAGCTAGCGCGCTGGAGCCGGGAGGCGCTGAGGCGCTGCCGAGTGGCCGGCGGCGAGTAGGGGGATCGGCCTGATGGAGCGGGACTTGCTGGCCCGGTTCACCGGGGACAGCGGCGGGCAGCGGCTGCAGGGCCATCGTCCCGTGCAGCCACCGTCTCCGACGCTCAGCCTCCGCGTCGTGTCCCAGGACGAGCCGCGGAGCCGGGCGGACCACAGCCGCGCGCCGCAGCGGGGTCAGGCGGCGGCCGACGTGGTGGCGTGGCCGTGTCCACCGGCGCCGCGCGTGTCCGTCGTCGTGCCCGGCCACCCGACGCCTCTGCAGCAGCGTCCTACCGATCTTCCGGCGGGCACCGGCGCGCGGCCCCTGACGCGCTCGTACGGCTCGTTGTCTGGTGCTCTGCCGCCGCCGGGGCCGTCGATGGTCGGCATCCCCATTCTGCAGCCCATCAGCCCGACGGCTGCGACGAGACAGGAGCAATGCAGCCGCGACGCGTGCGGCCTCTGCGCCCAGCTCATGCAGGGGCTCGCCAGCGACCTCGACAGGGCGCAGGCGCAGGTGGCCATGCTGACGTGCGAGAACGAGAGCCTCCGCCACCGCCTCAAGCGCGCGGCTGCGGAGGGGGCGGGGACGGAGACGGCCCCGGCCGCGTCGTCGGCGCGCTTGCACGTCGCCGGCGGCCTCAGGTGCCGGGCTTGCCGGGAGAGGCCGGCGACGGTGCTGCTCACGCCACGGGAGCACCTCTGCCTCTGCGGGCCCTGCTCCGACGCCTGCCGCTACGACTCGGCCATCGCGTGCTGGGTTTGCCGCGCCGCCGTCAGGACAGGGCCGAGGCCACCCGCCGCGACTCCACGTTGAGGTTCCCTCTCGTCGTGCCCTTGTGATTTTTGAGGTTTATTACTTGTGCCAAGTGGCATTGCAGCACCGGCAGTCTAATGTCAGAGGTATTCAGTAGGGATGAAAACGGTCGGAAACGATCGGAAAATACCTTAAACCACTTTCACTCGTATATTTTTATCTCGAAATCGGAACAAAAACGGTAACATCGGAAACGGTTACGGCATCGGAAATAACGGAAACATCGAAAATGAAGTAATCTGAGCGGAAACATATCGATATCGGTCAAAAAATGATAGTTCACATCGGACAAGCGCCATGCCGATGTGGTGTCAACCTATGTGACGGAAGACGAGGAGACAAACAAACGATATATTTTCCCATGTGTGTAGTGTAATCTTTAGTACCATGTTTATATTTCTATCCTATAATATGCTGCTACATACACATATACGATCTGCATGTATGGATAATAACAAAAAGTATAAACATGATAATTGAACAAAAGTATGAAATAGTCAAATACTAGAATGTATTGAATGAAATGCTTCTAATAATCAGTCTCACGCATATATGCTCGATTAATATCGGATAAATACGGAAATTTCGGTTGTGATTTTCGGTAAATATGGTAATATGATAAAACGGACGGAAGAATGCCCAAATCATTTTTGAACCATATTTCATATTTGTCACTCCAAATACCGTCCAATTACCATATATTTTTGAATAAAACGGATATGATCGGGAAAAAAATGAAAACGGCGTCGGTAGTTTCGGAAAATTACCGTTCCGTTTTCATCCCTAGTATTCAGAGCTTAACCACTAGATTAATATACCGGCAGGTTAATGACATTGCTAAACAGAGGCGTGATGTGTGCGGTTTATGACTGATAGATTGACTCCATTGCTACCTGATTTTCTGTAGTAGTTCAGGTCCACAGCGAGAGATATAAATGTTCCACCATGCAAGGACTCAAATGTTCCATGGATTCAATTCAATTGTTTAGGGGGGAAAGGCTTCAATAGAAAATTGTTCCATCTTCAAATACTCCCTCCGAGTTCGCATTTTGTTGACGTTCCCTACAAGGAAATGGAAGTAAGAAAGAACTAGACATGGCTGTCAGAACGTCATGAATAAAAAAACGGAGAGAGTAACAGGATGTTCCAAACATACATTTCACTCGTTCCATAGGATAAGGTGAAGACATATGCAAGATACTAGTCACCTATAAGAACCAAATGTTTCAGCTTCAAAAAGAAATGTTCCGCGTGTACATGATTTGTTTTAAAAATGTGATTGGGAGGATTACAAAATCTCCGTCGCGAGAACTAGCAAATCTCTAATTTATTTTCCTATACTAGAAAGAACTCTGATTTTCTTTTTGAGAAGAAGAAAGAACTCTCCCTTCGCAAAAAAAAAAAAAAGAAGAAGAAAGAACTCTGATTTTCTTTTTTGAGCAGAAGAAAGAACTCTGATTTCAAAACATATTCGGAGAGGCTGAGAGAAGTGAACGCTGTGCCAGAAAGAAAGCCCAAAGAAGCCCTTGTTGAGAAGAAATTGAAGGCCGACCGAGCCCGTCTCTTTCCTCCTCCGAATAAGCCCGAAGCGGGACGGCCTCAATTCAATCCCGTAACCAGTTCAAAAAAATAAATTCAATCCCGTCACGACCCGACGCTCCGTCTCCTTCACCGCCGTGCCGCCTGCGTCCTCTACCCGGCGATCCTGCATCCCTCCATCGGCGGCGGAGGCCATCAAAGCAAGGTATGCCTCCCCTCCCCTTTCCCTTGTTGGAGAGGCGACTGGTGGCTCTCGGGACCAGCCTTTTAGATCAGTTTAGGGTTCGGAGTGAGGCTCCGGCGCGCCAAGATGGGTTGAGGATCTATTGACGTTTGAGGCTCTTTGATGTTCACTGTGGTCTTAAAAGATGATCATTCGGATAGAATCCGATTTGAGCAGGTGTTATCCACCATGCTCAGTTTTACTGGCCTAGTTTTCTAGTTGCTTCAGATCACCGACAGTGCGCTACATATTTTGTTCAGCTTTCCGTATTTACAGTTAAGCTTACTTTGTTTAGTGCTGTAATATCCATTCATGATTGGCATGTTCATCCCTCAACTTAGCAAACACCAGGCCTTTCTTTTCTTACCTGAGAACTAGTATGAAACAAGTGCTTATGTTCAATTTTGAATGTATACTGAATGGTCAAGTTTTAGTTCAATCTGCATCATCCCTGCCATGTAAGCAAACCACTCAAAAGGGGACTAGAAAGGAACGGTTTGGAAACATAGGTAGCATTATAGCAATATTAAAGTGAGGAATGGAAGCTACTTATCAGGGCTACTTTAGTCTCTGTTTTTTAGTTTGCATACTTGATAATGTAGAAATTAGTCTCTGTTTTTTAGTTTGCATACTTGATAATGTAAAAAATATAGAAATATACCCAATCCTACTTGTTGATTTCCTTATGATATGACATCTGCACAAAAGAGAAGTGAATAGAAATAATCTCTTGGGCTGAGAAAATCCATTTATGTAGGTCTTTCATGGTATAGCAATTTATATACTACTCAGGTCTTATAAATGGATCCTATTGTATTTTTCTTTTAGCAATGGAATACTATAAACAATGTACAAATTGGTCGACATAAGATTGCATATCTGCACTGTGCACAATGAACAAACGAGAATAGGAATTGACATCATACTGCCTTTTCTTGCAAAGGGATTTTGCTCTGCTCAACCGTATGGGTTACGCGTTAGGGCCAACAATGAACGGACCAGATCAGGGCACCACGATGCCTGCACTCACAGTTGGGGAAGCGAACTTGAAAACCCCGCGCTTTGATGTGGGTTTGGGCTGTCGTCTTGCCTTCCGTTTGCATCGCCATATCTCTGGGTACAGCCTATGTTGCCTACACCGCGCCTCACTCCACCATAGACTCCTTGTGGTGTCTGCTTCCCATCATATTCTGTGGAGTCCATATGGCCCTTGTCTTTGAGATGCCGATGTACATGGACCTGTACTTGCCGCGTGCTCCTGTCTCCATTCAAGCAGCTCTCTTTGAAGTTGGCTGGTATTACGTGTGCATACCTCTCATGATAACATCCATTCTCGTTGTGTGTAGTGGTCTCACATGGATGATCGTCACCATGGTGTGCTTGTTAGCTGTCGTAATCTTTGGTACAATTGCATTCTGGGTGTATCTTGTTCGCACATACAGAAAGTAGGGTTTTGACGCCCCGGGCTTCTGGAACCTAACGCTTCCACGTATCAGTCTTTTTATATGCCACTTTGCCAATCATTTGCAATGCTCGGAAGTCGGAAAGGACCATTGTATTTGGAATGGAGTTTGAGAGAAGATTGAAGACCCAATGCTGTAGGGATGCATTTTGAGATGCAGCATATCTCCTTCTGCAAACTCTTTATCAGTTCTTTTCATATCAATAAACTTCTTCATTCTGTTTTGCGCTAGCAGCAGGTTATGCTTGATGTCTGGCAAGGCAACTACCTTACTTTGCAACAAGTCTTTTGCTTCAGCATTGACTTCATCGGGGAGCATGCCTTCAGATAACAGCGGTGGAGGAAAACCATAGAGTGCTTGAAATGATGTCAGTTTGAGAGCAGTATGGAAAGTGGTATTGTACCACCACTCAGAAAGTGAGTCTTGAATGCCACTTCTTTGGACAGCTGAACACCATGTATCCGAGGTATGTTGACTCTTTCGGTCTGTTGAGCTTCAATTGAACTGCCAGAGATTTAAACAAATCCCACCATAACTAATTAGTGAATATCCTATCTCTATCGGTTATCATGACTAGAGGAAGGTTGTGTAGCTTGAAGAATTTGTCTAGAAATAATTGAACAATAGTGGTGATAGTAAAAGTAAGGTTCAGAGCAACAAAGTGAGCATATCTTGTCAAGTTAACCACCGCTACCATCATGGTGTCCTTTCCTCCAGATTTACTCAATCCCTTGATGAAGTCCACGGTGACATGCTGCCAAGCCATGTCTGGTTGTATTAAACCAGGATAGGTTGTGTTTTCATGCTTGTTTTTCTGACAAACAGTGCAGTGCTTGACATATTGAAGCACATCATTTTTTATACCAGGACAATGAAATAGTTGCTTGACTCTGTGATATGTTGCTCTTTCACCAGAGCAGCCTCCCAATGTAAAGATGTGATAATTCTCCGAGTTCTGTGTTATTGCCAACAATTGTTCTTCCCTTGTACCTAATGATCCCATTATGCATTGTAAAATGGGGTTTACCTTGAGCATTGATAATCAATCTTTTACTATCCCAACGCCGTCGCGTTGATGGCCAGGGACAGCGTCCACGTCAGCAAAAAAGTTAACAACCGTTGGATCTAAGCAAGAGCAAATCTGCATCGATCATTAGAGTCGGTAAATGTGGGGATGACATCACGGCGTAGGGGCCTCTGGAAAATTCATGCGCTGCCTACAACAACAGGAAGAAACAGATGGCCGCCGCCTCTCTGGTCTCCCATCGGCGTCGATTCCCTCCGCCTAGCACCTCCCTCTCCTTCAGCACACAATTCGAGCCAGCTTCCTCCGGCCTCCCGATTTCCCTCTGCCCTGCACTGCTACCTGATCGGCCGTCGACATCTCTCGGCCCCGGTGAGGTACGAAGGGAAGAACTGGTGTTCTTCAGGCAACGAAAATATTCTCTTTATTCTTCCTTTGTTCTAGGAAACAAGACGAAACTAAAATTTTACGACAAAGATTCTTGCCTGACATTGAGATGCAAACAGGGTAATAATGCTCCAGTCCTTCAGAGTCCAGATATGCTTTACCTGAGGATCCTATACACGGTCATGAAAAAAAGAGATTGTAATGGACCAAAGCTACAGGTTGTAATTGATTTTCTTACGTGATGATCTTCTTTTGAGGCAAAAGGGGAACTTTATTCTCTTTTTTTTTCTCACAGGTAAATTAATTTTCATTCCCACCACATTGAACAACGTTTAACATTCAGATTATTATATTCTCTACATAGCTTCATTTTACTACAGCAAGCAACACTGCTTCAGTAATTTTGAGCATCCGTAGCTTTCAATAAGTTTAATCCTCCATGACGCTGAGCATCAGATTTCTCTATATATGTGTGTATGTTTTCTGCAACAATGGAAAATCTTATGTCCCATTGGGCATCTGGAAGATCTAAAGCAACTGGTCTGCTCGTTGATGGGAGCATCAAGAAGGGACCGGAGTGAGTCTGTTTGTGATCAGGAAGATGGTGGACGAGCCTGAAGGCTTTGTGCAGTCAATACAGACACATAAGAAACAATGGACTTGCTGGATGCGTGAGTTGTAGTGGTGCTATAGGGATGTACATGTACCTGACAGCTCTCTCAGAAGAACTAGAGTGCCAGTTAACAAGTGCTCTAAAAAATAACAGGTGGAGAGACAAATATATGTTTCGATAAAATTAAAATAAGCTCTAACAGTTTTACATATGTGCAGCTTACCTTCATAAAAAAGGCACTTGAGATTATGTCTTAAAAGTATTACAGCGCTTTCTAAGCATTGCACGAATCTCCTAACCAACATATATCTATCTATTTTCAACTCATTGTCACGGCTGCTACCTGAATTGGTGAGGACCTATTACTTCACTTCTTGATGTTTGTCAGGGAAAATAATAAAAAGATTGCACTTGTGTAGAGCATTGACAGATATTAAATGAGACAAACATATTTCTTTTTTAAAATTCCCAGCCAACCATAAATTTTGAGAAGTTAGCTACCTACAAATTGTGCAGCACTTTTTTTTTTTGCAGGTTGATTGTGACTGTGCTGATCATTCTCTTCGTAACCCTGTGAGAACACTCCTAGGATGGTTACCACAATAGGTGGTGACAGACTCCTCGCTTCTATAAATTGTTTGAAGAGATGTGTCTCCCTTCCAACCATATTTTTTAACCTTTGGACCCTAATATGTTAGATATCCTAAGCAATTTTTCCAAATCGATGTAGTTGGTTGTTTCTCTGCAAAAATTCAGCCGGTGGTCTTCGCACTTTTTTTTTTGTGGTTACGGTGGTCTGCACACATGTAGACGATACTGGTAGCATCTGCAAGCGTACGTCACATGAGTAGAAAGTTCAAATATCTAACAGAATTTGTTCAGGAAAGAGCTTAATTGGGAAAAAGAAGTTCTTATATAAGTGGGTAACTTTTACCAATATAAGTTTTTAACTCAAGCATATCAGCACGCTTTAAATAGTTTATAGTGCATTCTTAGATTGTTAATTGCACATGATTTTGTTTGGTCTCATGTAATGTGCATCACAAATTCTGACAAATGTTTGCCTTGTAGCTAGCAAGCATTTTGATTTTTTTTATTATCGTTTACCTTATGAAAAATGAAATGAGAAAAATATGAAGGATGAACAAACAGTTGGTACAACAATAAGCATTAAAGTCCTGCAACATTACTACTGTGAGTCATTATCTAACAATAACACGGTCAGAAATAATTATATGATAAAAGTAAGCTACTGAAGTGTTTGAACAAATGAGCATGCCATACCACAAAAAATAGAGGGCCATAAAGCGCGCTAATTGCGCGCAAATTTTCTAGTTGTTCTTCTAGTTTTTTTGCAATGTTCATCCTTCATATAACTGTTTGTGATGTCATTGATCCATAAAGGAATATTACTGGTTATTGCTTCAATCCAAACGTCAGAGTTGTGGGGTTTTCTTGACAAAGCATCACCAGCTTTGTTTTCTTTCTTGTATTCAGTGTTGAGTCATAAGCCAATGAGTTTAACGGGCAGTTTGTGATTCCTTCAGTGACCTTTGTTCTCCAATGAATTTCAAACTTTGCTGATTTGTTCTTGTGATTCAGCGAAGTATTGTCTCCACTTTTTGAGACTACAGTTGCTTCTTTAATCTTTATCATGGGCTTCTCTTCTTGCAATAAGTATTATACTACTAGCAGTATAGCACTGCCTCAAGGCCATTAGCACTTGCATCAGCCTCAGGCCTCCAGCAGTGAACACACAAGCGCGGCACTCCGTTGCCGCCTGGCTGGTTCGCACGGCAATGCACGCCGCGCCACTTGCGGTTGAACTGAATGGTAACTCGTACGTCCTGGTCACGTCTCCGACGCACGCGGGTTCTGCTACGTTGCCGTTCGCCGTGCCGTGGCAGGGCGGCCGGTTCAGCTGTTGTCGTTGACGGGGTCCCTGCCTCGGGACGCGGATCGGGGGTAAGCTGCTCGTAGGCCTGGGGCCTGCACCGGAGCGTAGGGTAGGTACTCCTACCGGTTTCACATCAATTGGGCTTGCTCATCGATTGATCGATACTCCTACTTAGAGCAAGGCCAATAAGGCTTGTCTGGTCGCCGATCCAGCTCTCCACGCGCCCACCCACGCGCCAACATCGCCCAACAACGCGCCGGTCGAACGCCATCTGATGGGTCCCACCTCATCTTCCCAGCCTCCTCCTCCACCCCGACCAGAGACGCGAGAGACTACGCCATGCTCACAGCTGCCTAGGCACGCGCGTCGCGCGGAGCTTGCCATGGCCTCGCCCACCAGGCCAATCGCGCCCGCGCCGACATCAAGCTCTCAATCCTCCGCCCATGCCGGTCCTCGGCTGCCTCCCCACGCGCGCCCGCCCGCCGCTGCTCTTCCTCTGCAGCTTCGCCGCAGCCGACGACGCCGACGTCCCCTCCCCCGTGGGCAGCCTCGCCGGCGCCGGAGCAGAGGAGAACTCCCGCCGCATCGCCGAGATCCTCTCCAGCGGACGCGCCGTCGACTGAGCTCGCCGTCGACCGAGCTCCCCACCTCCCTTCACTGCACCGTCGACCGAGCTCGCCCAAGCATCGCGCGCTCGACCTCGCGGTGGAGCTACACCTCGCAGCAGCTGCACCCATGGCGGCCGCCCCCGTGGCACTCCTCCAGGGCCGCCCCCGTGTCGGCCGCTGCGGCGACGAAGGCCGAGGATGGGAAGGGCTGCGGCGCGTCCCGAGGAAGGGCAGCGGCGGGATCGGGAAGGTGCACGCCGCCGCGTCTTCTTCGTCGCCGGCGGTGCGTGCCGCGGCGCCGTCCTCGTCGGTGCCCGTGCGACGACGAGTTGCCAGGGCGCGAGATGCCGGGTGGACCTCGCCGACCTCGCCGCATGCCGTTCTCGCTCCCGAGCCGCGGGGAGCTTGCCGACCTCGCCTCTCACCGCCCGTCGTCGTCGCCGAGCTCCAGAGCTCGCCATCTACTCCGGGCACCTCCGCCCCTTGCTCGCCGTTGCATCTCGCGCGGTTCGAGCTCGCAACGCCTGCCATGGAGACCGGACTTCGCGCGATGCCGCCCTGCTCCCGCCGACGGCCGCGCGCTGCTCGAGCCCGTGCTCCGCGGCAGAGAAGGCAACGCGGGGCATAGCGGGCCCAGCACGTGGGGTGGGAGCCTAGGCGAGCGTGCCCAGACGGTCGCGGGCAGGAGCGACGAGCAGCCATTTCTCTCTCCGTTAAAACAATAAACTAACTGAATGTTGGTCGATTCGACCACCATTGGGCTTGCTCTTACTGACTTTCCAATTTCGTCAAGCAGCTGGAGCGAGGAGCCATAGATAGCCGAATCCATGCTGTCCTCGGCGAGGCATGGCACCTGCACAACTCCGAACTGAAATGGCAACGACCAGTGGGGGTAGCGCGATGCATGCTTGGTTCGTGTTGGCCCGTTTTGGCGCCGAGCAAAGCGGGGCAGCCGGCCGGCGCGGTGGGGGTAGCGCGATGCATGCTTGGTTCGTGTTGGCCCGTTTTGGCGCCGAGCAAAGCGGGGCAGCCGGCCGGCGCGGCCGAGTGTGGTGGCCGTCCGGGAGGCTACAGGGATGGATGCATGACACTGCGAGCCTGAGACTACTGACACCACCGTCTGCCGGCTTTGACTTGGGAGCTCTCCTGCCCTGCGGCCCTGCTGCAATCAGTCACTTGCCACAGGAGAGCGGCAGGAGGCAAAAGATACGCATTGGATCGACGACGTGCCGGGTCTTATCCTCACTGACACTGGCTTTTCACACCGTATGCCTGGTGCAGTCACTGTGCATGGAGGCCTGGTGCAGTCACTGTGCACGGAGGCATGCGTATCCGCAGAAGTACCCCCTGTGCATGGTGGGAGTATTTTTGTTTTCTGGTTTCGCAGCGTATTAGCATTACACCTTGTTAATCCGAGTGCTTAAAAGAGGAGTGTTTTATCGAGTAGAGCATCTGTCACCGCTTTTCAAGACGAAGAAAAAAAAAAGAGCATATGTCATCGATCGATAGGATTTGCAATTTCCAAAATTGTGAAGTTTTGGCGTTCCGGGAAGGGAAAAGCAGAGGGTAGCTGCTGCTCCTGCTGCCACCAGTAGGAGCCCTAGCTTGAACTGTCCTGTCAAGCTAGCTTGCACTGTGGGCAAAACTGCAGCAGGGCGTTGGCGCGCGGGGAGCAGGGCCTCCGGAAATGGTAAATGCTGTGGCAGCGTTTGAAGGTCCGGAAACTTTCATGGCACCTGCACGGCCGCGCGGCGCCTGTATTTATCGCGTTCCTTTGATCGCTGCTGCTGCGTCGCTGCTTTATTTCGACTGGCTCTGCTGCGTCGCTCTCGTTCCCTCCTGTTCTAGGAGTACACCACTTCCGGTCGCCCGTGTTCGTGGAGGCGAGAGCAGAGATGGGGGCGAAGCGGACGGCCCGCGACGCAGCGCAGCCTTGGGAGCCACCTCCGGCGGCGGCGCCCGGCCGGGTAGGCTCCATGTACCCCGGTGGAGGTAGCTATACTCGAGATCATGCCAGCGAGGTCGTCCGTTTCCATTCCGTATGACGGTGTGTTCTTGGAATGCTGTCGGTTTCGCTGTCTCTTGTTGCAGCTCGCTGGATCCGCACGGTGAGCGGGTGGGAGGCGGTGGAGTCGCCGCCGGTGGAGCGGGACTTGCTGTCCCATTTCACCGGCGGGGAAGGTGAGAAGCCGGTGCGGTGCCGGGTTCGCCGGGACTCGTCGCTGTCTCTGCCGCTTAGCCTCCGCTTGGGGCCGGAAGAAGAGCAGCAGGATCGGGAAGCGGACGCCTCCGTCCGTGGTCACCACCACGTTCACGCCGCGGCGCCGGTGGTGGAGCGGGACTTTCTACCCCAGTTCGCCGGCGGGGAAGCTGAGAAGGGGACACGCCGGGCTTCGTCGCCGTCTTTGCCGCTTGGCCTCCGCTTGGGGTCCGAACAAGAGAAGCAGAATCGGGAAGTGGACGCCGGCATCCGCAGTCACCACGCTCCGGCGCCGGCGGACAGCACGGTGGCCGCGTTATCGCCGCTGTCAGCTCCGCGGCAGGCGTCCGTCGGAGCACCGGACCACTCCCTGCTGCCCCGGCAAGCTTCCGTCGTCGGAGAGCCGAGACGTCCGGCCCCGCGTCGCCCTCCGAGCGCGCCGCCGGCGCAGCACACGCGGTCTCCCGGGCTGGCGCCTTCACGGCCGCCGAGAGCCCCGGCCCCCGCAAGCCTCCTCAACCCGACGAACCGCGACGTCGGCACCCGGCTTCCCCAACCGCACCTCCAAGCCTCCGGCGCCGATGTCAAGGAGAACAACACGGACGAGACGGCGCGCCTCTCGGAGACCTGGCGAGCCGCGCTGGAGTCGGAGGAGAGGGACCGCCACATCCGCGAGGCGTTTCTGTCGCAGCACGGGTTCCTGGCCGGCCAGGCCGTCCAGCGCTTCAGCGCCGCAACGGCGGCTTCGGCTCGCGGCGCCCCCGCGGCGGCGGCGGCGACCGCCACGGCCGGCATGCACCTGCAGTGGGCCAGCGCCGACGCGCGCTTCGGCTGCCCGGCTTGCCGGCTCGGGCCGCCCACGGTGGTGACCGCGCCGCGCGCGCACCTCTGCATCTGCTGGGACTGCGCCTACGTCTTCCGCGACGACCCGGCCATCGCGTGCCCGGTCTGCGCCGCCGTCCGGGCATGGGGCATCAGGGCTAATTAGAGAAGGTTGTTGACACCCGCAAAGCAAGCTTTTGGATGTTTTGGCGCGGGCACTCTGACCAGGGTGGATTGATCATCACCATACTAATGGCGGGTTGATCTTATTCTGATTGGGATTTAGGATACGAATTAGTAGTAGTAACTTCTAGTACGTCTCTGCTGTCTAGAAAAATCAGGATGGCTTAGGATTTACCAGGTAGCTTCAACATCCTGATGACTTGATGTTGGTTTGGACTGCGTTCCAACTGCAGCATTTTGAGGGACCAAGATCGTCTCATCCTTTTGTGTTATTAGACTGTACAGTTATTAGAGCAACTCCAACAGATTACCTAAAACTGGCTACCTAAAAGCAGTTTTGAGTACCTACCTAAAACAGTTTTCTGGGTTTAGCTAGCCTGTGCTTTTCCAGACTACCTAAAACTAGAGTACCTATATTTCATTTCATTCTTTTCTTCTTACAATGAACATTGATAGTTAATTCAAACGCGATTTGATATCACAATAGTTCAAACTTTCATGTCTCAAACACACACACGATTCAACAACAATTCAAATGCATGATTTTCAAATTCAAAATTAAAAAAATATAAATCAAGAACACCTAATCAAACATGAAGATACATCACTTTTTTTCCCATGGAGACACCACAAATGCTCAATAAGATCATCACGAAGTTTGTTATGTTCTTGACGATCCTCGATCTCCCGATGCACCCTCAAGAATCTCTCAATGACATCCTCATCCTTCCGCGGTGTCACCTTCTCTCCAACATTGTCATAGACATACTCAACATCCTGACCTCGCTCATCCTCAATGATCATGTTGTGCATGATCACACAAGCAGTTATGATTTGCCACAAGGTCTTCTGGTCCCAGAATCGGGCCGGTCCACGAACAATAGCAAACCTCGATTGCAACACACCGAATGCTCGCTCAACATCCTTCCTTGCTCCTTCTTGCATTGCAGCATAGTGTGCATTTTTGTTACCTTGAGGTTTCGAGATGTCTTCACAAATGTGGACCATGCTGGATATATGCCATCTGCAAGGTAGTAGCCCATGTTGTATTGATGACCATGAACCTCAAAGTTCACTAGAGGAGCGTCACCAGCTGCTAGTCTTGCAAAGAGTGGAGACCTTTGAAGGACATTGAGATCATTGAGAGAACCAGGCATACCAAAGTATGCGTGCCAAATCCAAAGATCCTGCGATGCAACAGCCTCAAGAATTATTGTAGGATTATGACAATGGCCAGTGAATTGACCATGCCATGCGGTAGGGCAGTTCTTCCATCTCCAATGCATGCAATCGATGCTTCCTAGCATCCCCGGGAACCCTCTTGCCTCATTCATTGCCAGAAGACGTGCTGTGTCCTGTTCATTAGGAGCCCGCAAGTATTCCTCTCCGAAAAGCTCAATCACAGCTTTCACAAAGTGTCTCAAACTCTCAATGATGGTGCTCTCTGCCATACTAGCCCAATCATCAAGAGAATCAGCAGGGCTCCCATATGAAATCATACGCAATGCAGCTGCAATCTTCTTCAACCCGGTGTGTCCAAGAGCCCCAGCTGCATTCCTCCTCTGCTTGAAGTATGGATCATGCGCTTCAACCGCATTCGCAATGCGCAAGAACAATTCCCTTGACATCATGAACCTTCGCCGAACTCGAATCCTCGAAGAACATTTCCATTATAGCACGACTCATCATGCAACGATCTGCAAAAACAAATGCTCCAATCATATTCTCATCAGACACTATGCAAGCTACTTAATCTGTACATGTTGGAATTAACTCAAATCAGAACGCAAAGAGTAGCAATAGCATCAGTTCATATGATGGCTCCACACAATTAATTTAATCAGTTAAGTATTGAATTGAACACTAGTAATCAGTTGAGTAACTGAACTGAACTGATTGAATATTGCACGCGCACAAGCATTTAGGCAACAAGAAGACACGCACACATGCAACAAGAAGGCAGGCAGCAAGCAGTGCGCGCACGCACGCAGTGCAAATCAGACGGCAGGCACGCACGCAGCAGCGCAAGCACGCACGCAGCAGCAACGCAGTGCGACGCATACGAGAGAGAAGAGAGCTGCGGGGGACACCTCGGGTCAGAGCAGACGGCGTCGTGGAGGCCGGGGCGAAGCGGACTGCGTCGTGGTAGCCGGGGCGGACGGCATCGGCGCGGAGCGGACTTCGTGGTCGCCTCCTCCGCGTAGATCCGAGGGAGTCACTTCTTCCCTGAGCTGCTACACAGCTTCCCGGCCGCGGCTGGACGCCGGCGGGGGAGGGGCGGCGTGGGAAGGGCCGGGACGGCGGCAGAACGCCCGATTTGCGCCCCAAATCGATCGGGATTTCGACGGGATTCGAAGAAGAGGATGCGGTGGAGGGCGTTGGGGCGGAGGAACGGGCTTGGGCGCGCCCGCCGGCGATGGGAGAGGCGGCGGCGCGCTGGGCGGGAGTGGGCAGGCGGCCGCGCGGGAGACGAGATGTCCCTCCCGCCAGGGGAAACGATGGATAGGTACGCACGGAGCGGCTACTCTTCTTTTGGTACTCGCTTGGAGGATATTGGTAGCTACCAAAAAGGTTTAGGTATTGGTAGCCACATAGGTACTCTGTTGGAAGGAGTTTGGCTACCTAAAAGTCTGTTTTTAGGTATTGGTACCCGTATGGGTAAGCTGTTGGAGATGCTCTTAACAAGTTCATTATATATGTTTTCTCTGAAATACCAAGAATACCTATATATCACTCGGTGCGAAATTGTTTTTGCCAAGGTGCTCTGTTTGACGTTTTTCGCTGTAGCATGCAGTGCCTAGGAACCGGTTGCGCTGCAAACGATCGTAAGCAGCATCAATCTTCAGGGTCGGCCAAAACACCAAAATCTTCGTATGCATATAGAAGTGCACGCGGGCATTGTTTCAGCAATAGCTGCATGCGCAGCGACCAGGGTCAAGCAGGTTCAATTCAACACCCAGCTGGCCATCAGGTACATAGTATGCAAGTTACGATTCGAGTAACTGGATCAATTAAGCATTGCCCTATATGTCAGAAATGCAGATGTCCAAATCTGGAAATCATTACAATGTAATTAAAAACCAATATCAGCAATGCAGGTGTTCAATTCTAATAGCGGTATTTTCCATTGTGTTACTCAACCTGTCCTTCAATATCAACGGGCAAAGTAACTTTGGAAATTAACTCCTCAAGAAGAGCAGGATAGCTTCTAATCAGCTCAAAGCCATCAGTTGCCACGACTGCTTTCAGAGCTTGAGGAGATCTGAAGAACTCGATGCAAGCCTTCTTGAGCCCGTAGCAGTGATGCTGTTCAGCCAGCACGAACGTGGTCGCGGCCGTGCGGGTGTCCAAGCTTCTGCGCAGTTTCTCCTCGCACGTCAGTTTGAGCCCCTGCATGTCGTACCTGTCCGCTGCTTCCAGCAAATGCTGAGCCATCACGACTCTTCTTCCTGCCCCGTCATCTCCGGCAACGAATCCGTGTATATGAAGTGTAAGGGCACTGAACACGTCAGGCACCATGTCATCTACCCGAACGCAAAGCTCGGCTGCGGGGGCGGCGGCGCTCTCTCTCATGGCGTCGAAGAGCTCCGCCTTGAAGACCGGCGACCGAGCCGCGAGAATGCATCGGTGTGCGGCGAACGTCTCGCCGATGACCTGGAACGTGACGTCGGCGACCTCTTTGGCAACGAGGAGGCCGCCGAGGTGTTGGTGCAGGTCGGGCGGCGGCGGCCTGTTCTCGCTGCGACACCCCGTGGAAAAAACGGAGACGTCGCACCTGATCTTGAAGCAATCGTCGGCGAGACACTCGGGCGCCTCCACGACCTCCCTCTTGAAGAAGATGTCGATGCCGTACCCAGCATACACGTAGTCACACATGCCCGTGGTTTGGGTGTGAGCCGGCATCTCGTTCCCCGCGCGGTCGAGCAAGAGAAGCCTGGCCTCCGCGCGGGCGGGCTCGGGGATATAGTCGTCGAGGACGATGGCGATGGCAATGCCGTCGGGGTACACGGCGCCGCCCAGGGGGCGCCTGCCGTAGGGGTAGTACCGGAGGCGTCACGTCCGGTCGCCGATGGTGAAAGATTGGGATTCGATGGACTCGTTGGCGGGGAGCGACTTGGTGTGCGAGTAGCCCTCGACGTGGAGCAGGTGGCTCCCCGTCGCGGTTTAGCCGACGATGGCCGAGACGGGATCGGACGGTAGCATGGCGGCGGCGCGTTCCGAGGATATGAACGGCGCAGCCGCAAAAATCTACTCCTGCTAAGGCTTTTGTTTGAGATTGTGATTCTAATTCTAAAAGTAGAAGCTAAAACAAAGAGCCAGATTTTGAGTTTGGATTTTACAATCAGAATTAGCATCTGAAACAGAATCCATAACTGCTCAGGATTAGTTTTTGCTAGATTCTGATACAAATATTTACCTATTTGTCACTGTAATCCTATTGTAAGTGAATGAAAGCTGGATTATAGAATCCAGACAAATAAACACCCTTCAGATTTTGTCTTACAAATTAGGCACCAACGATGTGCTACAGGGGATGTGGGTTACCGGTCACCTCGGTTTACTAGTTTTCGAATTTAAATTTGAAATAAACTAGAAAAGTTAACGAATTTTGTTCGATTTTGACCGGTAACCGGACTTACCGGTCCGATCCGGTTTAGCTGGCTGGTAGTAGATAAGAAAAACCTTGCGCCTCACTCCATGCTCTCTCTCCTTGTCCTGTCTAAACTCAGGCGCGACACCATGCCACAGTAGGCTCCGAAAACGTCACGCGGCACGATGCCACAGTACGTATGTTGTTGAGTCGTTCCCGGCCGACGACGTGTTGCGGTACCTCCAGACCAGGACATGATGTGGCAAGGGTGTTCGTTTCCTCCCCTCTAAGTTGTAAAGGAGTCACATCAAAGAGAATCTTATTATTTGTATGTATTAAACAAAGTCAAATTACAAAACTAACTTCAGAACCTCTCATCTAATTCGCGAGACAAATCTAACGAGAGTAATTATGAGGCGATTAGAAGATAGTTACGTAGAATTACTGTAGCAAAACATAAATTAATTAAACTCATTAAATTCATCTCGCAAATTAGCACCCATCTGTCAAATAGGTTTTGTCATTAAACTAATAAAAAAATTTTAAATATAAAAATTCTTTTTTATATGATAGGTCTAAAATTTAGAGGCAATCAAACGAGTGTCGCTAGCCCCATCTTAGGAAGTAGCGCGCGCGGCGCCTTTGTTGAGTGAGGAACCAATTGTGCGCGTGCCTGCTTCGCAAAGACGGAGACGGAAAGACCTCCCGTGACGGCGCACACGTGGGCATCAGCGACCGCCGGCAAGTCAGCGGCGACGTCGGGAGCCTGTGGGGATCCAGCCAGCCTCAGCCCCGGGCCAACGCCGGTGCGGTCTTCCGGTTCGTTTATGCATGACCGCCCACAACATCGGGAGGAGTCTAGCCGCATCGACGGACAACATTGTTCCTGGCCCTCGCTTCTTCCCCACTGAAACTATCTAATAAAATCTTGCTGCAAGAATGCTTACCCTTTCTTCAAGGGGGAAAACGGTCAATATGCATGCTAATGTATGTACATCACGGATTCACGAAATAGTGGCACTACACCTCCAATTCCCTACGGCGTGGAACAGTTTGATGTAGCATGAGGATCGAATTACAGTCCCTACGTTAGAAAACAGAAGTGGGGGAAAGGAACAAGAACGAGAGAAGCGAAGCTAAGTAAAGCAGGATAGAACAGCATAAGAATACACAAATCTAAAGATATCTAAATCTAAGCTCTTTGAATCAGGATGACGAAAACCACGGGAACTGTTCTCTTCTCGATGACCTGTAATCACAAAGGGAACAATGTCAGATTATGGTTGAAGTTAAACTGGAAACCTGGACGAGGTTAGTGTTTACCTCCGTGAGTTCTGCATACAAAGCAAAAAATTGGGTCAGTATCAGTCATCATCTTCATCCTCCTTATTATAGGCATGATTTATCTTTTGTGCCCTGTACATGTCAGCGACCTGAAAAATTGGACAGAAATTGAGTGACACGTGCAAACATGGCACCATAAAAACAACACAAGGCAGAGAACTTACTTGTTCAGATGATGTCGCTTGTTCAGGGTTTTTATCATCACGAATTCGCAACAAACGAGGGAATCTTAGCGAGATACCCTAGTTCATTTTGAGCGTTAGTCTCCCCATCATACATATGACAATTCAGAAAGGAGAAGGGACGCGAAACCAACCTTATTTGGATCGACTATGCCATTGGCAGCACGATGTACAGGACTTATGCTCAAATCTGCAGCTTTGACCTCCCACACCTGAGAGGAAGAGATTTAGACTATATAGTAGCTTAACACCTTCCGCTGTGACATTAACCCGCTATTAGGGTTAACATGAAACACATACAGTAGCAATCATGAAGCACTAATTTTGAATGACCAGGAATCAGATTAGTTGAGATCTGAAAGCATATAAAATTTCTAAAGATATCGAAGGTCAATGAATAACAAATGGTTAAGGCTTTATGTGCACATTACCTCTGATGGCTCAAACCACACATCTGGATCCATTGTGTCAGCAAACCTATAGTATGCCTGCAAAAATGAACTTGTCCATGACTATGAGGAAGAATAGCAGAACCAAAGAACAACATGCTAATACCAGTCTGTAACTTCAGGCAGAAGGAATAAAATCACCTTGGGTTTTTCTATCACTTTACTTCGAAGGCTTGTAGAGCGTTCTTCAAGTTGTTGTTCAGAAAATCCAGTACCTAAATGTACATCAAGATAGAAAACATGGATACAATTCATATACATGGCTGTTTTAGTTCACGTTTCTCTAAAATAGAAAAGAAGAATCTACCTATATTGCATATTGTTTGATATTCCTCATTCTGGTCATCATAGCATGCCAGGAGGAACGATCCGTAGACACCTAGTAAGTTCACCACAAGAGTAAAAGAAACATATGCATTAGCAGCAATGAAGAATTATAGCATTGAACTTGGTAAAACACTAAATGAACACAGGCACAGAAGCAAAATCAAGCATAAAATTCTAAATTTAATTCATTTTGATATCAATACGCCTGACGTTCAGAAAATACCTGTTCGTTTTCCTCTTCCATGAAAAGCAGCAATCGGTACCAGGTCCAAAGAGTCTCCAATGCTACCCAGATGAAAAGGAAGAAGTATTTTTAATAACACAATGCAGATTTTCTTCATTTAAATCATCAAATAAATCTCTACTGACAAATACAGTTCACATTGACGTAGAAATTAACAGAAAGTTGTGACATATTTCCTACAAATGATGATTGGATTCCTGGACTACAGTCCATAGCATAATGGATAAATAGTTTTGCATATCCTGCCGAAGAATTTTCTAGATCTGCATGTTATGCAATGAAAAAATGAGTTAACCCAGTATGCTTGCAATGTACTAACCTGTCCATATAGTCCTTTTTCAGTTTTAACCAATTGTTTGATCGCTTTGCTGGCTCGTATGTGGCATCTTTATCCATTGTCTTGATAATCAACCCTTCACAACTTCAGTAACAGATAGATTAGTAGCAGGAAAAGGATCTTGGCAAAAGAAAAGGGAGGGGACAGAATCTCCACAATGGAATTCTTCAATCAGAATCCAGTTATCAGCAGATTCCGGTAACAAAGGAACAAAAGGGCGACAGCTTAAAATAATACATGTACTGCTTAAAACTGCAACGTTCATGTAATATCACTCCAACGGGAAAAAAATACTTCACTGGTATAGATACTACAAACATAGTTTAATCAGCATCATATTTTCACAACAACAAAGAGAGAATGGATCCATCTGGTAATCAAAGAAAATTCCAGGCAAAGCAAACAGCCAGTGATTCAGTGAATACTAAAAAATATATAGAGAGGAAAAGAATTATTTCGTTGTTGGACATGTCTTGGATGAGCCAGAGAATGTTACATCGGTAACATGGTATGATAAAAGGACAAATGGATAATCTCAAATACACGTGTTCATCCTATGAATTTTAGGAGGAAATGAGGGATAATAAGTGATTCCTTGCGGAAAATGTGTATTACCAACAATTTATGACATGCTTTAAAAGTTGCTGTAACTTCTCCACTTTCATGCAAATTAATAAAACAGATACTAAGTCACAACACAACTACAATGCTTCAATTGAATGCTGCAATCTTCATTCAAGGCACTGAGCAGATTCTTATTATGCGCACAACTTGTAGCCTTGAAGCTATTGAAATAGTAGAAGGCAGTAGCATGATATCTCAAGACATTTTAATTACCTGGAGTTGACAGCTGTGTCAAGAAATTTCTGTATCTCCTCCAGGTCATTTGATGTAATTGCAGTTGCAAATTGAAAAACACCTGGTACTTCCTCAAAAGAATTGTAAAGATGCTGCCAAGTATTCAATGCAAAAGGAATAATTACACCTCGGCAGAATACAAATTTTGTATAGGATTTGATGGCGCAAAATTATGTTCATTAGCTCCAGAGTAAATCGACCGATTTTCTGAAGACACAAATATGGCACATATGATCACGAAAATACAAGTATGGCACATATGATCAAAATTTTCATTTGTATCATATCAGAAATTGAAAAAAAAGGAGTGGCTTTCACAAAATGTACCGCATGGGATAGCACAAAATAATGCACTGGCAGCGGAATAAAATGAACTGTTAATTAGAAGAGTCCACAGGACAGAAGTACAATACCTCACGACGAACTTTGAGTTGTTCCTGGAGAAGAGGTTGCCCATTTACGTAAAGAATGTCGAAGCCAAAAGTGCATACTGACACTTTGATGTCATTTATGGTAACACCCTTGCGGGCCCTTGTGCTAAGTATCTGCAAAGGAGAAACAATTATTTACACTAGCAGTGGAAAATACATAAATACAGACAGATTGCTCAGATATATTATATGGAAGTCACTTTGAATACTGCAAATCTTAAGAAATAAGGAAATACAAACCTGAAAAGGTAAAATTTTCTTCTTTTCACGGTCATAGGCAACAATTTCACAGTCCAAGACAAAGGACTTGACTGTAGGCTTCCGGAATCTGTGTTGAGATGCCAAAGAACAAGATTGAAGGGAACTTATAAAGTGTGAGAGAAGATAAACAAATTTGGGAGTACATAATTTGTTATGTTATGCCCATATTAGTTTCACAGACCTCGTGCACATTGACATACAGCAACAACAAAAGCAAATGGCTTCAGCTCTAATGAACATATTCATTACATCACCAAGATAAAAAAAAGAATTATGACCGGCAGTGGAAAGGAAAATCATAGGCTAAATAACTCTGCCTCAAATGTGAAAAAAGAAAAGGGTGCACGATGTGAAAGATGTTGAAAAGATCCAAATAAGACCTTAGATGAGATCATTATACAAAGTAAGAGCTAAGAAAAAACATTTTAATCTATGCGCAACAAAATGAAAACCTTATGCCATGATAGTAGAGTGCATGGCATAGATGTCAAAAGTGAGGATCATTTACTGCATTGTTTGTTTTCCTGATTCTTCAGTTGGTAACTACATAACTGAACTGGGAGTGGGAGGTGAAAAACAAGAAAGGAAGTATACCTAGAAACCGCATCAACAACATCTGGATACTTGCCAGTGTTTCTTTCAGCATTCCGACTATAAATCTCTACTGTTCCATCTTCCATGCAATGTATCTTAATTACAAATTATGCAGTGTTAATTGAGAAGAGCACGGGTACAAATGAACAGATAACAAGACATCATGTTTGATTATACCTGAGCACGTTCACCGTCATACTTGTACTCACAAGTGTATTCGAGACCCTGAAACTTGTCAATGATCTCTGAGACAGATTTTGTTGCTTTTGCTAACATAGGTCCAACAGGGACTCCTATGGAAAACTTGCATGTCTCTGGAAGCTTCCAAACTCCAACTTCTAGTAGTGCTGGGACGATTTTATCATAGATTGGAAGGACTGAATATACTTGTTTAATTATCTTTGCAGCCTTCAAGAACAAATGATAAAAGAAAATAAGATTCTAATATAGTATTAGGAAAATAAGGAAATCGAATACACAATACTCCAGACATATGCAACAGTAACTCAGTTAATATAATAATCGGTTTGCTATTATGCACAAGATTAACAACATGGAACACTTAGGAGGACATGATCCTTTCAGAGGACAAGAGTATTTTTTTCGCAATGATCATTTGCAAGGAATAAAGTGCCAACAGTAACACAGATCTAATTAGCCATCCCAATTATCTGTTACTCAAATTTTTGCAAGAACAATTTCTAACAGGACAAGCATTAGAATTAAGGATGTTGATTAAACACACACAAAAGAATCTTGCATAGTTGCACACGACAAAAGAGTCGATTAAAAACAGTAAAATAAAATGCATATCTGTGTATGCAATGCAAGGATTTCAACACTGATAAAATCAAATCAATGTAGGATTGCACAAAAGTATGAAAAAATTGCGCAACAACCTCTTCAGAAGGTGATTGAACTTTCGGTGGCGAAGAATTTTTTTCAGAATATACGACAGCTTGCCCAAGCGCCATTTGCACAGTTTTTTCTGCCAGCCCGATCCTCATCTTGGACTGCAAGAAGTAACATTTAAGAAAAATAACGAACACACACCAACCAATCACACTTGAACAATCCATGACTTACCTGAAGAAGACGTATAATGTATTGAGGTTCACAGTCCGCAGCAGCAACAAGAAGACCCTTGATATGACTTCTTTTCTTGTCTTGACTGTCTTTGCCTGATTCCTGAAAAGACAAATACTTATTTAATGATGTCTTAAGTGACACTACCTAATAATGCATTCTGGATCCAAATTATCCACTCTGTAATCCTATCTCTCACTATTTGTCATAATTTACTACTGGAAAAGAAGTTTAATTCATGTTGGGGATGTCAAGTCAGAGTAAAGATCTCCTGCGAAACACTCAGTATGAGAAACGTGGGAAAAGATATATAACCTTTGCAATTGTCCGAAAAGTGCTAAGCACCCGATCTATTGTAAGTGGTTTTGGCTTGTACATCATCTTCTGTGATGACCGGCTTGCTTTCGCCACAAGCCCCAAATCACCCAATTCCTACAAGGACAAACAGAAGCAAAAAATAAATTTATGCCGCCAACTCTATAGCAGTTTCTCACTCTGGAAAATAATTTTCCAAATCACAACCTTGAGGTTCTTCTTGACATGCTCCTCTTTCCGCCCGTACGCCTCGGCAAGAGCTCGGATGATTGACGCATCTCCTATCCCAAGCTCAATCCCCTCATGAGGCGGCGCAATGCGGTTGGCAGCGAGGTATACAGTGGCAAGAAGATCATCCGGAGTAGTGGCAATCACCGTGCGAAACACATTTGATAGGATCTCTGTAATGACAATCCGGCCACTCTCGTTGGAGATGAGGTCAAGCGCCCGTGCCAGGAACAAGAATGGCACTGGCTCACCAGGGTTCCAGTAGGCAGCGGCCATTGGATCAAACTCACTGCCTTTCTTCTTCAGCTCAAGGGTAGTGTTCTTCTCCTCAGATTTTGTCGTGACAGCTGCTTTAGCCTTCTTCGGTGAAGAGGGTTGCTTCTTCTCCTCGGGTTGGGAAGCTAGGCCTTTAGCCTTGGTTGGCGATGGAGATCGCTTCTTCTTCCCATCAGGCTGAGACACAACACCATTGTCCGAAGGCTTGGTGTCGGATTTGGCAGCTAGGGTTTTGGTCTTCTTCGGCGACGAGGACTTTACCTTCGCACCTAATTCCGTGGCAGCGGTAGACTTCGTCGGAGACGGAGACCTCTTCTTCTTGGCAGCCGGGGCGTCAGCCGCTGATTTGGGGGACTTCGCCGGCGACGACGCCCGCTTGGACCTCGCCGGAGAGGGCGGCTTCTCGACCTCCGCCGCCAGTTCGGCCTCCGCGCCGTCGGCCTGCGCGGCTGGGGGCTGCGTCCGGGCCTTCTTCGGGGACGGCGCCGCCTTCTTCGCCTTACTGGCGGCGGCCCGCGCGTTCCCCATCAGCACATCCGCGACGGTGCGCTTCCCCCCATTGCCCCCTGACGCCGACATCCTCGCCGCAGCCGCCGCCGCTGGTGCCGGTACCGCGCCGGCCCGCTTCGCGCGAGGCGCCGGTGGCTTCTTCTCCCCGGATTTGACCGCGGCGGTCGCCGCGCGGCGGCGGGGAGAGGCGGGGGAAGCCGCGGAGGAGGAGAGGCGGGGGCGGAGGACGCGGGAGGGGAGGAGGAGCGGGGGTGGCGCGGCGAGGGCTAGGGTTTTAGGCCCGGGGAGGAGCGGGCGGCATCGGAGGAGGAGCGACGTGGCGGTGGTGCTGGTGGTGGCCCGGAGGAGGAACATGAAAACCGGGCGAGGGTTTTAGCCGGGGCCAGCCAGACCGGGTTCGAGGCGGGGCGGGCGGGAGAGGACGAAGGGCTTGCGCGGGAGATGATTTGGTCGGAGGAGATGCACGCACGACACGGAGGTTTTCGTCGCCTTGGAAATTCTACTTCATCGTCGCCATTGATTTTCCTTTCGTCTATATACTACTGCCGCTGGAGAAGAAGAAAGGAATTTCAGGTTCCGCATGGAAATTTCAGAGGTGAAAATCCAGATCTAATAAAAGTGGCTATTAAACGAAGCCAACCTGCTGTTATACGCCTGCACGATTCAAATCTCCCTGTTGTTTACGTTCTCGGCATAGGGGGGAAAAACCTCGGGTTGTTGGTTGATGCTACTGGAAAATAAAATATGTCCTTATGGTGTACTCCCTCCTTATTTTCATTTTGCATCTTAGGACAAGATGATTAGTTTAAAGTTGTGCTAATTAGCTTGTATGAAAAGGACAAGCATAAAAAACCCAGACGTAGTACTAACCATGGTTTTCGAAACCAACAAATACCATCCGGATTTCACGAAAACCGGACAAACCGGTCTGTCCGATTAACAGATGGCCGGTTTGTGATAAAAGAATTAAAAATATTGAAATTTTAAAATTTTGAAAACCGCTCAAACCGAGTGGTAAACTGTAGCTCACGCTTGTGCAAATTTGAAAAAAAAAATCAAACTTCAAAAACTACCCAGAACGAGGGGTAAACCTGGAAACCGAGCGGTTTAACGGTGAAGCCTCTTGGCTTACCTGTTTTAACTTGTTCAAATTCAAAACCTGGCATTTGTCTAGTTTTTCACTTATTTTCACCAAAACCGACAAACCACCGAGCCGCAATTTAAGTGGCTCGGTCGGTTTTGTAAAAAAAAAAATTGGATAGTTGGTTTTGTAAACTTTGGTACTAACCTGAGGAACCAAAAAATAGATTTCTAACGGTTTTTCTAATATTGTCTACGGTTTTTGGCAGTCACTAAATGATCAGTTTTTAGTTTTGGACAACTCGTGAAAATCGGCAAACTGCCAAATCGTAATTTGAGTGGCTCGGTCGGTTTTGTAAACTTTTCTTTTGGATAGTCGGTTTTTGTAAACCTTGGTCCTGACCTAATTAAGGAAACCAGAAAATAGATTTCTAACGTTTTTTCTAATATTCCGATGGTTCTTGGCGGTCACTAAATGATCAGTGTCTACTAGTATACAGCTCGAGTCTGTGTAAAGCTTCAGGACAAGCTCTCTCAACAAAACCAACAAGAATGATGAACGGCGAGTCTTCTTTCACTGCGATTTTCATATTATCCCCGGGATGCAATTTCCCTTTGGCATGTCCAAATGTTACCATGAGAAGATTCAAACAGAGGCGACTCGTAGTCGTGGTTTCCAGTAGTGCAAACATGGCAACGACCTCCAACAATCAAAGAGGCATCTCCGGTGTTTTCTGAAGCAAAATCTTTTCCAGTAGTGCAAACATGGCAACGACCTCCAACAATCAAAGAGGCATCTCCGGTGTTTTCTGAACTCTGAAGCAAAATCTTCTCTGAGCTGGTCATGCAGTTGTTTGCTAACTGTGTCATCTGAGTTATTCTCGACAAAAATGCTTGGATTGCACCACTGGTTTCTTTGTCTTGGACTTTGGTTGGGACACTCCATCTATAGTTTGAGTATTCATCCAGGTGATATTCACTAGTTTCCTTAGAGTGGCAACGAATATTTCTCCTTCGTTTTTATTAGAGTTTTTCTTGTTCTGATCGGCAGCGTTTGGCTTTTGGTTTTGTTAACTACTTTGTCTGGAATTGTTCTCTGATCATCTAAAGAAATTTCACAAGTAGACTAAGATCTGACGACACAGCTGGTTTCCATAAGAGACAGATGGATTTGGACCTTTGTAGTTGTTGCGAGAAGAATCATGACGATTTCACAAAATTTTGGTGGCATATGTGGAATTGCTCTCTGAGTCCTCTACATTTGTTTTTCCTGACCAAATCCACGTTGATACAGCTGATTGGCTTAACAAGGTCCTCTTGGATACCATATCTCAACAAGGTCCTTTTGGAGCATGCATAGTACGTACGTCGTGCTTTGAAGCATATGATTAATTAGACGGCTTCATTATAATTAATGGTTAGATCGATGTGCCCTATTTGGTTGCCGACAGAAACTATTGTGGTCCACGAATTGGTGGTAATCTCTTGTGTATCACCGTACCCTCCTCCATCAAGATGTAAGGATGAAGTTAAAATATTTACCCATTTCACTATAGCGTCAGTAATAAGAATATTGTAGCTGCATGAAATGCTTTTGAATATACAGAACTTTATAACATAAATATATAGCTATTACTATAAAGTTTGTTTCTTGAAATGTATATCGCAAGTTTTTTAACATTGATTAATTGGACGGCCTGATTAAAAACAGAATCACGTCACATCATCTCTGATCTCTAAGCACTACTAATGAAAAAAAAATGGCAGGAAACTGAAGGAGTAGCAAGGACCAAAAGCTGTATTAAATTAGCTAATAAAAATACGCAGGTGTTGTTACAAGAATAGCAATGTTACATGTGAATATCGTTCATGTCCATCCAAGGTCCTCTTGGATACCATATCTCAACAAGGTCCTTTTGGATCATGCATATATAGTACGTGCTTTCAAGCATATGATTAGTTAGACGGCTTCGTTATAATTAATGGTTAGATCGATGTGCCCTATTTGGATGTCGACAGAAATTATTGTGGTCCTCTGATTGATGGTAATCTCTTGTGTATCACCCTCCTCAAAATGTAAGGGTTAAGTTGAAATATTTATTCATTTTGCTATGCGTCAGTGATAAGAATATTGTAGCTGCATGAAATGCTTGATGGGTATACACAATTTTTTGACATATTTTGCTAGTATTAAAAAGTTTGTCTTTTGAAATGCATATAGCAAGTTTTTTTTAATGTTGATTAACTGAAGCACCTGATTAAAATCAGAACCATTGCACACGATCATCTCTGATCTCAAAGCACTATTAATTGCTAATGGGGAAAAAATGGCAGGAAACGAAATAGCAAGACCAAAAAGCTGTGCTTAAATTAGCTGAGACACTACAAGAGGTAGTAACGTTACATGTGTGGGATTCGTTCATGCCGATCCAAGTAAATATTTTCGAGGGAAATTCCATCCGAGTGAAGATTACAACTGAATTGAGCTCTGTTTGTACTTCCTTTGTTTACCTGCTGTAATAAGTAATAATTAAGATTTAACATTACGGTCCCTGCCACGTACGGTACAAGCAAGGGGGGACAGGAATTTCGAAGCAAGGGAGACCTGCATGCTCCAACGTTCTTCTCCTACTAGGTTATTACCGCTCCAACATTAACGACACCCTCAAATCCAAAGCCGTCGTTTTTACAGCGCAAGCTTATCGAGTGCATCGACCGGAAGCGTATCGTGCGCATCTAAAACAATTGAATTATTAGTATCACAGTCCTCAAACAATTGGAGGACAGGATCTACATGCAGTACACCACACGCTCACAAGCCCTATATAAACCCCTCGAGGCCGAGCACCCACAACACCCACGGCAAGTCAAGGTGCAAGGCTAGTGCGTAGTAGCTAGGGGTACGACCTCATCAGCAGCCGCAGCAATGGCGAGCGCAAATAAGATCGCCGTCCTCGCCGCGCTCGTCCTGCTGCTGCTCCATGCGTCGTCGTGCGCCGTGGCCCGGCGCCACCAGCACCCCTTGGACGCCGGCAACGGCGGCACTCCGGCGACGATGACGGTGAACGGGTTCCAGAAAGGCGAGGACGGCGGCGGGCCGTCGGAGTGCGACGGCCACTACCATAGCGACAAGCTGCCCCTGGCAGCGCTGTCGACGCGGTGGTACGCCAACGGGGCCCGGTGCTTCAAGAAGATCCTCATCACGAGCGTCAAGAACGGGCGCTCCGTGGAGGCCGTCGTGGTGGACGAGTGCGACTCCCGGCGCGGGTGCAAGGACAACATCGTCGACACGTCCAAGGCCGTGTGGGAGGCGCTCGGGCTCGACACCAACATCGGCGAGGTCCCCGTCACCTGGTCCGACGCGTGAACTAGCTAGCTTGCTACCATCTCGATCGGCCGCCGTCTTGCGCAAGAATTGCTCGCAGCGAGCTGATGAGGTTATGCCAGACGTACGTGTTCGGTGTCGTTGTTGATGTTTCCACGGTGTTTGTGTGTGTGTGTGTGTCTGGAACAACGTTCGGTTCCTGAAAGGGACGGAACGTCGTTTGATGCATGTCAGAGTCGGTCGCTGCTCTCGAGGTAGACTTGTAGAGTAGCCGAATAAAACTGTAGTAGTTGCATGGTCCGTTCGTGCGGCTTACTGTCTTTGGAAGGGTCACCTAAAAGTCCCTGTCCGTCACCCAAGTTTAATATGATGTCGATCGTGTTGAGTCACTGGCTTTTGTTTTTCATGCGTTGTCCGCTGAGACTCCTCCATCTTGTTTGATGATGGGGACAAATGCCTCCATTCCCGAACAGTAAATATTTGAGTTACGATGGCGACCAAGAGAAGAGATGATAGTTTTCTTCAGAGGAATCGACGAAGATGATCGCGAAAATCGGCTGATCATCGTGTAGCTACTGAGACTGAGAGAACAATGCACTGCGTCCCTTTCGATCGGCGAATCTGCAGATTCCTATGAACTAGTACAAGGTCATTTTCAGCAGAGATGCATTCCCAGATTGACTCAAACAATTTAGTAGCATTCACAGATCGACCGAAACGTTCGATCAACAGCAGCTACACGCGCGCATGGTAGAGAACCATAAAAGGAAAAACGAAGTTGACTCCACTCGTCCCATTGATTAATCTGACCTCGTTTATTCAGCTGCGATGCTGGCTGATCAAACCGCGCGCGTGATGGGAATTGACACAGCCCGGCGGCGCATCAGGCGTCGGACGGACCACGTACGCTGATGGGAACCACGCCGCTCGCCACCGGTGCCGAGGCCGAGCGCCTCCCACACTGCCGCGCGCGGTACGTGTCTCGCGACGTCGTAGGAGCGCCGGCCATGCGCGGTGTCGCTCGCGTTCGTTCGTCCACGCCCGTGGCGTCTCCACGGTACGTCGTGACGCCGATCAAATGGCGCCGGCCGGTGCCCGTGGTCGAACCACCCTGCCGTACGTGGAAAGCGCCGCGAGCATCTCGCAGGTGCTGTAGTGGTGCTGGCCGTCACACGCCGACGCGCGGCCCGTACGTTCTCTCCTCGCTCGAGGCGAGGTCAAGGTGGTGCCGCCTTGTTCCTACACGGCATACGCGGTGCGCAGTGGGGCGCCTTGTGGCTTATGCCCAGAACAGCGTCAACTCGTCGGCGTCGCACGGGCGCTAAGGCTCCTGAGAGCTTGTTGATCGCCATTGTTAGTTAATTGGACCGTTGCACCTGTCATGCGGGTGGCATATGGTTGTTTTGGCACTTCATGTGCTTTTTTTTTTTGAGGGATTGGCACTTCATGTGCTTGTCTCGAGGGGCTTATACATTAAGGGTTACCTGGTACCACTCCCTCTGTTTTTTTTTTCGCTGACGTTCAAACATGAGCAAGTAGTTCATTTTGTACGTAGCTCAATTTCCTTGTCTGAAACGACAACAAATTTAGAACGGAGGGAGTATGTATATCATCAGGTGCAGCTGTGCGTCCCACACGCGTGTAATTCTTGTGGTATACATTAAGCTGTATTAAATTAGCCTAGACTCGAGTGTTATTACAAGAGTAGTAATGTTACATGCATGTGTATGATTCGTTCATGTCCATCCAAGTAAACATTTTGAAGGAAAATTCCATACGACCGAGTAAAGATTATCATTGAATTGAGTAACTGAGTTATGTTCACTTTCCTTTTTTCTTGGAGCAAGAACTAATATTTAAACTAGTATGGCTGCCCGCGCATTGGCGCGGCTAGAGTTATTATACTATTTAAAATATTTTTATATTATTATAGAAGTTTAACATAGTTTATTATTAATAATATTATTTTATAATAGTAGAAAATAGATTGGATAATTTATCACCGTCTCTTTGAGTGTGAGATGAGCCATCATTTATCTTGGATTGTGTCTTATCTAACTATGTATTTGATTTTGTTTTAGAAATTAGGTCGGTTCAAACGTGCCATGCTAAACAACTAACATATCTCATGGTAGGAAAAAAGAATATATCATGCTACAAACAAATCTTTTGATGAAAAAGTGTCATTCTAAAAATAAGAAAATATGATATGCTAGCTAGACATATGATGATGTATTTTTATAACGGCGTACTTAGAAATCGGAATTAAGTATATATTGGATATTTTATTATTTCAAAATTTACTATTTTGAGCTCAAAATGTTACTGTGGGTAAATTAAAAATAATATTAGGTTTATTTTTAGCTCATTTTTATAATCCGAGTTTAGTTTTTTTTACTTATAATGGCATGGCAGGTAATTTAGAAATTGGTGTAAAGGGGTTTTTTGGTTATTTTTTATTATTCCGAATTTTGCTATTTTTGACTCATAATGACATGGTGGATAATTTAGAAATAGGTGTGAGGGGTATTTTCGGCTATTTCATTATTCCGAATTTAGTTATTTTTATAAATATTTTTAGGGGGTTTTGTGACTAATTTTTCATAATGGCAGTGGTGGGTAATTTTCTCTTCTTATTTTCTCGAATTAACATAGAAATTTTTAGCATTTTAGAGCGAACATGATGGCTCCTTTTTGTCGTCAAATATATATATATAATAGATAGATTACTAATTATTCTGAACTCTGCCACGCGGTCCAAGCAAGGGCGACCTGCTCCAACAACGTTCTTCTCCTCGGGTATTACCGCTGTAACACTAGCAACGCCCTCAAATCCAAAACCGTCGTTTTTACTTTCGCAATGTTCCGCTTATCGAGAGCATCGTAAGCGTATCGTGCGCATCCAAGACAATTGGATTAGAATCACAGTCCTCAAACAAAAAGACAAATGCGGGATCCACGTGTACACGAGTGTGATGGGATCCATTCACACGCGCCTATATAAACCCCTCGACGCACAGCGCCTGAAGCACCCCCACGGCAAGTGATCGATCAGGTGCAAGGCTAGCAGCAGGGGTACCTCGTCAGCAGCAGCAATGGCGGGGGCAAATAAGGTCGCCGTCCTCGCCGCGCTCCTCCTGCTGCTCCATGCGTCGTCGTGCGCCGTGGCCCGGCGCCACCACCACCCCGACCCCGAGCCGGACCACCCCGGCCGCGGCGGCACGCCGGCGACGATGACGGTGAACGGGTTCGAGAAAGGCCAGGACGGCGGCGGGCCGTCGGAGTGCGACGGCAAGTTCCACAGCAACCACGACCTCATTACGGCGCTGTCGACGCGGTGGTACGCCAACGGAGCCCGGTGCCACAAGAAGATCCGCATCACGAGCGTGAAGACCGGGCGCTCCGTGGAGGCCACGGTCGTGGACGAGTGCGACTCCCGCCACGGCTGCAAGAACAACATCGTCGACACGTCCCAGGCCGTGTGGGATGCGCTCGGCCTCGACAGCAACATCGGCGAGGTCCCCGTCACCTGGTCCGACGCATGAACCACTATACAGGCCGCCGTGTCGACATAAGCCGGCCAGCAAGAAGGGGCAAGGATGGCAAGATTGCTCGCAGCGTGCATGCACGCTGATGAGTTTGTGGAGTCGTCATTTGCCAGGCATGCTCGACCAGTGTCGTTGTTGATGTTTTTCCACTGTGTGTGTGCGCGCGTGTGTGGAACGTTCGGTTCCTGATCAAGACGGAACGTTTGATGTCAGTCGGTCGGTCGCTGCTCTCGAGGTAGACTTGTAGAGCAGCGGAATAAAACTCTAGTAGTTGCATGCTGGTCCGTTCGTGCGGCTTACTATCTTTGTAAGGGTCACCTATGTCCCTCTCTGTTTTAAAAGTTTAATATATGATGTCGATCGTGTTGCGTTTTTCAAGCGTTGTCCGCTGAGAGTGATGCATGCATGGATCCTGCGTTTTGTGGACAAACAAATTAAATTAATAATACCACCAGTCCCGACACGTTAGCAGTAAACATTCGAGTTACGATGGCAACCAAGAGATATGATGGTCGTTTCGACGAAGATGACGGCGAAAGCGGCTGATGGTGAAAGCTGTTGATACCTACTGTAGACACTAGCGCCTGAGGAACAATGCAAGTCTCCCTGTGTCCCTTCCGGCAAATTTGCAGATTCCTAGAAACTAGTGCTAGGTCACTTTCAGCAGAGATGCACCCCCATATTGACATTATTATATTGGTTCGACGATAGTTGTGCGGACGAGACAATTTAGTACTCCAGCACGGAACGAGACGTTCGATCAGACATGCGTGGCAGAGGAAAGAAAAAAAAAAGGAAAATGAAGTTGACTCCACTCATAATTGGTTAATCTGACCTCGTTTATTCAGCAACGACGATGCTAGCGTAGTACTAGAAAGCAACGACGTACACACGTACGCCAGCTGAACCGCGCGCGGGGTTTAATTTACACACGGCCCGGCAGTTCATCAGGCGTCGGACGCACCACGACGACGCACGCCTATGTCCCAGGCCGAGCGCCTCCCACCCTGCCGACTCGTCCAAGCCGCGACAGGTCCGCGCGCTCGCGCGTGCCGCGGATCCTCTGGCACCGTGGCGCCCATGGTCGAACCACCGCGGATCCTCATGCCCCTAAAGCGTGAACTCGTCGGAGCCTGACACCCCGCGCGCCTGCAGCAGAACGAGCATGGCAAAGGCTGCGAGCCAGTTGATCGCCGTCGTTACCTATTGGACCCTTAAGCCTGTCAATGTCATGCGGCAGCATGATTGTTTTGGCTTGCCTCGAGGGGCTTGAGGGTCACCGGGTACGTACGTGTCAACGGTTGCAACTGTGGCGTCGCCCGCGCATGCGATTCTTGTTTATTCAGCTAGTGTTTGGATTTCGAGGTGTCGCTAGTGTTGTTACAGAGCGCTAATTAAGTTGCAAGCGACGTCAACAATTTTCGTCTTCAGAAATCAACTTTGCCCTTCCCTACAGTCAATAATCCATCAAATATTATTCATGTTGCAGAGGTGGCGGGTGTTGTCGAAGCCAAGTGAAAGGGAGGAGACCGACCCTATCATTGCGTAAGCCTAGTTAAAGGTGACGGCAAGAAGTTCCACGATGTTGCTTTCTTAATATCATGGTTGTAATAGGGGTAGTTATGTAGCCACCGATATGTGAGTTCTACTGTTTCGTTAGCTCTTCTTTTGCTCTGTTTCAACTGGTGGTGCTGTTCTGTTTTTTTTTTCCTTCTAATGTTTGAACCCGGTGGGGGGCCTTGTGCCCCTAATCCTTGCGCTGTAAGCTGGCACCCCCATCGTATTTGTTGCTTTCTAATAAAGCAGGGAAACTTTAGTCTAAAAATCTAAATTTCTCCGGAAGTTTATATGCTTTTTATTATGAAAGATGACTAGATGAGGGCCGCTGTATACCCTTCCCCGCCCCCCACACAACCTGATAATAGCGCGGCAACGGATGACTCGCATGTAAAACATCCATTTGCTTGATGCAAATATAATAAAGATGGTTTTATTGTCTTGTGCAAGCTAATCAATTTGTGGAATTCACAAAATTTGGACTTCTTCAATAATTTTTTAATTTTCTTTGGAACTTATTGAAAACAACACAGTTAATAAAAAAAAAGCGTACTCCTTAAGCTCAATGGCGGCACTTTATCCTCTTGTGCCAGCAATGAAATTTATGCGATCGAGCCTGAATGCACTCAATGGTTTTCGATTTTAGATGGTTTCAAAGAGTTTGAGCAGATCGCCAACGAAAATTTGTGGTGTTAAGAAAACATATAACAAATAAAATAAGACCCTCGGTATTGTGACCTACTACATCTTGTAGCTAGGGGGTGTTCATAGCTGGGTTGATGAAACCGGCAGCAAACCCGGCGTCTGTCCGCAAGCCTACGGGTGAACCGTAACCTTGTTCATAGAACAGTAATCCGTAGTTGTTAGCTGCGTTGCCGGTTTCATTTGCGGGTTAACCAACCCGTCTTTGAACACCCTACTTGTGGCGAACAGACGTGAGTTTTTATAACTAGGACCAGGGTGATCATGCGAGAGAACCACGCACTGGCCAACTTATTCGAAATCTGCCGGAGATAAAAAAAAAAGTTAATAATCTATCGTGCCCCTCCACCATCAAGTAGAGACTGGCCGGCTAGCTAGCAAACCACGCCGCGGCATCGTTTCCAGCTCGCCTGGTCTCGAACCGGCGACGGTGCAGTTGGCTCAGGCGTCGGACCAGGTGACGGGGACCTCGCCGACGTTGGTGTTGAGCCCGAGCGCCTCCCACACGGCCCTGGACGCGTCGACGATGTTGTCCTTGCACCCGCGGCGGGAGGCGCACTCGTCGATGACGGTGGCCTCGACGCTGCGCCCGTTGCGCGCGCTCGTGACGCGGATCTTCTTGTGGCACCGGTGCCCGTTCGCGTACCACCGCGTGGACAGCGCCACGAGGAGGTCGCGGTCGCTGTGGAACGCGCCGTCGCACTCCGACCGCCCGCCCTCCTCGCCTTTCTGGAACCCGTTCACCGTCATCACCGCGGGGATGCCGCCGCCGTCGCCGTGGCCGTGGCCATGGCCGCGGCGCGACGCGGCCAGCAGGTCGAAGCAGCCTGCTTCGTCAGCGGTGCACGGCCCCACCTTGCCGTGGCGCCGGGCCACGGCGATGCACGAGACCTGGAGCAGAGCAAGGATCGCGACGGCCACGGCGATCTTGGCGTTCGGCGCCATTGTGAAGCTCGAGCTCGATTTCGAGGTGGGCGCGCGCTTGATCAGGTAGGTGCTCGTGGACGAGTTGGGGATGGGATGAAGTGGCCATTGGCTCGAAGGGTACGTTTATATAGGGCTGCGGCGAGAGGTACACGACAACACGTGCGGCCGAGCAGCCTCATGTGGCTCCAACAAGTGAGATAGCGTGGATGTTGCGGATTTCCTCGATCGGTGAGCCCGATACGAGGTGGATGGCTGTATCTGGGAGCATCTGCATTGTAACAGAGATGCTGTTGTGCATCATGGTGTCAGCTACGATGTTACCACGCGCGCGCGCTAAGACCGGTGTGGTCTCCAGAAGTTTCTGTTGGCGTGCAGCTTCCCTTGGGCTGATCAATCGATGCTATCGACACCAAAAGTACACTAATAGACTGAAGAATGACAGTGCTTAGCTCTGCTCGATCTGTTCAGTATGTATTGCAGGTAGATTAGCAGAACCTAAGTCAAAGTCTTACGTCTGATTAAAGTGAAGCAGCCGAAAATATGGATACAATCTAGGTGAAGGCAATAACCGTATGTGCTGGATTAAAGTTAGCTGACGCTTAAGTTTTAACCAGGCAAAGCACCCTGGTGGAATGTAGAGACATATACTGCCTCTGTCCATAAATATAATATACATTTAGTTTTATCGTAAGTCAATTTTTTTAAACTTTGACCAACAATATCTATAAATATATATTGTTTCAAACTAAAAGAGTTGCATATTATGATAACCCATTTCATGATGAATCTAATGACATCACTTTTGTGTTGTCAATATTTATAATTTTTTCGTAATTGATAGTAAAATATTGAAGAGTTCAGCTCAGAACAAAACTAAAGACATTGTATTTATGGACAGAGGGAATCTTAGTTTCTAGCTAACTATTCAACAACAACCAAAAAAAAGCCGCTCTTAGAAAACATGGTGACATGCTAAAACACAGATGGGATTCGCCAAAAAAAAAGGAGAAGGAAGGAAAGAAAGAAAAGGATCAAGTCGAACGTAAATTTACTCTATTTTTTTTTTAAAACCGAACAGCAAGGGAGCCCCTTATTTATTTTTTTAAAAAAATTTATAAAGGTTTATGTACATGGTATAAGGCCTTAGGTCCAAAAAAAAGACCCTAACTGTACAATCTAATTGAGATTACTCAGTCAAGGCTCTAAGAGCCGCTTGATTTTCTTGTTTGCTCTAAGAATAACCAGAGCAAGTTCATCTTTGACAGTTTTTTTTTTTCCAGCGGCCTAGTGACAGCGACGCTCCATCAAAGATAATTGAATTTACTCTCATTTTCCTTTTTGCAGCTATGAGAATTGTTGGAGTATTCGACCACGGTGTAATAATGTGTAATGTGATACTTCTACATCGACCAGTAATTCCGAACCAACGTTTTAATTTGCAGTTTTCAGATCTTCCAAGAAGAACAGCTGCGTGAAGCATAGAATAGAGTCCAGTACCGTTAGAAACACTGGCACCCAACACACAACTTGTGTACATATGCAGTGACAAGTCCTGATTCCGAGCAAACAATCTGGCCGGCCGCATACAGAACAGGATTATATAGAATAATGCCACTCCCGGCCAAGAATGAAAGATTGCTTCTTCTTTTTTGCGACTGAGAAAGATTGCATTTGCTTATTCTAGGATCTGATTATCCCTTACAAAAAGGGGCTTGTCTATTGGGCATTGGCGAGCAACACTCGATTTTTTGTACCTTTGATCGGTTCATCCAACTGTTCAAATTTTTTTCTTCCTCTTGCCTCCCCGGCCGGCTGCGATGGCGCGCCGATGAACCTCCACTCCACTGCCAGCCAGCTTGCTGCTGCAGACTTTGCTCTCACCATTAGAGCATCTCCAAGAGTTCCCAATATACATTCCCAAAAACCATTTTTGGAGATCACGGTAAAATTCACCTCTCCAACAGGTGCCAATCGAATTCCCAATCTTTCCGCCGCTCCCAATCTAACCGGGTTCAGTAGCTAAATATACGATGCGAGGGAGCGCTCCCAATCCATTCTGGGCCCACCCGTGCATCCCGCACAGTCGCCCTCGTGGAATGGATTATCGCGGGACAGTCAGCCGCCGCGGTGAGCGATAAGCTCCTCCTCCACTGGCCTCCCCCGGGTCGTAGTGGACGTGCGCAAGGACCCAGCCATGGCATGGCGCAGTAGGTAGCCCTCACCGTCGTGAAGATAGAGTAGGAGGCGATGGATATGTATACGGAAGATCGACGGTCTCGCATGTAGGAGCCTCCTTCTCTCTTCCGCTGCCACTACGGCATGATGATGCTCCTTGCTTCTTGACGGCGGGGTTCATGGTGGTTGCTGGGTGTCAGGCTTGGTGCGTGCTGTTTGTAGAGGTCTGTACAGGTTCAGCCATGGGAGAAGGGATTGAATAACGTCGATACTTGCTTTTGGTTTCTCAGATTTGATGAAGAACGTTGGTACCTGAGTATAGTGCTCGCTGCTTGCTCCATACAGAGAGAGAGAGAGAGAGAGAGACAGAGATGTGGTGTGGAGCACATGAGCAAGTGGCGGCATGGAGAAGAACAAACGAGTGGCAGACATCACCTCTTGTGACGTGGCACAATTTTAACAGTTTTTGGAATGGATTTTTAAGAGCTGTTGGAGGAGAAGGTTTTGTTTTACTCCCAATAATTTTTGAAAGCTCCCAAAACTAGCTTTTTGGGAGTATATTTTTTGGGAACTCTTGGAGATGCTCTTAAGCCCATCGGACTCGGGTTTATCCCTCCCACCATTAAGTCCATCAATCCGGCACCTAACTCCTCAATAACTGGAAGTTAATTGGAGTGGGGGAAAAGTCTCGTAATGCAAATTGCGACACAATTAAGGCAAAAGATGAAAAGAATTTAGTGTGTGGATCGACGGGGAAGAAACAACCACGTAAAATTTAATTAGCTTCTCGGTAAAAAGGAGGAAGAAAAGAAAACAACTCAACATCCCTTTTTTGCATGGTTTTCCTTCATCCTTTGTTATCATGCTGTCTTGGTACGTGGTGCATTAGCTTCTTTTCAGGAGAAACATGGTTACGCGCCTTGACCTTTTGTACAGAAAACATATATAGACTCGGAGTTAATCCTTAGCGAGGTCAAAACCTTGAACAAAACATGTTTCAGTGAGGTTTGACTCCGTTCTGAATTTCGCTCTTTAACAAGTTAATTCTATACTGCGTGCACGTATTCAAACATTCGGGAAACAAAGCGCAACACAACTTTAACAGGTTGACACAATTGTACTACCATTAGTGGTTGAAGGCTTGAAGCAACCAACAAACGCACAGTAATACCGAAAGGAAAAAGGACGAGTTTACGAGGCTCATCCAACGCTAAACCTCTCATCGCTCAGCCAACCTCCGCTGGCCCCAGACCAAGGCCAGCGCTGCTCACGCGTCTGCCCACGTGACGCTGACCCTGCCGACGCGGGTGTCGAGCCCGAGCGCCTTCCACACGGCCGCCGACGAGTCGACGACATTGTCGTCGCAGCCGCGCGACGAGTCTCACTCGTCCACGACCTTGGCCAGCACCGACCGCCCGCCGGGCGCCGTGACGCGGATCATCCGGTTGCAACGGCGCGTGCCGTCGAGGCGGAGACACCCGCTGGACAGCGCCACGATCATCTCGCCGTTGCCGTGGAAGTGCCCGTCGCAGGCCGACGCGCCGCCGCCCTCCTCGCCGCGCTGGAACCCGTTCACCGTCATCACGGCTGGGGTGTGGGCCGACACCGGCGGCGAGTGGCGGCGCGCGCACGTGGCCAGCTGCAGCGACGACGTCATGGCGAGAACGGCCAGTAGTGCAGCGGCTAGCTGCTTGGAGGTCGCCATTGCTTGCTGCCTTCTCGCAATTGTTGCACGCTCCATCCCACCTAAGGCGTTTATGTAGAACGTTGCAGCTGGCTGCTGATAAGGGATAGCTGCGCGTTCAATTCTTGTCTTATCAATTTTTGGCTACCTTGACCAATAATGAAATGGTGTGAGAGCATCTCCAAGAGACTAGCCAAAAATGAATAGCTTAAATCTTGATTTAGCTATTATGTAAAACGAAATGGCTAGCAAAAACATGATGAAACCCAACAGCCTCTCTAAATATTAATCATCTCTATCTTCAAATGTTTGTGGGCATTTCATCAAACAAGTTGTGGGCGCCCTGTAAATACTACCCCTGCAGTTCTTGAGCTCCAGATCAGACACACATCTCGTGTGTGACTCCCACGCATCTCCAGACAAGAGGACAAAAACTCCAAGGATTCGAACGGTTATGAGTACTAATTATTAGCAAATTGATCACTCCACCACCATGAACAAGAGAAGCGAGCACCGATAAAGTGACCAATTTGCTAATAATACCAATCCATTGCAGCCGGTGAGGAGCTGCGGCGGCCTGCTGCGATGAGGCGCTGGAGATCATCGCCTTGCTGCAGCTCTTGGAACAGTGTCTGGCTCGCGTCATCGAGACGAATAACGATGCGCTCCTGCTGGTGAACGCGCTCAGTGTCGGCTCTGCAGCGACCCAACGCCGCGTCCAGGGAGCGCGCGGCGTGGCTCTTGACGGACGCGACGACCGTGATGCCGACCAACAAGCTGGAGCCGCAACCGCATCAAGGCGGTGGACGCTGGCGCGGTGACACGCTGGTGGAGATGCTCCGGCGGGTGTGCGAGCTGGCGCTGGCCGCGCTAGAGCGCCTGTGCGGCTGCGCCGAGCTGGTGGCGCACTGCGGCGGCGTGGCGGTGGTGGGCGCCAGGGCGCTGAGGGTATCGGAGGCGGCCGCGGACAAGGCGGCGAGGGTGCTGCGCCGGCGGTGCTGCAGGAGATGGCGCATACCGGCGTGGTGGCCGCGTACTACTTCGTCGCGCAAGGGGCGTGCATGTGGAATGGCGGCGGCGCGTTATGGCGGAGCGGCGGTGGCCTGAGGGGGCGCAGCGCCGCTTGGTAAGGGAAGAGAGGTGCTCGGCGGCGCGGGACGGCGCGGAGGTAGGGGCGCGGGCGCGCTACGGGCACGAGCAGGAGTGGAGGGACCAGGGAGCGCGGTTGCCGGGGCTGGATGGCGAGGCGGATCGGCTCGGCATAGTTGGCGAGCGAGGCTGACGGGATGGCTAGCGGGATAGACTAGCGAGGAGTATACAGATGCTGTTGGATCCAGTTTTTGTTGGAATTTCTCTATTTTTAGCTAACTTATCAAGGATACAAAGGCTCTTGGAGATGCTCTGAGACGTGTTAAAGAAACCGTGTTTGGATTTGGTTCGCCGGCCGGGGTACACGGTAATTAAAGGAAGGACGAACAAGTCGTTGATGAAGCTGGAACCGGGAATTACGATCGTGATGCGGGTGTAGCTCGATGCAGCTCAAAATCTTACTCCAAACACAGAAAAACGACCATGAAATCCAAGGGCAGGGACAAAATCAGCCGTTCGCCGGAAGTAACACGTTAAGGTTTCCTGTCCCTCGGATAGCATTCAACGTTAATTATCGGATTGTCCAGTACTAGTGCAAGAGGACTACGTACTACTGAAGAAGAGGAAGGTGGGGTGAATGGATTGTTCGATTGGTCAAATATGGAATGTGGATGATGGAACTTGCCTAAAATGGTAAATCATAGAAGAAAAATAAATAAAAAGTTTGCTAAACAGAGGAGGTTGGTAAAGTTTGCATGAGTGAAGCCACCTCCCCAGCCCTTGGCTGCAATCCTTCTTCTTCAGTTCCTTGTGTAGTTGTGTAACTTGTGTGTGTGTGTGTTGCGAATATGGTTGTGGCTTATTTTCTATTAAGTTGCTTGCTAAGTGTGATTTATACATGGTAGTTTACTTGGTAGTTAATTTCATTGTCAATCTTGGATTATGGTTCTAATTTGGTAGAAAAATGTTTGAGTTTTTTTAGGAAGGGGAAATAGGTCTAAGCAAAAGTAATATATGAACTTCGGATTCGGCTCCACTAACGTGTTTGAGGAACGATACCATTGAATGTGCCTCCCTCCTGCACCCCGCATGACCGTATGGGTCTGCTTGTTGGGCTGGGCCAATAGTTCCCTCTTAACCTTTCTCTTAACCATTGTTTGGTGGGGAAACTCAGCCGCCAAAAAGCTTTTAGCCCTAAACGCAAAACGATATCCAGCCTCAACAAATAAACTTCAGCGCTCGTCATCGGCATTGTTGCCGAGATATGAGTGTTGCTTCTCTCGTCCTCGTTGTGGCAGCGAGCATGCCGTGAAGAAGCCCAATCGAACACCATCTACCATCTCTGCACTCTATTTCTTGAGTCTTGACACAAGGTTCAATGGAGAACCAAATTGAGTTGGATCAAGAGGAAAGCCAAACTAGCTTGGATCACGAAGCACCAAGTGCTTTGGTCTCCACAACGAGGACGAGAGAAGCAACGTGCATAGCCTAGCAATGATGCTGATGAAGAGCAAAGCAGTTGATTTGTTGAGGCTAGATATGCGGGATCTTTGGCGCAAAAAGCTTTTAAGCGGCTGATTTCCTCTGCCCAGCCCAACAAGCACGCCCATATGACCATTGGGTTGGGGTGCAGGGAGGAAGGCATGTTACGTGGTGCCGTTCCTCAAGCACGTTAGTGGAGCCGGATCCATGAACTTCCTAGCCATTTACGAGCCCACCCTGCATATTTGACATGAGTATAAGTACACGGCTCACTCTTATGATTATGAATGCCCTAAATCTAGAAGCAATATGCGAGCAATTATTTTATCCACCCATCATTGGTATCAAAAGAAATATTACATCTATCATTAAATGCAAAGGAATATTGTGAAAGTAAGATAAAGGACTCAAATATATGTGAGCAAAACACATGATTAGTCTATGTATAATAGGATGATGATCAATGATGTGATGAACACTATGAAACAAAGGATCACGCATCTTCACATCACATATCAATATTGTTCAGAACCATACATGCAAAAGGTACGTAGAAAATTAAAGCTATGCCTTTATTTTTCTTGCATCAAAAGCTTGTCATACGACATGCTCTGCTACGTCATGAAGAATAAAGCAAGTTATCTGCCCCATATACGGCTAACTTTCCTGTCATAATTAAATTATTTTAAACGTCTACAAGCTCATTGAAAAAGCTTGCCATGATTAAATATGAATGGATATGCATGAGCTGGAGATATGTCTAGCTATCAGCACGATGTGGAGATATATCAAGCAATCACCGTGACGTGGAGATATATCTAGCAATCACCGTGACGTGGAGATATATCTAACAATCACCATGACGTGGAGATATATCTAGCAATCACCATGACGTGGAGATATAGCTTGCAATATACGTGCCTTGTGGGCTAACCGCTACAACATTTAGTTTACATGACAAGTGGATGGTTCACTAGAGAGGCCAGACCACTTTAAGAAGAAGAAGTAAAATGATGCACATTTGGCTGCTATCGACACCTTCACACTATATAAAGCCACAATACATGCTTCATTCTTGCATCAATTACATATTCTAAGAACGAATTGGGTTTGTATCAAGTAAGCTAATGCATATCTCTTGAATGATATCATGTTTTGATTTAGTTCACTATTATTGTCAGATAATGTGGTAGGAATGCAAAGAGTGTCTTACGATTATATATGTATTAACATCAATTTTGATGCAGGTGCTAAGTTATGTCAACTGAATCGAAAGAAGGGATTGGATCATCAAAGGGGAAGCAAAAAGAAGGAGATGAAATGGATGAGTTTTGGAGGAGGCGCCAAGAAGATATTGAGAAAATAGTGGACTTTGATGAACATGTTCTTCCCATGGCATGCCTTGAGAAAATTATCCATACTGAGATGGATAACATGAGGATGTTATCAGACACGCCACCAGTCCTGACTAAAGTCTGTGAAATATTCATTCAAGAGCTCTCTTTCCGTGCATGGATGTGTGCCAAGTCCCATGATCGTTGCATCATCCTAGAATCAGATATCACACAGGCAATTGCTTCCAATGAGTCATATGGTTTCCTCAATGATGTACTCCTTAAGCACGGAGAACCCTTCATGACAAGTATGGCCCAGGCATCCACATCCAACAACACTCCACAACTATTGCAGGTGCTGAAGCTAACTTGATAACCTTACCAAATTGCTTCTATATATTGAAGTTTTATTACATCAACTACATGATGGTTTTATTTTCATTTTTATACACTACAGGAAAGGATTTCTATTATGTCAAGTGGTCCTTCTGTAGTGACTCTCCAACAACAAAATAAGGAAGAAGCAGATGATGAAAACCTTGGTATTGAAAATGGGGAAATGAAGATCAATAAATTTGATGACTATGATAGGGTTGCTAAGAGCTCAACCTGATACTGAAGAACCATTAATGATGAGTATCTCAACACCACCATCATGTTGATTAGAAGCTCTACTAAAACTAAATAAAGCAACATATAAATGAAAGTTGCATTCTAGCTCATCATTCACCTCTACTAAGTGCTCCAATCCGCAATATATGCTTGTATTAGATAATCAAATAAATAAAGGCTTGTTTCAGTTTGTGTGTTTGTCATGAAGTTGTGTAATGTGTCTTGTTTCTGCACCCATCTATGTATTTTGAATTTTAATAATGATGGTCGACACTTCGTGTCTTCTCCTTACGCAATTTTAATTACCATATAACAATAAATACAATGAAAAACGTGAGAGAGGTACACACAACATACAATATATATGACATAGTCAAGGTGGATATTATTAGAGCTTGTGCAGGGGTCGTTTGCGTGCACATATATAAATGCTAACTGCATCCAACCAGGCATATGGCACGTCAATATGTCATTCTTGCTGTGGATGAACGACACCTTAAAATCCACTATAAAAAACAACAGTAAAGATACACGACAATTTTAATTTTGTTGTAATCATTTTGAGGATTATTGTAATCTCTTATTGCTAACTACTTGATAGTAGTACATTTTGAGTGTGCTAGAGAGGAACCTATCATCCATCCATCAAAATCTACCTTGGTAGTGACCCATTTATCGCTCGATTTCAACTTGTTCTAGGCTCCAAGGAGGCCTTTTTCCGAAGAAAAAAAACATGGTTCATGTTCTCCCAGGTATAAGTCTCATATCTCCTCGGTTGAACCTCATGCTTGCGATATAGGTGTGTGCACTTGAAATTACATTGAACATGCTGATAAAATGTTGCAACCGTAAATCTTCGCATTTATGCAGTGCCTTCAGTAATAAAATGATCACTAATGTGGAGTTATGTGGAGTTTCTACATGGGCACGGACTGTTTACGCTGTAACTAGGCGTGACGAAAAATGATACGAGGGTGTTTCCGAGGAAAAAAGAAGAGAGAAAACGATAAGAGGGACCAGAGCTTTTGAAGGGGCAGCGGTGCAGGAGACATGGATGGGCACACCATCAAGGAGATAAGGAAGCCGCAGCCGTTCATCTACAGTATTTGCGATTTGTTGCCATGTGATTTGTTGAGTCATGTGATCATTACCAATGGTGTTAGTGGAAATTATTACAAATCAGTCTGGCGTAAGCACCAAACATATGCCACTTGTGCTCAATGGCTAAACCTATTCTTCAGTGTTTGTAGAAGGCTAATCTCCCGTGTCAATTATTTTTTGCTCCGTTTCTCGCCTGTCTGGTTGATGTATTTTATTCTAATGTGGATTCATATTGGAAGCCAAATTAATACAATGTGCACTGCTTTTTTGGGACAACTTAGACCCTATTTATGTTTGTTTTTCGGAAGATGATGGAAATTCATGTGGACACACTGCAAATTTAATCCAAATGACAACAACTGAGGTTTGAATATTTCTGAAATTTCTGAAAGTTTACCAAATGATTTAAAGAAAGGGAGGCGATAACCTCCATAAGGTTTTGCAAATGGCAACAAAGTATTTTGCAACTTTGCACAAACACTATGAAATTATTAGTACTCCAGATATGTTTGCAATTGGGGAACAAGCTAACATGGATGCGCTCTTAATTGTGTGGTTATTTCAGTAAACGCTACTCTTTTTCTTTAAAAGAAGATTACATAACACTTTATAAATTATAGTGCTAGTTAGTGCAAAAGTTTTGTTCTTCTCGTTGCATAGCATCAATTATGAATCCTTCTTATCGCCTATCTTTAAGGCTTTTCACAGTCAACTATTTTAGCATAAACTGTAAAAACTTATTGAAACAAAAAACTTCAGCTTTAGGTCCTATCAAGAAATTTTTTTTGTCCACTTATTTCATTCATGAGGAATCATGCTTGGGGAAATGAACTGTAAGTTTGTGACTGTAAGCTTAGGATTTTGTGGTCAAATGTTGATGCATGAAGCTCAGTATGGTTTTTAACTTGGGGCACTGACTAGTTGCTCCGCCTGCCACCATGTTCATTTGTTGTGCTTCTCGGACCACGCCTTAGCATACGATGCAAATCCAACGGCGGCAGCCTCGCCAAGGCAACAGTTGTACAGGCGCCGAGCCCTATGGCACGTGCGGCGCACGCAGCCCCCCAGGCACAACACAAGTAGAAGCAAAACAAGGCTCTGGAAGACGAAACCAAAACTCAAGTCGCAGACCAGAGCGAGGCGATCACGAAAGAGCATGGGTCCCCTAAGGCGGCTAGGAGAGCTCCATGAAGCCGGGAATCTCCTCGTCGTCCTCGCCATCGTTGTCTTCTCCGGCAAGCTCGGGAAGGGCCCAAACGGTGAGCTTCCATGTTTCCTGATGCCAAAAGCCTCAAGTATTTGCTTCATTTCTTTCGTTCTCCCCGTATATGCGTTCTTACTAGAGGTTTCTTGGTGCTCCTAGCCTCCTCGCAGTTCACCAACATGCTTCAGCCAGTGCGCGATAAGCCAGACTCCTCAGGTCAACTCCCATCATCTCAGAGTTGTGAAGAAAAGGGGATTTGTTTACCTTTCCTAGTTCGTGAAGCTTGTGGGTTTTAAATTAGGACCCAAACCGGATAGCTGGAATTGACTATTTGGCTTTGTAATATGTGCAAGGATTGGAGGGTCTCCCAACAAGGAGGATCTTGCAACAAGAACTTCTAATCAAGAATTGGATGCTGGAAACCCTGGTGTGGCATTGCTAGCTCTTGTAGTACTGCTTCACGTTCCAACCTTAAGGGATTAGTTATTTAGGGGTCTGAATTTCGGGAGTTGGGGGGAATGTAGAGCACAAACAAGCTTCCCAAGGCACCAATCCAACAGTGGGCGAGGGAGGGGCGGCGACAGCGGTGCTGCCACAAGATGGAGAAACAAGCAGAGCAGGATCAGGTGAGCCATTTTGAGTGTGCTAGAGAGGATCCTATCATACATCCATCAAAGTCTACCTTGGCAGTGAGACCCATTGATCGCTTCAACTTGTTTGTGATCTAGGCTCCAAGAAACCATTAAAAAATGAAATGTTTAAGAGACTAGGGTTATGTGCCTAAATTGTTCTAAAACAATCTACCTCATCTTCCTCGTTCGCCTAATCTATGCCTCTTTCTTGTTCAACCAACTAGGGTGGCATTATGACAGAAGTCACCCCATCATTGTAGGCCCAATCTTGATGCGCTGGCAAAAAAAAAAAAACTCAGGTGGGACCAAGTCATACCCTCGTGAGGTGTGCGTAACCCCCCCCCCACACACACACACACACACGCACACCTTTCCGCTTCCTCCTTGCTTTCTTATCCTCAAACCCATGTATGAGGTTGTTCTCCTCGTCATCGCCCTCACTACATGAGCCATGCCCTCACCTTTACAATCTTCAACAACACTAGGTCATCCTCAAGAATCTTCTACTAGATTTTGTCGCTGATATGCTCGTTAGAGCCAACATCAACCTCTATCTCTTTCCTACTTCCTCCTCATCCTCATGTTCGTGCCGCCTCATTCGAGATTGAGTGGTAGTAGCATAGTTTCCTCGAAAGATAGAGAGCATCATTGTACAGATCCTCCTTTGGGTCCTATTAGTAGTCCTCAATTACCTCCATCAAATGTTCCTCAATGTTCAATGTCTATAGTATTGGTTCACTCAGACACTTACAACGTAGGCACACTCCCCCTATGAACGCATATACGCAAACCCTACCTCTATAAGCATCTTCGAAGACTGAGCCGGCAAATTTTTCGAGATTGACGAAGTCATCACTGACGCATCGCTGTCGACTGTCACATCGCCTACCGCTGAAAGCACAACGCCGTTTAAATCCTAGAAAATTCGCTCACACAAGGAGTCGAACTCAAGATCTGAGGTGCTACTAAGGCTTTTGTAATCACTAGACTACATGCCCTTTCGCAATAGTATTGGTTCATTGACATTTAACACAAGCATGCGAGGATAAATTCATTGGGGGAGGGGGGACAACATAGATCATGCGATGGTGCTGAAGAGGTGAATGAGGGAGGGCAATGAGGGTGCGTGGATTAGGGAGGGTTTTTTTTTCCAGGCGGTAGAATAGGAAGGCCGCCAGATTTGGTCAAAGCATGCATGTGTAAAATAAAGTATATTAATATCTATCATAGGTGGGTGGGAGCAACCACGGAAGAAAAAAAAAAAGCTTCGCCATCTCACACGATTGCATAATATATATTAAACAATCTAGGGCAATTTTAAGCTAAACCATGTTTTTGTTACTTCACTATAGTTAGTTAGTTAGTGTGTGTGTGTGAGAGAGAGAGAGAGAGAGAGTTAATTAAAAACATAATTGACCACATACAAGATATTTAACTGTGAAGAGTTCATCTAAAATATTAAATTAATATTTATTTTTTTAGTCTAAAGAATTTAGGTGGGGCAAGCGAGTCCGACTGCAAGCAGCAGAGCCACGTCTTGTACAAGGAGCGCCCGGTGAGAATGCAATAGTTCTTTTGCTCGTGTATAAAAATACATTTTTAGTATTTATGTAGCCTTTAAATGACCGCGGACAATAGAGGGACACATCGGTGTAACAAAATTCAACGCATCTTTTGTGTTTGGCCAATATGTGAGGCCATCCTTACAAATCAATTAGGGATGACAAAGGAAATTCAAAAATATTTAATATTTTTTTGATACGAATGACCCTGAATTTGCTCCACGCCCCCACCCTAAATGAATTGTGAGTTTTTCAATGTACGTTTAAGATTTTGTGGTTAAAGGCTCATTTGGTAGGGCTGTAGCTGTGCTGGCTTCATTGTGGCTGTGGCTTCTTTGAAAAAATGCTATACTAGCTGTGTCTAAAATGTTTGACAGAACGGCTTCACCAGCAGTTTCTCCTTATTTTTTAAGAACAAATACGTAAAGAGAAGGACGCGGTGAGGGAAGAAGCCGGTAAAACTACCATTTCGTGTCTTCTTGCTTCATCTTTTTTTTGGAAGAGGCTTTTTTTTTTAAGAAGAAACACATGAGGAAGCAACTTTTTTAATTCGAAATCACGTAAAAACGCTGAAGAAGCCATTGAAAAAGGCCTACGGCGCCGCAGATGCTGCTCCGGTTCATGTCGAAGAACACCGCGCCCGCACCACCGCCCTCCGCGCCGTCGCAAGTCCCGGAAATTTTTCGGGTACCCTTCACCGAGCGCGCCTAGTGGCAGGGCCGTCTCTAAGTATTTGAGGCCCCGGTGCGAAATGTGAAGTCGGGCCCTAAAATTTGAAATTCACATAGCTAAAATGCAACTATATAACTTCCATACATGCCTTTTTTCACAATATTTAAGAATGAATCAAATATTAATGCAAAAAAAAGTAAAAGTAGCACTCGATAAATAAACCGACCTTATGTTCTCTTGAAAAGTAGAATTCTTCTCGGATCAAATATATCAAGTTCAAAAGAAGTCTCGACCTCTTCAGCATGGTCATTAACTTCTTCGGCAATATTAGCATCATCTCTTTGACCAATTTCTGCAGGATGAGCCTCAACCTGCACCCAAATGTTAGCATTGTCACCATTCCCCTCAATCTCATCAACACTATTAGCTTCTGGAATTTGATTTTCAGAATTAGACTGAGGCTCTTTCAACACAAATCCATCAAGAGCACTAAGCAAGAAGCAACAGCATCTAGTACTAGTACAAAGATTAAAAAAATGAAAGGAACATGGAGCGCCGCTGATGCAAGATTAAAAAAAGAAAAGACATGCCTGCTTGCTTGCTTGAGGCCTTCACGCGAGAGGCTTGCAAGCTGTACGCGCTGCTGCGCTTCAGGCGATTTGGGGCAGTGCTGATGGTCTCGACGAGGTTGGCCGTCGGGGGATCTGCAATTGCAACGAATTGGTGCTGCGATTTGGAGCAGACTTGAGCGATTTGAGGCCCCTGGCGATTTGGAGCAGGTTTGAGTGATTTGGGAGAGGACGGCGGCGGCGTAGTGGAAGCGAACCATCGATTTGCATGCGGAACCGCGTCGAGCTATCATGAAGAATTTTTTTAAAAAATAATATTATTTATATCGGGAATTACAGAAATAATACCGAAAATGAAAAAATTACAAAATTAATACCCAGTCGTGTGCCCAACGCACGAAAACAGTGTTTTCGTGCGCCGAACACACGAAAATGAAGTTTTCGTGCGCTGAACACACGAAAACGTAGTAGTCGTGCGTTGGTCGCACGACTACTAGTTTTCGTGTGTTGAACACACGAAAATACTTTGTATGGGCCGACAGTAGCTCGTATAAGAGGTTTTCGTGTGTTGGACGAACGAAATTATATGGTCGTGTGTTGGACGCAGGAAAACTTAGTAATCGTCCGTTCAACGCACAAAAACTAGTAAAATAATTTTTTTGACCCATGCATTTTTAGTTTCTCATATGTTTATGATTGAGAGTCAATATTGTATGGTTTCCAAAGTTTTTTTACGTGAGTTATGGAAGATAGGCCCTCGCACTGGTCACTGATGTCGACTGCACAATTGCTTTTGGTGGGAGCGCTGTTTGCTTTTTCAGTATTGTAACTTTTGCTTTAAGGACAAACACAGTGTGACTCATAAATGGCTTCATCATGACATAGTACAAACAATAACTTAGGTCCCGATACATAGAGTGAAGTAGAACAAAGATTACAAATACTGGTTGCAATGGCATGTACGGAACACATGAGGACTGCTGTCATAGTTGTGTTCCGATCTAAACCTAACATGCCTTAGGAGAAAGTTTAAAACAGCGCCTACGAAGTTCATCCTACTGAGTGCAACGCGGGTATTTCCCCTTTCTGAAGGCATTAGGACCTGCCGCCCTAGCGCGGCGAGCTCTCTCGCGCATCCTCTCCCTTTCGGCCTCGCGGGCCTCATGAGCGAGGCGATCTTCCTCTTGTTTGCGCCTCCGTTCCGCCTCCTCTCTTTCCTTGCGTTCAGCTTCATACTTGCGTCGACGCTCTTCCTCCTCCTGCCTCATCTTCCTGCGTTCCTCCTCTCTCCTTTCCTCAGCTTCCATTTCAAGCCAATGCCTTCTTGCACGTCGAGCGACACGATAGACATGGGCTATATCCTCCGGTGTCTGCTCAGTGTCGACATACTCGATGAACTCACAGAGAGGCGGTGGGGACTGCAATTTTATGAACGTATTACTAAGTAAAAATCAACGGCGCAAGCAACGAATTATGAACTACAAGTACTTACCCTTGGCCTCCCATCGGAAAAGTAAAGACCATGCGATGGTGGGTCATATTGGTAGTTGTTGCACATCCAAAGCCTCTTGCCGTAGTCATCACCGAGGACGAGTGACTTCACTAGCCTGCATGGAGTGCCACAGAGGCACATAGGAGCGATGAAGCCATCTCCGAGAGGTAACGTCTCTTTGTTGAAGGGTGGGTCGTTGGGGAACTCCATAGCTGTGGGATAAATTTTGGTGACGGACGATGTGTGCGTTTTATAGCCATAACTAACGTGGTCTATAGACGAAGACTACAAAGAAAAGAAGAGGAGATGTCATCGGATGCTCTGCAAAGTTGCCCGTGAATGGATGTGTCGCTGGTCGAAAACAATAAATGCGTGTCGTCACATCACTAAAGGTTGTCTAGTCATGTCATGTGTCGCCGGTCGAAAATAATAAATGCGTGTCGTCACGTCACTAAAGGTTGTCGAGTCATGTCGCGGTTGTCTATTCATGTCGCGGTGCAGAAGTAGTAATAAAAAATAGGTCATGCTTAAGTTCTGAATATTACATTAACGAAAGAAATCTACTAGTCAAGTAGTCAACCCTGACCCCTGCCCTGACCGTGACCCCTGGCTCTCCCACGCTTTGGCCTGCGTGCAGAAGGTGGGACCTGTTCTTCATTGCCCTGACCACCATGAGGACGATCGTATGCCGACGGAGTGTAATAAAGCGGTGGGCCCCGCTCGCATCTGGGAAGCTGGCGAATCTCCATGTGACTCACGTCTGCCTGCGTCTCCTGAGTGAACGGAGGAGCCCCGTAGGCCTGTGTCATCACGTCAGGATGAGTGTCTGTGTCCTGAAACATGGACCCACTAGATACTGGTGATGCACGCGACGTCTGTCCGCCACTACCGTCAAAACGGGCCATCCCTGCATTACAGCATTTATACTTGATTAATTAGTTTAGTAATAAATGAATTCATTGCTTATATTAAAAAAGATGACATACCAGGCATAGGTGTAAGAATAGGATCATGCCAACCGGACCCTCCTGCTTCATCTGGGCGTGGAGCTGGTGGTGTCCTGTAGAACTGGGCACCGTAAAACTGCTCTCCGGTACCTGACGGGGCTCGCGGGGGTCTCTGAGATGCAGAAGAGCCACGGCCAGCAGCATCCACCTGGCGGCAAGAAGCAAGCTCTACAATACGTCGGCCCTTCGCGGCCAGACGTGAGAACGCAGCTGTAATCTCCTCAAGGGCTATCCCACACCCTGGCTGCTGGCTCTCTCGGAGGCGGGATGCCATACTGTCTGCCTCTGAATAGATCTCCCTGCCCAAATCAGTCTGCCATGGAAGACACTATTTAAGCACACGTGGTTATGGTAAATAACAATTGAAAGTCATAGAAAAATATTACGTACCGCCATGTGCAAGGCCATTCCAGCATGGCCTGGGTAAAGTGCATCCGAAGCAGCAGCTAGCTGTGGTGGTGGGTCCTGTACGCGGATAAGACGCGTGCGAGTCCGTGCACAGTACCATTGTAGGTACTGCTGGTAGTAGCTATGGTCGTAAGGTGCCGGCTCATCGATAACATCAGTGGTTGCCTGCGCCCACTCCTCCACCCAACGTGACATCCTACTGGTCAAGTCTGCCTGGCTCTTCGCTGGCCCCTTTATCGTGTACCTGCAAATGCATACAAACGTATTTAGATTAATGCATTAAAAAATAAGATACTTTAATTAATACATACAACTAGCTTATTCCGTGTGAACTACCATTACTTTAATTAATTTATACAACAACCATTACTTTAATTAATTTATACAACTACCGTTACTTTAATTAATTTATACAACTCACGTGTGAATCCTGGCCGGTAAAATGTCTCCTAGAGGCACCGGAATCTGCTGCCGACGACCAAACTGCCTCATCACTCGATGTACTGTGTAGCCCTCCACAAACGCATCAAACACTAGCTTCTTCCGGGTCATCCAAAACGCAGCGTCTCGGTAGCACAACGCTGAGAGACCACGGAAAGAGGCCCGTGCGTGCACCAAATCCGACCTATAAGGCTCCCAAACAACCAACTCTGGGCGAAGGTGGTCGAACTGCTCTATGAAACTCTCATAAGCAGATCGAACCTGCAAGGCTGCCCATTGGGGCTGCCAGGTACAACATCTCGTTAATACAAAATAGTAAGTACGCTTGGAAAAAATAAAGGAAATGATAGGTGCGCACTCGACGACGTGTCCAAAGAGATCCTATGGTCGGCCTATCTATATCGTCCCCTCCATACATGTCCTCCGTGTAGTGCATCGGGGTAACAAAAGGACGACCAATCTGGAATCGCTCGAAGGACCACAACTGCAGCAGTAGAGGCATACCTGTCAACTTCGAATTCCTTTGCTTCTTCACACAAGCGTCACAAAGGGCACGGTACGTGGCACAAAGAACAGCCGATCCCCAAGACACTTAAGGAACATCTCCATCTTCAGCATCAGCAATAGCCCGTGCATAGGATATGAAACGGGCATCTACAGTGTCTCCGTGGGTCGATGCGAACATGACCCAACCAAACAGCCAGAGCAGGTACGCCTCCAGGTGTCGGGAAACCTGATAATCCGTAGGCTCGGGAACCATGTTCTCAACCTGCATTACACAAAGTATGTGTTATTACGACACATTGACTAGTAACATATTAAATTAAAACAGAAACGCACTGACCGTGTACTGTAATAGCCACTGCCGCTTCGGGCCGTGACGGTGACTCTCTGGAATAGCCGACACTGCACCGGGCACGACTTCCTGAAACCTCAGGCTAAGATCCTGCTGCCACCCAACAGGAGGGACTGAGGGCCCGATGACCTCACCAGAAAGGGGTAACCCCGTCAGCATTGACACGTCCTGCAACGTGACTGCCATCTCCCCGAACGGAAAGTGAAACGTGTGGGTCTCGGGCCTCCATCGGTCGACCAGGGCTGACAGAAGAGAACGGTCAAACGGGAAGCGTCGAGACCGCTCAACGTGTCCGGGCCCCACAGCTGCCTCGTCGTGGTCCCAGGGTTTCTTGCCTTCAGAATCTCAAGCACACGAGATAGATTGCAGTATGAAGCCTCATAAGTGCCCCAACGTTTCTCTAAGGCCTTCTGCTTTGCCCTCCAAGCCTTTTGGTAACTAATCTCATACTTGAATTGACGAGCGATGGAACGCTGTATGTACGAACATTCTGTGTCCCTCTTCTCGATGATCTCGTAGAATAATTCATTTGCTACCAAATTAGCCGTGAGGTTGCGGTGCTTTCAACCAACATTTTCCAATGTGCAACTGTGTTCGACAACTCTAGAGGCCACCCAGTGTGTCTCGTGCTTCGGCTTGAATGCATGAACATAAAAATTGCATCCATCATTTCTGCACTTTACACTGTACTTCACGGGGCTAGAGTTCACAACATACACCTCTCTAAGCGATGTCACTGCCCAACGCGCCACAGCGTCTTTCAGTTCAGAACGATTAGGGAAGACCTGATTCAGTTGAATCATGCTTGACCCATACTCCCAACGGGAACCATGGTTGTCCATAACTTCCATCCTCACTTTATCCTCCCTGTTCCATTCATCTGGGATGGGATTATTGGACCAATTTTCATCATCATCATCGTCTTCTTGATCATCATCGTCATTGAGAGAATTAGCTAACATATGTTCCTCATGCATTGCATTACGATCCACGTTCTCAATATCTTCAAGTATTGCTTCATTATCCTCACCCGCGTTGGCCTGGCCCTCAGCAACCTCAGCCTGATTCATGTGCCCATGCTCAACCACCTCCTGCCTAACTTCCTCTGTCGCCCTTGCAATTTCATGATGATGATTATCTTGTCCAATCTCTAATGTTGCACTGGTCTGCGAAACAGCACAAGCGTCATCATACAATTCACTCGGACACGCTTGGACTAGCATAATAAAACAAGCCTGTCGTTTCCGACACCAATTCAACCAGCTCAATCATTTCTCCGTCCGACGAACTTCCTTCAGCTCCCAAAAAATTGGATTTGTACTACGACTCCACAAGCATTGCACCTTAACAGAATAAACCATTGGGTCTAGTTGCATCAATCGGGTCAACCACATTCTCATCTCTATCATCCTTGTGCCATCAGGATTAGGGTGCTCAATATCCACAAAAGGAAAATTGCTCAGATCAACACCATATGGACCTTGTCGGATTTCCCCACTGCCGTAGTAAATTCTAAGACTTGGCATATTCGACGTGACCGCGCCTAAAAAATCATGAAACAAATTTCTATAGTCTCATTATTTTTCTTGTACGCCATAAACATATGATTAATTTCCATGTCCCGACACAATTCTAAAATTATAAATATATAATTTCATTTAAAACTAAATTTATATCTATTATACTAAATTTACATTTATTCTACTCAACTAAAGCTACTTATATCTATTGTACCAAATTTACATATATTTTACTAATAATTTTATTCTAATCAATTACTTTTAATAAAATATATTCTACTCAATCGATTTCATGCAACTTTCTTTTTTTTTTCAACTGTATGTTCTATTAAGTCGATTTCATGCTACTGGATTCAAACTGACAATGTAACCTTAATTATTAAAAAAAACAGCTTAACATCATAAATTAAAACCCAGAGGGAGTTATCGGTGTTATTTTGATCGAATGGTTTCTTGTTTCGGCCTGAAATTTATGAATGATGCAGAAATTGAGGCACTTCCTATTACTCCGTAAAGTCAATAGAGTGTAATACTTTGAATTGGATGCACAACACATGGTTTATTCATGCCATTGTGATATACCTAAACAATGTAACCAACAATATGCATGGTACAAAAGAGTGCTTTGATTGGATGTACTTCAGGGCATCACTTCTATCTAATGGAAAGAGTAATTCATAACTGGCTATTGCATGATTCGGTTACTTATCTCCAAACTGTTCAAATGCACTTGCTTCTGACTATGAGCAATAGGGATTCCATCCCTTATTTCACAATCTATTTCCGCTATCAATCAAATATGCGGCTTGCTGTATTCATCATCTTTCAATGAAATAGAAAATCTAGCCATCAATGAAGAGTAAAAAAAAAAAAAAAACAGCTTCTTCTACCTTCAGCCGGCCCGATGGCCGGAGCTCCCTCCCCACGCGCGCGCCCGGACCCCCGCCGCCCTGCAACCGCCGGCCACCCGCCGCCCGCCCTCGCCGCAGCCCGCCCCCGCCGCGCTCGCCGCGTCTCAGCCGCCGCGCCTCGCCGCGTCGCCGCCGCGCGCCTCGCCGCGTCGCGTCGCCCCCGCCCTCCTCGCCGCCGCCAAGCCTCGCCGCGTCGGCGCCGCCCCCCTGCCACCAACTCGCCGCCGCCACACACCCGAGCGAGAGAGAGAGAGAGAGAGAGAGAGAGGGGAGAGCGGACGCGAATAATTGAGGAGGGAAGTAGTCGTGCGTTGGTCGCACGACTATCCAGTTTTCGTGCAACCAGCGCACGACTACTCTATCCCCTACAGTTCCAGACGCTTCTTCGCGCACCCGTGACACGAAATCGAATTGTCGTGCGTTGGTTGCACGACTACTCCTATTTTCGTGCAACCAACGCACGACAACACGTATTTCGTGCGTTCAACGCACGATTACCCCATTTTCGTGTAACGAACGCACGACTTCTGCGTTTTCGTGCAACCAACGCATGACTGAGTATTATTTTTGTAATTTTTTCATTTTCGGTATTATTTCTGTAATTCCCGATATAAATAATATTATTTTTTAAAAAAATTCCTATCATGAACGCAGAACGCCGTTGTTGCTGGGCTAGTCTGTTTTCTTCGTATTGGGCTGCGATGGGCCATTTCTATAGTCTTGCATTGTGAATTGGGGGCCCCAAATTTTTGGGCGCCCTGTTCCGTCGGCCATATAGGCCCTGCTAAGCGACGGGCCTGCTAGTGGACCGGTAGAGACAAGGTAGAAGCGGGCGAAGCCTCGCCTGGGCCGCTCCCGGCTTTGCCATCTTTTGGGCACCGGCTCTCTCTCCGTGGAGTAGCGGCTGAGGGAGCCGTCGGCCCCTTGGTGGCAACTGATGAGGAGCCGCTCCGGGAGCCGGCCAAGGAGCCAAAACAACATTGATGTATGAAGCTTAACCAGGGGCGATGACTAGGCCTGAAACACGAACCGCACCTTAGAATTTCATTCGATTCGGTTCGGTTCGCCCCGTTCGACCGACCCCCAGGGTTGCAACAGGGGCGTGACCCGTTCGACGTCGAATGTATCCCCTGCGGTAAAGAACGACTCCGCTCGCCGCCGCCGGCCGCCGGTCGTCGCCCTCTCCAAATTCATGCTACCAACAACCCACTGAACGCAAGCCTCGTCGTCGTCAACCTCCTCACTGTCGAAGCCATGGTGTCGTCCCAGCTGCAGTTCGTGGTGGAGCTGGTGGCGCGCGCGCACGAGTACATGGCGCCCGAGGTCGCGCGCGGAGAGACCGCCGCCCCTGCTCTTCCGGCCAGGCGTGCAGCTGGGAGTGCGTCTAGTGCCACCGCCCGACGTCTTGCGCCGCCGCTGACGATGGTGTTTATGTAGTGCAAGACGGGCTCCCTCGACGACGCTTGCAGGGCGTTCGACGAAATGCCGGAGCGGAATGTCGTCACATGCAGCGTGCTAGTAGCCGTTTACACGACCGCAGGTTTCCATGGATGTTGTTCGACAGGATGCCTACGACGAACGCCTTCGTTCGGCCGTCGATGGTTCGGCGGTTCGCTCCAGAAAACAGGGGCGGGGTGGCAGGGTCAAGGAACGGGTCGCCCCGATCTGCTCCGTTTTCAGTTTGAGCATTGACTGGTTGCTCCAGCTCCACCTGCCGCCGTTTCATATGCTGTGCTTCTCCGACCACGCCTTAGCAGACGATGCAAATCCAACGGCGGGAGGCTCGCCAACCCAACAGTGTTGCCCAGGCGCCGAGCCCTGCGGCACGTGCGGCGCACCCAGCTCCCTGAGCACAAGTAGACGCGAACAGAGAGCTCTGGAAGACCAAACCAGAGCTCGAGTCGCAGAGCGAGGAGGCTACGAAAGAGCATGGGGTCCCCTAAGGCGGCCAGGAGCACGGCGAAGCTCGGCATCTGGCGTCGCCGAGTCGGCGCGCCTTTGGCGGCCCTGCTCGTCATCCTTGCCGTCGTCGTCTTCTCCGGCCAGCTCGCGAATGGCCCAAACGGTGAGCTTCCATGTTTCCTGATGCCAAAAGTCTTCAGCGTTTGCTTCTTCTCTCTGCTTCTTTCTTCCCATATGTGTATTCTAACTAGATGTTTCTTGGTGCTCGTAGCCTCCTCGCAGTTCACCAACACGCTCCAGCCGGTGCGCGATAAGCCGGACTCCACAGGTCAACTCTCATCATCTCAGAGTTGTGAAGAAAAGGGGATTTGTTTACTTTTCCTAGTTCGTGAAGTATGTGGGTTTTAAATTAGGACCTGGACCGGATAGTTGGAATTGACTATTTGGCTTTGCAATATATGCAGGGATTGGAGGGTCTCGCAACAAGGAGGATCTTGCAACAGTAACTTCTGATCAAGAATTTGATGCTGGAAACCCTGGTGTGGCATTGCTAAGCTCTTGTAGTACGCTTCATGTTCCAACATAAGGGATTAGTTAGTTTTAGGGGTCTGAATTTCGGGAGTTGGGGGACATGTAGAGCACAAACAAGCTTCCCAAGGCACCAATCCGGCAGTGGGCGATGGAGGGGCAGCGACAGCGGTGCCGCCACAAGAGGGAGAAACGAGCAGAGCAGGATCAGGTAAGCCACCCCCAATCTCATTGTGAAGTAGTTTGAGTGCTAATCATGGAGCTCACTGTCTGTTCCTTTTTCGTTCTATTGTTTTGGGACTCGTATCCAGAGCCTCTGGAGAAGGAATCTCCCCCGCAGGATCTGGAAGGAGAAGAGGCCACTGCAGAGTCAGGTACTGTTCAGATACATCTCTAATTGCTTTATTTGTTTCTGTGCTTGTGAATCCCTTGCCGTGTGCTGGGTAGATGCAAACACTTCTACTCTTTACCGGAACTAGTACAGCAGAGACAGAGTGTTCCCACTACACCTAACACCTGCACTATCAGGATCAAGAGAGTAAAGGTGCATAAAGAAGGTGAATAAATTTGTGGCTGTGCTTGATTACTACCAGAGCTCGTGCTTGCAATATGCTCTCTCTGCAATTGAGTAAAGGTTAAAGCGAGTAATAATGTAACATGCTTTAGATGCACCACAGGGGAAATTGTCAGTTGTTGTAGACTTTTCTTCCATGTGGCAGCTAATTATTCACACGGATGGTCCACACATTTTGGAAGGCTTGTGATGCACATTGCCAAAAGTTGTTCGATTGTAGATCAATAGCAGTGAATGGCTAACTGGTTGCTGTAAAAACAAAACAAGTTAAATTATCGAAGGGTGTAAATTATTCGCTGCAACTTACAATATCAGTATAACTATTGAAGGGTTCTCCAAAAAAAAAAAGTATAACTATTGAAGGGTAAGGCTGCAACAATTTTCTTAATTTCTACTTTAGGGCACAATTTAATTGTACCCTGTGACCTTTGATATTTGTCAGTTAGTGTATGACTTTAGGAGGGTCCAGGATATATTTGGCCTTATAGGGTAAGCATGAATGAGTACTAGATATGATGGCTGCTTCTGTTTCTTTTTCCTGTAGATCCTCCATAAAGTCTTGCCATATTGAAACCTCTAAATTACAGGAGAAGGCTTAGAATTAACCTGTGGCTACTTAATTGTAAACGAGGCAAATGAAAGTTCAGTAGGCAACTCTATGCTACTTTAATGGTTGACGACCAAAATATCTCCAGTTTTTTTTTTGTGTGTGTGGAATTGTCACACCATATGTTGATTGTGTTTTTCTTTTCTGTTATTATCTTTTCTTTAGTAAAACTATATCTTAGTCTTATATGGTTCATAGGACAACAGAATTTCAGGTAATGAAATAGGACAAGAACAAGGCGTGATGCTTCATTCAAAGAAACAAAACTACATCAAAACAATGAATATCAACCATTTTTTTGTTAATTTTTTAGTTTCTTGGATATATCGACTACTAGGATCAACACCAGTTGAATGATTCCTATAATATTTTCTCATGGATTGTATCAACTTCTAAAATCAACACTAGTCAAAAGGTTCCCAGAATATTTGTACTTTCAGAAGGATGCCATAATGAAACAGTGCATGTGGCTTCATAAACTAAACTTAATGCTACTGTTTTAAAGGTCGCATGATACAAAACCCTTGCACACAGTTAACCATTACTTTCTGGAAGTATGCGTTCACAAAATTATTGAAATTGCCTCGACATTGCGCATTTGAAGATTAACTTACTGCATTTGACTGCTTTAATAATTCCATTGCACACATTGTAGGAGACAGAATTTGTTTTGGGGCTGTGCTATTCACTCAATCCTGTAACACTAGATCACACTTTTGAGACTTTTCTGATGTCATATAATATTGAATGACATAACCATGAAATTACCACATATAGCGCTGCTCATGTGATTGACTACGATAAAGTACATGGTGACTTTTCCCATACACAGGTTGATTATTGTCACAGCTTATATGCATGTGCTCTTTTAATACAGCATAAGAGCTTATTCCGTTTAGTTCCTCATTGTTTCATATTGCATTGCATCCATGTTTTTGGTTTTTTGCATATTCATATCTTAATATTGCAGTCTCCAAGTGTAACATTTTGTATTCGTGAAATACATTCATTGCATTCGATCAATTGCAGGTTCACAAAAAAGAAAGAGAACCCTCAAACGCATGTTCTGTCACACTGACATGTATCAAAATTCTGAACTGACTAGTTCCTATTACTTGCCAACAGGATCAGATTCGTACACCAAATGCACACCTCAAAATGGAACAAATATCTGCGATCTCTCCAACCAACGCTTCGACATATGCGAGCTGTGCGGTGATGCCCGCATTATTGGGCAATCCTCCACTGTATTATATATCCCACAGTCCCGTGCTTCGAACGGCGAAGAGTGGAGCATTCGTGCGCAATCTCGGAAAACCCTTCCATGGATCAAGAAGGTGGCTGTCAAATCCCTGAACGCGTCCCAACCAGAACCAAGGTGCACATCCAGGCATCGTATGCCAGCCATTGTCTTTTCATTAGGTGGGTTTACAGGGAATGTCTGGCATGACTTCAGTGATGTTCTTGTCCCTCTGTTCCTTACTGCCCGGCAGTTCGACCGAGATGTCCAACTAATGATAACCAACAATCAGCCCTGGTTCGTCAAGAAGTACTCAGCAATATTTCACCACCTCACAAGGCACAACATTATTGATCTTGATGCTGATGACCAGGTCAGGTGCTATCCGCATGTCATTGTTGGTCTTAGGAGCCACAGGGACCTTGGTATTGACCCAAAATCTTCACCTCAGAACTATACATTGATGGATTTCCGGTTATTTGTCCGGGAAGCCTATGGATTGCCTGCACCCGAAGTGGCTATACCCTACAGGTCCGACAAAGACGACCCTAACAAGAAGCCCCGGATAATGCTCATCGACCGGAGCAAGACACGGAGGTTCATGAATGCGCCAGATGTTTTAAGAGGGCTTGATTGGTTTGGCTTCGAGGTGGTCAAGGCAGACCCGAGGCTTGACTCTAATCTTGATGAATTTGTCCGCCTTGTTGACTCATGTGATGCAATCATGGGTGTTCACGGTGCAGGCTTGACCAACATGGTATTCCTGCGGTCAGGCGCAGTTTTGGTGCACATTGTGCCCTACGGGATTGAGTTCATGGCTGACGGGTTATACGGTGCAGCTGCAAGGGATATGGGGCTCAAACACGTGAAGTACATCATTAGTCCAGAGGAGAGCACATTACTGGAGAAGTATGGTTGGAACCATAAAGTGATCAAAGATCCAGAAGCCATCAGGAAGAGTGGATGGGAGAAGCTCGGGGAGTTGTATATGTCCCAACAGAACATTGTGCTCAACATGACAAGGTTTGGGCCTACCTTGTTGAAGGCAACAGAATTCATCATGTAGTTAGTTGAGATAAGCTTTTCTTTTTATATATATATATAGATACGACATTTTTTTGACAACTTTCACATAAAAAGGGGAGCATTACACTCTCTCTTTTCTTGTAGTGTTTATATTTTTCTTCTCATATACGCTGTTTCTGTAATCTGTATATGATTGAAAATGTTAGATTTGATTGATCATGAAGTGGATGTTACAGAAAGGATAACGACTCTTTTTTTTTGGGGGGGGGACTAATATTGAATCTGTTTTGCTGTCGCGCGATGCGAGGTCGACCTTGTTTCCTTCCACGGCGAACTCGACCTCCTCGCCGTGCGCTTGCCGCACAATCGCGAGCTTGTGCGTTCTCAGGAACGAACGGATAAGGCCGAACGGATCGAAAAGAGAGATGTACGGGGTAGAGGAGCTTCAGCCACGCGTAAGCAATTGAGTAGCAGCAGGCAAGTAGCAACACCACTGCGCGAGGCGAGCAAGCAAGGAATTGGAGCAGCACGTACGTACAAAAAAGCAAGCAATTGAAGCAAGCTGCGCGGTGGCGAGTTTGGCATGCTCGCCTCGCTGCCGTGCGACATCAAACCTCGTTGCGGTTGGGGCGCCGGTGTAGACCCGGCTGTGGAACGTCTCCCGCCGGCGACAGACGCCGTGGGCGCGGCTCCGGCATGACGGCGTGGTGCTCATGGCGAGCAGGCAGTGCTCCTCGACTTTGTTCATTTGCAAGTGGGTCCCACACGTCGATGGCATTTTTTGTCACAGACACATGGGTCCCACATGCTAACTAGGTGAAAACCGTTAGTTAGAGATGCAGAATTGACTTTTTCCTTTTATTCCATTTTGAACCTTTTCTCTGCTCCAGTACTTGGTAAGTGGGCCCTTGTTTGTGCATAATTCATAGGCTGGCCAATGATTTGTCATGAGAGCTGGTGGGCAATTTCGTAGTAAAAGACTTCAACGATTTTTTTTCCACATTCTCCTTTTTTATTGCTAAAAAAACACAATCACCATTTTCTCCCTCTTTTCTTTCTTTTTCCTGCAGAGAAACACTGGGAATCCCTTTTGTTTAATTTTTCTAGGACACCCGTTTTTTTTTCTAACCCTCCACTCGATCAGAGATCGGCCACTCAGCCAGTACATAGGGCACATCTCAATTACTTCCCAATTTATTATCAATGATTATTGCCATCATCGTTTCCCAATAATTGTTAGCCTCAATCCGGCGAAATTTATAAGCAATTACAAGCAATAATACAAGGCACTCACCTGCCTCCAACCACATACGGGACGATCTCATGTTTGTTTCATCCCATCCCATGTATCTATATCAGGATATTATGTTGATTGGTCATAATGGCACCTGTTATCTTACAGATGTTCAGCCCAGGATCCTAAGACCATGACGACCGACGATGGCCCCTCCCAGGAGAGGGCCTCCGGACCATCATCTGAATGATCAAAAGCTCCATGGTGCCGACACCCCACAAAGATGACGATAGCGTGCCAAGCTCCATTGACAAAGAGTCCGTCATCAATGGTGGTGGTGGTTCGAGAATGGCCACCATCTCCTCCTCTTCGTCGTCTACGACCCCGGAGCATCTGTTCACACCACAAGTCGTTGTTTAGCAAGGTAACACTTGCAGATGATAGTACTATGAGCACAGAAGACTTGTGACAATATATTATGTAATGTTGGTTGCATACGCTTGCCGATGAAGACCAGCCATGCCATTGGCACTTTGGCAGGCCTACTCACCGTTTTGCGGATATATGGAGTTGTAGTGCACCTCCGCCCAGAAGCTCAACAGAACGACTGCAAGCAGGCAAGGGGCAGCTGAGATTTCTGATGTTGCAAGCAGTCACGGAGAAGGCGCCAAGCATGACATACCTTTGTTGGACTTCTGAAACTTAGGCTGGATCTCGATGTAACATGTATCCTTGAACGATGTCATTACGAAAAATTTTACTCCGTACTGCATCAGATTGTTGCCTCACATTAAGGTGACTAAAATTAACATTCTTGTCGGCTCCTATATATATCATTATATGCTATGCATGTGTACGACAACTGGGAAGGTAGATTGTATAATACCTTGTCAGCAGCAGCCTGTAAAGTCACATGGTCACCCCATTCACCGTTTCTGTTAGTTTATGCAGTAAAACTGAAGTCAGACAACCATACACGTGCACTTATTTTGTATTACTCACAAATGTTTGGCATGATGTGGAACAAACCGTGAAACTTTATCCAGGTATTCATCATATGCCATCGGAACGTATCCGTCATAAGCATCACGGTTAGATTTTAGCTGGAATGGAAGATCTATCAGAGAAAAGAAAGAAGAATACACATAGGGCTGGGGTTGCGATGGGAAATATACCTGGTTAATTATCTGCTCCCTCACAAACTCATGGTGATCGGGACTTTGGTAAAGCTGATCTGATAATGCCCGAAACTGTAGGATCATGGATGTGCAATTAGTATCAATTGTTTGTGATGCATGAAAGTAATAATGGAACAACCAATGAAACAGTATATACTGGTGACTGTGTATCTTGTTAAGTGGTTTCACTCTACAATATAGAATAATTATTTGGAGCAAAAAGAAGATATAAAAGTGGAATACCAAAGGCAAGAATGGAAAAGAAAAGAAAATAAAGAAATCAGGTAACGAAAAATGACATTGTACACTACCTGACAGTTGCCATCTCCTTTCACCTTGTGTTCAACCAGGTCATACAACTTCAGCCTAAAATGGAATGGGAGAAAAATAGCATACTTATGCTGGTAATCTAATCCATTACAACAATGGAATGCTTCAAAATCATGTAATAACACAAAGAAAGCCCAGGAGATGTTTCAAGACGAACTGAAACTAAAGGACGGACCTTGCTGTCAGCCTTTCATGGTCCATGGTGGCTTCATCGACTGATGGAATTTCCCCATTGATTTTAGGGACATGCTGAACAAGGCAGAAACAAATCATTTATAAGAGAGTACAGAACATAGTGGGAAAAACATGAAGTAATTACAGATACGAAGCAGCCATTAACAACGTATCATTTTCTTCTCAACAGTAAGAAATTGAGGATAACAGAAAATGAAAAGGACTGTTTCCACTACTGCTATCAGCAACATTGAACAGTATCACTATATGACTAATAGGATTTTCAGTTCATTGCACTGTGCATTTAGTAGCATTATTTGAGGGCAACGAAGCAATATGACCACTAACATACGCCAATAAATCATGATGTATAAGAAAGTCAAGATTTACAGCTTTGTTTGCAAAGCTATTATTATAAACCTTTTCAGGCACGAAACTGAGAGTGAGTTAGCAGGCACAATTAACGAATGGGCCTGGTAATTTCTCTGGCCTTTCAAGTATCAAAAAACACCCATTACAGGAATTCGCTGTCAGGTCATTTATTGAAATCTATTGCTTTTAAGTTTAGTGGTGTAAGTCCAATCGAAAGCGATATCCATGTTTTCTAGTGAGAGTTTAGTTTACATCAAACATATACGGGTTGATCTTGGCAAGCTTCCTTACAAGCAGAACTTTCATGACTCTGTTAGTTGTATTTCTTAACAACATGCAAACAAAGCTAAGCTATTGTATTTCTTAACCTGACTTCAAAGGATCAATAGACTCACTGGAACTGGGACCATGGGGTAAAACTGCTTCCCTACTTCTTCCTCCATTTCAAAATAACCGTCGTTGCCAACGCCAGGGGATGAACTAGATTGTTCTGTGTATATTGCCTCATGGTCATGCTCGTGAGCACTTCCTGAAAAGCACCCAAAGCTTAAGAGGAAATTGAAAGGCGAAAACCTTGTGTTTAAACATTTGAGTCAGCTATGGATATTTTCAGCACCTTGATGATAGATGCCTACTGATGGATTGTACGGATCATATGTGAGTGCAGAAGAATTTAGATGGGCCTCATCAGGGTGTGATGTAGCTGCAGCACCAAAAAAAGAAAAATATAGATATGAGGAACAATGTTGTCTCCTTTCTTTCTTCCATGGTTATGCACCAAAACGAAAGGCTTGCATGATTTCCACAAGGTTGACTACCTCTACCATAATGGTGGCCACAACAGCTACCATCACAGTAACCAGGGGGAGCCCCATAGTAGGAGACAAAAGGGTCGCGGAAAAGGTCGTATCCCCAGGGCAAATTTTGATCTTTCTCACACATGCCCATCCGTCGAACCAGAGATTCCCGTGAAAACGCTGTCCTACCAAGCAGATTCATTGATTTCAGTACCATGGCAACAACACTAAAGCAAAGGGAACCATCACGCAATCAGAGGCGGGCCGAGCAATAGGGCGAGGTAGGGCGGCAGAGATACCCCTCTCCTCCGAGAGATGAAAATTCCCCTCCCAATCCCTATATCATCCCCGATTGGGATGAAATCTTCGGGATCGACCCATCACCACTACGTCCAGCCTAAATGTCAACTACAAAAGGAAGGGGGAGGATTTTCTTCTAGAGGATGGCGAGGGAGATCTCTGTTCTCACCTTGGGTTAGGGGGTGCCGCCGCCGGCGGGCTGGTCTCGCTCGACCCCTCGCGCTGTCGAGCAAGAGAAACTGGGAGGGAGGGAGGGAGGGAGGGAGGAGGGAGACTCAGTTGAGTCGGTTCTATTTGATTCGATATTTCGATGTGAAGGAACGGGAGGGGCTCAAGGAAAAGGAGGTGGGGCCAATTCACGAGGCTCTAAGATTAGCATCAGTAAAAAAGCCGTTCACAGAAAACCATTTATAAGGCTCTCGGTCATCTCACAACAACATTATCTCAAAACCATTTATGAAGAGTTTTCGTTCGTGGTATATTGCACTAGGGAAGAGGAGCTTGTGATAAAGATGACTCCATTACTTGAATAACTATCCTAATTTTCTTTGATTTTCACGTAAAGGATAGTACACTTTTTCCTATGTCTCCATTTTTTTTATTTTTTATTTTTGGAGAGTGGCAAAAGGGACAACAAGGATTTTTGTCTTGGGAGCGGAAGGGGGACCTTTTGTTTTGCGTGAGCCGCCTTCAAACTGTGTTGTAAACCAAATTCACCGAACTATATGATCTCTTCTCTCTCAATATTATATTGTTGGCTATACTAACCGGATTGCGAGGTCAATGTTTATTGTACCTTGTTATCGAAATACACCCTCCTGCTTTTAAAAGGGTAGCCCTGTATTAAAAATTGAAGGTAGTATCTCGATTATCTACGTGAAAATTGTGTAGCAAAGGGTGCTTCGGAGCAAGCATACCTGAGACGGCGATCCAATAAGATATACTCCTTCCGTTTTTAATTATATGACGCCGTTAACTTTTTCGTTGAACTTTGACCAACAATATAGATTTAAATAATTAACTTTCGAATGTGAAATGAATATGAATATTATTGGATTCATTACCAAAAGCATTTTAAGGTTAACCTATAAACTTAACTATTTACATAAATATTTTGAATAAGACGAATGGTCAAATGTAACGAAAAAAGTCAACGGCGTCATATATTAAAAAACGAAGGAAGTACTATATTTCATGGTCGGATAACACAAACTATTTGTCTTACCCAACTTTATCTGGATAGCTCGACCTTGACCACTAATGACCCGAACATGGTAGGGAATAGGGATGATGACGCAATTTTCAAAAACAAGCCCAGTTATGTTTGAACTCCAGCTCTGATTCATGCATGGTATTGAGTTATTCACAAAGCACACAACTGCCATGGACTGTTACGACCTCGTTGATGCTACCAAGTATATATGCAGTAATCTCCTACAATATATTTCCAGTTCTTATACGTCCCCATTATGTAAACCATGTAGTAAATCATAAGAGGGTCACTCATGTTTCCAATCAGTGTGTGTTTTCCTCCAGGAACAACTGTGACCAAACTTGGCCACAGACTACAATAGCACACGTATTGCACGAAACAACACTTCTTAAAGCTTGACTACCCCATAAGATTCTGTTTCTTACACCCAGTACCCAAAACTAACCACCCATCTTACCCAACTGGACTGTTCATCTTATATACACAAACCTAGCCAAAGCGACATCAGGTTCCCAACGCTGTTCTCATATGAAGCTCAACTATCATTCAGGCATAATAGATGATGCAAGAAAGATACAGGTTCCTATTCACAGTGATTAAAAGATACAGCATGCTAATAGTAACATATATATGATTTATTTATAACTATCATGGATAATATTAATACCTGAATATTGACAGGCAAATGCAACACGAATAAACGTGAAGACACAATCAGATCACACAGACATGTCTAAAAAATTGGCATTTTTGTTCAGCAAAATGAATAAACATTGTTTTAAAAACCATGGACTATGTATTTATCATGCCTATGAGCCTATCCAAGCTTGCATCTGCTAAGTTCCTAACATGAATCATGAACAACATTTGGACCTGTAGGTTGTGGAGAGGAAACTGGAAACACAACAAGCATATAAATGTAAATCAACACTGTCATGGGTCATGCAATAACCAGAAAGAATTATGGCCCCTCCATATTGTTTGTCATGTGCCCAATACACCTGCATATATTATTGAAAAGCATGCTTGCAGCTAATTTATTATAATTTACGTGAAAGGATGTTAATTCAGTTTAGCCAATAGCTTGGTACCAAGAATTCAAACCTAGCATTAGAGTTCATTAAAAGAACTATTTTTTTTAACATTTGTTTCCCTCTGAGTTGCTAAAGTTCATACTTACTTTTGTGGGAGGCAACCTATTTTAACTCTAGGCATTGCAATGCATGTAGCATAGTGATAAATTGCAGCTAATGGTGCTTTGAGAAACATATGCTGCGACAATTCTAAAGAAATATGCCAGGGCACATGATAGGACCTAGAGTGACAAATGTGATAATTATTTTTAATTGTCACATAGTTGAAGAAACAACGAATTAGTCAACTTAGCTTCCTAAATGAACGATAAAATGGATTTCCACTACAAAAATCAGAAAGACCATAGACAGCTATGCTGATATATGGCAAGTATATAAATAATCAATCATGCACCAGAAATTTGCAATAATGAAGCACTGCCAAAGGAGCAATTCTTGAGGAATATTATTAAGGAAATTTGTATGATGGCATGAAAAGGATAAAACTTTCCCATTAACATTCAGCCATAAATTTAGCAAAATTCCTGGAATGTATTATAACTGAATCCTGCAAACAACATGCCTAAGTAACAATAGTCTTCTGCAAAAGATATGATGATGCTAAATAACTTCGACACTTAAAGAGTCACTGAAGCCAGCAAGTAAAACACTTCCCAAATCCCATCTTGTCTAACACAGTACGTAGCGTTGTAGATATTTAAACACAACATTAATGGGCTACGCATTTTCCTTCAACGCATTTCGAAACATCAAAAGGATCCTCGATAGAGAAATCAAATCCACGTGGGTAGCACCAAGCTGTACCTTCTCCACCAAATGGACTCTTGAGAACCATCATCTTGCAGCATCCATTAGCCCATTTTGCAGAAGCCATGAAAATCCTAAGCTTGGCACCCACATTATCTGACGGCAAATATCCATGGGTCATCACAATCACCATCTCCTCCAGAACTTGAGCATGCTCGGCGATGAACTTGAGGAAGTCAAGCTCGCTTCTCTTTCCTCGGAACTCACGGAGAACCAACTTCTTGATGTGACGCTGGATGCATTCAATAGGACCAGCCTCCTTCCAGAACTTGAGATTGACTTTGCCTATGCCACTAGTATGAGGTCCCCATAACTTGGTGTCATCACTCTCGGACTGCAAATTAAATCAATAAGAGGACCTGTCATGAGTAGCAGTCTCATCTGGCGCAAATACAAACATGAGTTGCCGGGTCAAATTGTACCTGGACATAGAGTGTCTCGACGTTAGGAAAGCATCTGAGGAAACTAGGCAGCATCCCAGCTTCAATGCGGGTTCCAAGTTTCACAAGAACTCCCAGCATCCGAACGCTTGGGACAGTGGCGTTTGGACTTGCCTTAGTGTTAACCTGCAGTTGATACACTTTTGTGGTTGTATTATATTGGAATTTGGAAGCTGAAACTTAGAACACATGTTGATTCGGAATGAAAAAAGAAATGCAGATGTTGCTTCCCACCTTGATGACTGTGTTGCCAATCTCAAGCTGGTGCATTCCAGGCACCAAGAATCCCAGGAAACGCAGCTTCGGTGCATGGCCAATCTTTACTTTGGAGGTCATGTTGGTGAGATCACCGCCACCCCAAGCTTCCCACAGCAAGAGCCTCTCCAGGCGTGAAGCGTTCGCCACAGTGATTTCTGGCACGAGGCCCAGGCTCACCTGCACGCACCGTAGACTGTGGCTCTGGATGCGGAGGCACACTGGCCGTCGGCTTCTGGCGATCAGGAGCTTCTCCAGGACGGGGCATCTGTCCAGCACGAAGGCGAGGTCCTGTTCCTTCATGACGAGGTTACAGAGACCAAGCTCCTGGAGGTAGGGGAATCCAGCGGTACGCGGGAGGTTTGCGGTGTCCGGGAACCACCAGGTGCCGATGTAGAGTTTGGTGAGGGCGGTGCACCTGAAGATCGAGGCGGGGAGATGCACGTCGTCCTCGAGCTCCGTTGCGGGGTGCACAAAGACGAGTTCTTTGACGCGCTTGGCGGCGAGGAGGTCGATCCAGTGCGCCGCCATGCCGTTGAACTCGTCCATGTTGGTGCCGACGAGGTAGATGGAGCGGAAGGGGCCCGGGTGCGCGGCGAGGGCGGCGGACACCTCGATTTGATGGCGCGCGCCGTCCTCCATGGCGCGGAAGATCGCATCGAAAGATTCCACGCCAACGGAGCGGGGCGGGGGGCCGCGGCGGCTTGCCGAGAGGAGGTGCGCGTCGACGAGGACGAGCGGCGCCATGTGCCAGACGCGGCGCCAGCGCTTGGCGAGCGCGGTGGTGCGCGCGGCGTCCTTGGCGGGGAGGCGGGAGACGATGTCGCGGAGGATCTCGACGGGGAGGCGGCGGAAGCGGTCAACGCCGTCCGAGGGAGGCCGCGCAGCGACGGCGTTGGAGAGGGGCACGGCGGTGGCGACGGGTGGTATGGGCAGGGCCTTGAAGACGTCGCACGTCAGCACGCGCATGTTCTCGTCCATAGCCGCGAAATCAGGGCCATACACAAGCGCATTGCACACGTCCTCCATGGTCACGTCAAAGGCCGGCCGCCGCCGGCGAGACCGGACGCGGAATTTTGTTGGCGTGGGGAGTGGAGTGGAGCCTGGAGCGGAGCAGAGTGGAGGCGGGGGCTTTCAGCTTTGTGATGATTGGGGAGTGGGGAGCTGGTTCTAGGGTTCGCTTCTTGTCGGTTTGTGTTGCTGGGCCAAATGTCCGAAGATGTTTGCTCGAGGGCCCATCACACATTATCCATGCCTGTCCTAAAAGAAGTGCTGCTAGTACTCGAGAAGAAAACTCAAAGCAGCTTAATTTAGTTCGACAGATATCTACTGTGAACTTGCTAAAAAAAAAATCTACTGTGAAATAGTGATGTGTTACTATTTGTTACTACATTATGAACTGAGCTCAAAATTGATAGATCTTTGCCACTGGAAATACTTTTTTGATGCTCTGCTCCAACGAAATACTTCTCAGGAAAACAAGCAAGAAATGACAGAAAATACTTCTTTGATGCTCTGCTCCAACCTGATCTTATTGAAACTCTGCTCACTGATGGAAACCTGGTGCTCATGTGGGAGTGCTTATATGACATAAATGATTCTGTTACAGCAGGATGTGGGTAAGAAACTAACAAGAAACGTACGACAGAAACAATTCTTTGGACACGCTATTCTTCGTGTACAAAAATGGACTCGGCAAGATCAATAGCCCGAGCTAGAGCCGCCGCCTTGTTCTCGAACTCGCGTTGCTCGTCATCCGGAACGCTGTCGGCGACAATGCCTGCTCCAGCCTGAAGATGAGCAACCCACTCCCGACGCCGCCCATCACCGTCTCCGAACGAACACACCGCCCTGTCGTTCTGACTCGGCGCGGTCGGGAACACGACGGTGCGGAGGGTGAGCGCGATCTGCATGTCGCCGTCGAACGATATCCCCCCGAACCCGCCGCCGTAGGGCCCCCGTCTCGTGACCTCCAGCTCGTCGATCAGCTCCATGGCCCTCACCTTGGGCGCTCCGCTGACGGTCCCGACCGGCAACGCGGCTCGCAGCGCGTCCCAGCTCCGGAGGCGGCAGTCCAGCCGCCCGGTGACCGTGGAGCTCATGTGCATCACGTGCGAGTACCGCTCGACGTCCATCAGCCTCTCCACCTTCACCGACCCGGGCTTGGAGACCTTGCCGACGTCGTTCCTCGCCAGGTCGACGAGCATGGCGTGCTCCGCGCGCTGCTTCTCGTCGCGCAACAGCTCGCGTTCTCGCGCCTCGTCTTCCGCCTCCGTCCCGCCCCGTCGAACCGTCCCGGCGAGCGGCCGGCTTACGATCTCGCCGTTGTTCTTGACTCGCGTCAGGATCTCGGGGCTGGACGCGACCAGCACGCAGCCTCGCGCCTGCACGTACGCCATGTACGGGCTCGGGTTCACCATGCGCAGAGATCGGTAGACCTCAAACGGGGTCGCGCGAGTTCGCCTCTCGAACCGCTGGCTCAGCACGACCTGGAAGACGTCCCCGGCCACGATGTGCTCCTTGGCTTTGACAACGGCGTCCTTGTACTTGTCGCTCCTCCTGGTCGAGCTGTTGTTCGTCAGAGGCGCGCCGAACTGGCGCGTGCGCGGCTTCACGGTTCCTGCTGCAGAAAGCGTGGGCACGTTGGAGTTGTGGAGTTTGGATAGCAGCTGGTCCAGCCTCGACCTGCCGTCTCGGTACGCGTCCTCGGCGGACGCGTGGCGGTCCAGGTTCACCCAGTGGATGACGTACGCCCTCTTCTCGACGTGGTCGACGACGACGACGTCGTCGTAGAGGCCCAGGTGGAGGTCCGGGATCAGGCCCCTGTCGTCGAGGGGAGCCCCGGAGAACGGGAGCTTCTTCTTCTCGGCGTACCGAACCGTGTCGTAGGAGAAGAACCCGACCCATCCGCCGCAGAAGCAGCCGGGGAGCTCGTCGATCCGCTGCGTGCGCCATTCCTCCTCCATGATGTTCCGAGGGACCTGCATCGGATCGTCGACGTCGACCGTCTCCGTCACCTGCCCCGTCTCGTGGTCCGTGACCGTGACGGTGTGCTCCCTGGCCACCACCTCCATCGCCGGGCGGGCCCCCACCATGCTGTAGCGGCCCGGGTGGGCGGCGCCCTTCTCGGGCCCCTGCTCCACGGACTCGAACAGGAAGCTGGGCGCTTCCACGTCGTCCTCGTCGGGGACGAGGCAGCGGTAGGCCAGAACTGGGGTAAGGTGGTCCGACACGATGCACTCCCACATGGGCACCAGGTTCCCGCGGCTCTCACGCGCCGCCGCCGCCGCCTCGAAGAACCGCCTCCGGTCCTCCGCCGCCGCAACGGCGCGACGGCTGGACACCGCGCTCGCTTGTCGCGGCGTCACGGCGCTCCGGCTGGCCGCCGCGATCGCTTGCGGCGCCCTAGCACAGCAGCACCTCAACCCGCCGCTGCTCCTCGTGGTCCTTCTTCCCGCTGCCACCACCACCGGCCGCGCCCTTGCCAGGGCCGCCGTCGGGGCGGGCCGGCGCCGGGCGGCGAAGAGCGAGGGCGAGGACGCGGACGTGGCTGCGAGGGATGCCATCGCGCTCCCCGCTGCGCAGCGTCTGCGATCTGATTTCGCGCTCGGAGAAGCGAACGCGGGGGGCGTGCGCTTATATAAGCGAAAGCTTCAAAATCGGAAGCAGTAAGGTGGGAGTCGGATTCGGATTGGGACAGGCCGGGGCAACAGGAATGCGACTGTTTTTTCGTGGCGATGGAGGAATGTTGGGGACGAGCCCGGGTTTTTTGTTTGACGAGGCCACCCTCCACTATTCAGTCGTTATCTTGCTACTGAAAATGAATATGATGTAGTGGCATGCATGGTTCTGATGGTCCATTCATTGGCCAGCAAATTCAAATTATAATTTATGGGATTTTATGATGATCATCTTCTGAGTTCAAGTCTACTGTATAACCTTTTAAATCCACAAGAAACACATTTAGACTCCAAGCCCATCTTTCTTTTGCTTTGGACTGGCCGTGCCCATCTTCCATATCCCGCTTATATCTCACCCAGCTTTGGCCCAACAAACTAGCAGTGCTCCAGCAGCCCACCTTTCTTTAGCTTCGGCTCGTGTCCATCTTCCGTGGCCCACTAACCAGTCAAGTACTATTGGTTTTACGATTTTCATTTCAAATCATTAGACCGTTTTTAGGACCATTTGAATGACCGAAGGATCCCACACAGTCTTTTGCGTGAATTTTTAGCCTAGTGTTGCAGTATTAACTCATGCTTAAATTTTGTTGAATTTTTAGACCAAAGGGGCACAAAACCTTGCTTTATATTGGAAGCAAAAAAAAAAAAAGAAAAAGAGCGTTTACACTGGTGTGGCAACCAGTTTTTCAGTTTGGCCAACAAGGCGGCTGAATGGCATGCTCCGCACACGATCTAAAGTTCTACTCCCTCAAGTGTCAAAAAACTTGTCGTTTTGAGGTTGTCTTAAGTCAAACTTTTTAAATTTTGACTTGAAATATCTTTTTATGCATTAAGTTTAGAAATGTGAAAATGATATGAGTAGATTCGTATTGAAATATGATTTCATAAAAGTACACTTTAGCTATATTTCATAAATATTTTACAGCAAAAAGTATTAGTCAAAGTTGTGTTTTGGAGACCGTATCAGTGTCCTAAACGACAAGTTTTTTGACACTAAAGGGAGTATACATCTACGAACTTCTACCGTTGAGAGCGATTACAGCCAGAAGAGCAAAAGATTTAAGCGTTTACAGGTCCACCGACCGCAAAATACAAATCACAAAAAGCGAGAGATTTTGGCTATCATTGTTGAATTAGGGTGTGTAAATTATTAAACAAGGTTGTTCAAAATGTTGAATGCATGCGAGGCGCCACCAAACGCTAACCGACGGCGTTTGACAAAAGCCCAACCTGCTCCAATGCCAACAATCGACCTAACTGAAATAAGAAGGGGTTAGTAGGGTGTTCACTTGAGTGGAAGTATATATATACAACTGAGAACCTGGACCACGCATAACCCCGGAAAACGCTAACCCACTTCCTGGAACGACCAGCTGATCGATTCTTCTGATGTGGATTGAACCCACATGCTTAATTAACCAGATCACGCATTATCGTGGGCATCTAATTTTATACAGCTAATGGTGTAGAGACGAGGATGTTTTACATTTGGTTGATGAATATTTTTTATTTTAGAAAAAAAATACTTTTATACACACTTACACTAATCCGTCTGTATCAGGTGTGGAATAATGCTTAGGACACTCCTATCGCCCTAATTTGTTGGTGAGGGCGCATGGCTGGTCCTCTTGTCTCTTTTGATATGTTAGCTGCGGAGGAAGCCTTGTCCTGTCTCTTTTGCTTGCATACAATGCAAACTGCTGGGTTGGTGGCTGGCTTCGTGCCATTCAGCTGGTGGCCCGGTGGTACTTCCAATTTCCTTTTTGCAAGACGTTGCATTGTTATAAGATTTCGTAAATAGCTCAAAAAAAAAAAGATTTCGTAAATACCTCTCACGAGATGGATTTTTTTGCGAGAAAGAAATGAATATAGTCATGAATGCCTAAATTCAGTAACTGACCAAAATTAATTGAGTCTCTCTCTTTTTTTTAGCATTGCTCCAGTTACGTAAACGATTTACGTAAATCACACGCGCTGCTTACGTGGCAATAACAGATTGGTTGAGTATCAGCTGGGATTCCTTACATCTGGAGCACGGTGCGGTTATCACAGGGCACTTAAGCATTTCGTGGATTTTTCATGAGTTAGTTTACATAGGTCATCTCTCTCTCTCTCTCTCTCTCTCTCTCTCTCTCTCTCTCTCTCTCTCTCTTCATTGTGAATTAACTTTTATGGCTCTTAATAACTTTAATAATACATCTAAGTTAAGAGCAACCTTGCTTATCAAGGAACCCTTAACTGTTGTCGAAAGATGCTTATATACATTTGAATTTGAATCAATCTAAGCTAATTTTGTTGCCACTTTTTTCTTTCATCTATGTTCATGGCAATCTGCTTTGCACTCATAAAAAGTTAACTTTCCACATATATATTCTGCCCACATAAAAGTTGTATGATGTGACCATGCTGCCCGCTTCAATTGTATGTCAACCCTTTAAACCGTGATTGGTGTAAGTATGAGTTACAAGGACATGAAAAATAGTGAGTTTTCATTTTGCATGAAAAGGAAGTTAAATTTATTATTTACCCAATTAAAGAATAGTATGAAATTGTTTCAGTAGTATTGGACAGTATAATTAAGACTAAAATCTAAAACAGCCATACCCTTGCCCCTTTTAGTTTCAAACCTTGTGATACACTCCACTTATTTCGCAAGGAAGGGCACTTCCGTGTGCGCACCTCAACATCATCAAGGCACCCGCTAAAAATCACGCAGGAAACCAAAAGTAAGGAATGCAGCCAAGTATCCATTTTGGTGTCCATGTGACCCCATCCGAGTATCCGACGCCAACAACCTCACCTGATCCACCATTTTACTAGCCTACGTGATGGAGTGAATAGACAAATCTTTCTCACATGAAACCATCGGTTACCTATATGAGATTCCACCTTGCGGTGGATTTACATTCGCAAAATGGTCAATTTGATTGTTTTTGTTTCTATTGCACTATGAATGCTAGAGTATAAGTGGATTGTTTACAATTTCCCACCACCTTAGACTTTTAGGTGCAACTAGCCGGTACATAGTAGCTTAACATTCTGTCGCGCCGCTCCTATTGCACATTTGAGGCCTAAGGAAGCCTCCATGTGAGGAAGAGTGTTGAATCATAAGTGAATTGCACACCCTTCTTCATTAGCTTAGGTTGGTGGGTGCAACTGTTTGATGCATGCAATTCAACAATAAATAAGTTGACATTGATCTTCCCGTCAATCTTCCCGAGCACAGATTGATGTGGATGTCGTGCTCTAGACAAAAAATGTCAAAAAAAAAAAGTCAAATGTCTATTTGTCAGGCCAATAGAAACATCAATTATAGAGCAAACTAGGAAATTTTCAATCCATAAAAAAGGGTAAATAAAATTACACATGTATATAGCAATAATGAAATTTGTATTCTAAAATGGGTCCCAAAAAGATTGAGTATAGCTTTAAATCTTTTCAGAACCCATAATATTATGTGTCCCCAAATTCCACTCTTTAAAGACCCAAAAATAATGCATAACACATACCGTGCCCCCAAACTATTTAGGAAAAGTTACATGTGCAATTTTTTTATATTTGACAATGAAGATTGAAAGTTGCATGCACAACACAATTGAAAGTATATAACAAAGAAAAATGGTCCCAATAGCTTTTTTTTTTCCAAAGGAAGGTCACAAAGGGACCTCCCTGGGCCGACGCCAGGGCTCAAACCTGGATCGCCGGCCTAAGAGGTGGCACTAGGAACCAGATGGTTCGGGCCACTGTCCCCCGGTACTCACACACCCACACACGCACACCACACGCACACGTGAGCACGCAAGTTGCGACCCGGGGGAATCGAACCTGCGTGGGCTGCCCGACCACTGTCGGCGCTAGCCACCCGCTCCCACAGCGGGTCTCAAATGGTCCCAATAGCTGACAATTTATTTTTCTTTTTTTTTCTGGGGGTGGATATTCGTCTCCATCATTTCCCTGCTCATGTGTTATATACAAGTGTAGGGAGCCTTCAGCTGCATTGCACCATTCAATCTCTATCTGGATGAGGAGTCACTTCGATAAATTTCGAGACTTGAACCACACCATTTGAAAATTTTTGTACATGATAAATCACATGGAAAGGGAAGGGGGCTCTCCAACTACACATGGCACTCCCTTGTTTGATTTTGTTTAGCTTTTGTGCTTTGGTTGGATCCAACGGTAATACAGCTAGCGAAGCATGAGATGGGTTTCCATTCCATCCAGCGGCTACTACCGCCTTTTTCCCCGTCCAGACCCAAAAGAAAGAAAGAAATATAGAGGAAATCCAGCCACATGGAAAACACTCTTGAGAAGAGGCGAAAATTAGGTGGACACATGACAAAAAAGGTGAGAAAAAAGGAATTAGGTGGGCGGTCCAAGGCTCTTACGCGTTGCAGTCCCGGCTTGTCAAAGTAGCCTACCAACACGCACACACTACTACACACTACCCCACCGTCACCTCGAGTAATAACAAGCAGCAGCATATATATAACCAACCAAAAACTTTCCCCAACAAACCATCACATTAATCGCTCCAGCAGCGTTTCCGCTACAAATGCTTCGGCCTTGAGCTAGCTGCTCGTGCTCTTGCTCTCTTCTCCCCCCTTCCTTTCCCCTGCTCTGCTCCATCCCTCTTGTCGGCACTGCGCGGGTGATTTGAGAGAGAGACAGAGAGAGTCCATAGCATTGTGTCCCCGTGGAGCTTCCCTTGAGGAGCTGCGGCGGCAGGATCTGAGATGACGTCCACGGCGTACTCGCGGTCGTCGAAGCTGCCGGGCGGCGGCGGCGAGCGGAGGCTGCCGCCGCGGCTTATGAGGGGGCTCACCTCCAAGATCGAGCCCAAGAAGCTCGGCGTCGGCCTCCTCGCCGGATGCTGCCTGGCGCTCCTCACCTACGTCTCCCTCGCCAAGCTCTTCGCCATCTACTCCCCCGTCTTCGGTGAGTGCTGATTTGATTCCTGTTCGACCCAGCCCAGTCTAGCTATCTAACCTCACCTGCTCGATTCGCCCTCAGCCAGCACGGCCAACACGTCCGCGCTGATGCAGAACACGCCGCCGGCTTCGACGAAGCCGTCCGTGCCGGAGACGGAGGCCATCCCGCCGGAGGAGACGCTAGCCGGTGGTGGCTCCAAGAACGGCGGAGATCTGCCCGATGCGGGCTCAGAAGAGCCCGGCTTGCCGGAGGCTGCCACGAGGAAGGAGATGGCCGGCGCGGTGGCGGAGGGTTCTGAGGAGCCCGGCTTGCCGGAGGCGTTCACCAGGAAGGACGACACGGCGGCGGCGGAGCCCAAACCATGTAAGGGATCTCGGAAGCCTCATTTTTCTTTCCTTTCGCAAAACTTTAAATGGAAAGCAGAGCGAACCAACCGTGCGCGCTCTTCTTTTACTGCATTCTCCCACGAATTTAAAGCTCCGTACTTACAATCTTGGCAAAATTTGGCGCGCCCACAAGGATGCCCACTTGTTTGAAACTAGTGTTAATTCGGGTTGGATTAGATGGAGACGCGCTAGATCTGATGCATTTCAATGTCCAATTTCTGAAGCTGCCAAGGAGGGGGAGACGAAACAGAGCAATGGCAATGGCGGCAGCAAGATGACGTGCGACGAGAATGGCGTGGACGAGGGGTTCCCGTACGCGCGGCCGACCGTGTGCGAGCTGTCCGGCGACATCCGGATCAGCCCGAAGCAGAAGACGGTGCACCTGGTGAACCCCGTCGCCGGCGGCGGCCTCGGCGAGAGCGGCGAGAAGCGGCTCCGTCCGTACGCCCGCAAGGACGACTTCCTCCTCCCGGGCGTGGTGGAGGTGACCGTGAAGTCGGCGCCGTCCGACGCTGAGGCGCCCAAGTGCACCAAGCACCACCGCGTGCCGGCGGTGGTGTTCTCGAACGCCGGGTACACGGACAACTTCTTCCACGACATGGCGGACGCGATGATCCCGCTGTTCCTGACGGCTTCTCACCTCAAGGGCGAGGTGCAGCTGCTCATCACCAACTACAAGCCGTGGTGGGTGCAGAAGTACACGCCGCTGCTGCGGAGCCTGTCCAACTACGACCCCATCAACTTCGACGAGGACGCCGGCGTGCACTGCTTCCCGTCGGGGTTCGTGGGGCTGTACCGCGACCGCGACCTCATCCTGCGGCCGCACCCGACCCGCAACCCGCGCAACTACACCATGGTGGACTTCAACCGCTTCGTGCGCGGCGCGCTGGCGCTGCCCCACGACGCGCCCGCCGTGCTCGGGGAGGAGCCCGGGATGCGGCCGCGGATGCTCATCATCTCGCGCGCCGGCACGCGCAAGCTGCTGAACCTGGACGAGGTGGCGGCCGCGGCGACGGAGCTCGGGTTCAACGTGACGGTGGCGGAGCCCGGGGCGGACGTGCCCGCGTTCGCGGCGCTGGTGAACTCGGCGGACGCGCTGCTGGGCGTGCACGGCGCGGGCCTGACCAACCAGATCTTCCTCCCCGCCGGCGCCGTGGTGGTGCAGGTGGTGCCGTGGGGCAAGATGGACTGGCAGGCCACCAACTTCTACGGGACGCCGGCCAAGGACATGGAGCTCCGGTACCTCGAGTACTACGTCGGCGAGGAGGAGACGAGCCTCAAGGACAAGTACCCCAGGGAGCACCTGGTGTTCAGGGACCCCGAGGCGCTGCACAAGCAAGGGTGGCAGGCGCTCGCCCAGACCATCATGAAGCAGGACGTCAGCGTCAACCTCGCCAAGTTCCGGCCGGTCCTGCTGCAAGCGCTCGACAAGCTACAAGCGTAGGCTGGCAGGAGGAATTTCAGCGGGGGGTTGTTCCACTTGCGACTTGGCGCACGGCACATAACAGGACGAGGAGTGAACTGCTGCTGCTGCTGCTGCTGCTAGTAGTAGAAAGAAAGGATCAAACGAGGCGGCTCCGAATTGGTAATTGGTTGGTTGGACCGATTGTCTTTTGGTTTGTAACAATTTGGATAGTGCACTACTACACTACACACCAATTTTTTTTCTCTTTCTTACCTCACTTGGCATTCTATTGAACAGCTATTTTTTTGTTGACATGTATAATGATGATCATATTGTGCATAAGTTAATCGAGCCACACCTGATCCTGGTTCGCTGAGATTAGTTGAAGGGAGCATTTTTGCCTTTCTGATGGACTCCGTGACCTCAAAGGGCAGAATCCACTATGTTAGCACACGATGCTGCCTTTTGACCAGAAAAGGGAGAACGGCTAGCTTTGCACTCAAAATGAGCTTTTTCCCTCCACACCGCAGGATCTTTACTCTGATGGTGTATATTGCGCAAAGGTTTAGTCCTCCAAGGTTGACAATCAACCATCCCAAATTTGGGCAGGTTTTCTGGGGTGGCGCTAACTCGAGGCTTGACTGATCACAAACAAGGGCTTGTTTCAGGAGTGACGCACTGACGGTCAAGGAGTCGTTGCAGCAACACGTCTCGATGGGTGATGATGAACTGCATCCATCGTGACCACATGCTTCCATGTCATTACAGTTCGTACAGTACCCGATCCCAGAGGCTTCCCGGAGCACTCGCGCGTCTTAGGTGGTGAAAGGGAGGCGAGGAAAGCATCGATGCTTTGTGTAAACACACATGGAACAAATGCTTAACCTTTCTGGCTCACTTTGTTTGCCTTAAAGGGCACTCTAATAATGAAAGCAGGGACAGCTAACCGGCCGGGGAAGAAAGATGAGCGAGATGGAACGAGGATCACTTAAGTAATACCTGCAAAAGGTTGCACAGGGTGCCTTTCTTCTTTCTCTAGCAATTCAGATAAAGAAGAACGAACTATTAACTACAGTTTTTTCTAAAAAAATAAAAAAAATAGTACCTGTATCTACTTTCTTTTTGTTATAATCGTAGGCAGGAAAAACGGGAAGCTTCTTTCTGTTCTTGGCGCGGACGTGCGATGCCGAACCGCTGGCTCTCCATTTCTCCAACGCTTCATTCACACACAATCGAAAAAACACACACGCTTCATTCACACGTACGGCACGGATGACTAAAGAGGCCATGACGCGTCAACTAACTCATGAACACTCATGACTCATCATGTACCTCCCAATTAGAGAAGCATACGTGCAGGCACGATCGATCGATCGTGTGTCACATGACCAGATTTGCATTCACGGCCATCACCTGTGTTTCCCACTAATCACATTCATATATGCACCGTCCGATCCTGTTGTTCCGGGCGTTCTAGCTGCACTGCACGCAGACAAACATTGTTGGAGTAGGCAGATAAGTACGTCGTCATTGCACTGATACACATCAGATAGCGACGTCACTTGATGTACAGCAAATACTTCCATGCCCGAATTTTGCATTTGTTCTTTTGCAATGCATGATGGTCCCGTTCCTTGGAAATTAGATTGTGTGGACCAGAAATACTTTTATCCTCAGGTGCTCTCCAGGCGACACGAATATGTATCAGATTGTCTCAGCAGAGGATATAAGGGTACTAACAAGGATCAGGGGACATCAATTAGACCATTTGCGAGATTTTGGCAAAAGGGAAAGAGAAATATTTCATCTTTCAAGAGACGAAAGGTGAAAGATAAATAGGGTAAAGCATGTCCAACATTGGCAAAGAAGAATCGCGTGCCATTCTTGATCAAGAGAAAATGTAGTTTATGCAACTACCGCTGGTCCTGGAAAAAGCAGCCACACAACTCCTTTGCTTAGAACATACGTGCTGCTGTCTGCTCATGGCATCGAGTGCTCTCTCAACCAGTCAACACCCACCTCACATTTGTATTCTGTGCGATAAAAAAAAAAAACCTTCTTCAGTGCGTGCATTGCCCCAAATATTTAATCTCAATAACAGATTACGCCATTAACCTCGCCACTGAAAAAAGATTAAAAAAGACAAATATGCAGTCGACCTACCAAATCAGCGATCACTACATAAGTCTATAATTAAAAAAATACCTAAATATTTATTCCAGAGGTACGAGATTTCGTTTGATGATCCAATACATTCGCACTTCTTGATGATCAAATGCAGTACTATGTCTGTTCTTGTGTCGCTTTCATGGAAATCTGAACAGCTCTCATGTTCAGACCCCTGAAATCGAAGGCGTGCTGCTGTTCGAATTAGGTATAACAAAAAAGCGACTCCGTTGTTTCTTTGTCACAGTCAGAGATAGTTCGGTAGACCTAAAATATTAATGCATACAGTTGACACTGCTACTGCAGCTGCTAGTCGTTGAAACAAAGTTCCGTGACGCCTGGAAATGCGAAGCTTGGTCGTTTTTCTGTTCATAATTAACCTGACGCAACTAGAAAAAAAGAATATGCCAAACTGACGTGATCAGTTAATTTGACTGCGCCTCATCCAAAATAATGGATTTGTCTGAAGACACGAACACATAGCACCCAAAGCCAAAAACTTTATATGAAGTAATTAAGCTGGAGAGAATTTTCTTAACATATTTTCGTCCTGAGACTTCCATTACTCTGCCAGCTTTTGCTTCTTGACTTGCAAATGTCACTTCAGTTGTAACACCTTCAAGAATATGTCAAGATACTCCATAGGTTCTTGTAGGGAGATCACTTTCAGTCAGTCTACCATGACCAACGTTTTGCTTAGGCGGCTCCCACGAACACTTCATGGTATTACCACCAAAAAAAAAAACTCACTTTGCACCGTTTGAAAGTTCACATCACCATTGCAACCACAATCATAACTCAGAAGAGAGAAATTCCGTAAGAGAAGCTTAAACTTTGTCCCATGGATGTTTTCAACGCAAAGTAGATTGTTTTCTCTCCCCGAACAGATATAAACACGATCTTCTCGCACTGATATAAGCAATAAACTGAAGAATTGTTTCTCTTCATGATAAGTGTGATCGTTCCACACGGACTGAAAAAACAACATTCTAATGCCCAAATTCTAACTTTTCAGCTGGAAAAGAATTAAAGAAGACATGGAAGTGCGCGATGATCGTTCTGCTCCATATATTGTTGTTATTATTATTTATTACTTGATGTTATTTTGTCCATGGTCACATAGTACGTGGAGAAGTTCTCTTCGAGGAATTCGCACGAGTGGAGAGTCCCTATGTGGGGAAGCGAATTATACGAGACCCGGTCTCATGCATGTGGGATTGAAAGTTTGAGACTCTATTCATAGCATGACACGTGGCATAAATTACCAACAGGATGAATGAAAAAAATTATGAATAAAAAAATAACATAAAAAATAAAATACTTGATCATGATTGAGAATAGGGTCTAAATCTCATATGAAACCCAGTCTCATATATTCTTTTTTTTCCCCTATATGGGCACCCAAGTGTGAGGAGCCAGTGCATTTTAAAAAAAATTGTGAGGAGCCAGTGGGGCACTAGGCCCAGCAGCGGCCAATCAAAATCGAAGCCCAACACTATTGTCGTCTAGCTCCATCCAAGCGAACAGGCACAGGCCCAGATTCAACAGCATAATTAGTGCGCAAGAATAAAAATAAACAGATCAGCCCAAACAAATGAAGCCATTAGTTTTTTGTGAAGGTTCTAAAAAAAATTAGTTTTTTGTGAAGGAATTTTTTTCCAAATGCGAGGAAAAATGAGGCCGGCCATTAGTTAAGCACAACAACGTGAAAAGGAAAGAAGGCGGCAAGGCCACCAGTTAAAACAGGCCGCCATTTCGCAAAAAAAAAAAAAAAAAAAAGTTAAAACAGGCCGCCGGCCAGGTATGTGAACCCACAAAAGGAAGGATAACAAAACTGGGTCGCACAGCCCAGTAACAGCCCAGGCGTAGGCCCATCTTCGCATAACAGTTTTTTCGAACCAATGATCACCGGATAATTATCTTTAAAAAAAACAGTTGGATTCCAAGAAAACCAACGCTGCAATGAACTGTGATTCTACTTTGCCGCTGTAGCAAGAAATTCCCAAGTCAAGGTCTGCGGCAACTCCAATTCCCGGGCATGCAACACCATTAGCTGATGGATCAATGTGGATGTGCTTCTCTGTATTAGCCACGATGGTGCAACGGATGCTCTGCTAATCTGCTTCCCGGGTGGACTTGTGCATCTGTCTCCCACTTCGCCAGACGCCGTCTGCAGTTCTACTCTACCTCGCACGGTCGTCGGTGCTGCTCGACGCCGAGGACGCAGACGGAAAGAGATGAGAGACCAGCTGCAAGGTGACAGCACAACAGATCAAGAAATCCACAACTTTTTTGATTCAAAGCAGACTTCCAAACAGGACTTTCGATCTGACCCCAAACAGTGGGAACATGTTGACAACACAATGTAAAATGGCAAATGTCATTATTGACTCTTTATATATATAAAAAAAAAGAGTACTGCCATGGAATATTAGAAGTGTTGACACCATAATTTCTGCGGTGATCCTCTGTTACTCTGCATTGCGTTGTCAGAATTACATCTTGAGTTTAATTGTAAGAGCTCTATGTAACTACTAGCCGGACTTTGTTGAAACGGGATTAACCGTATAGACTTAGAAACTTTCATTAGACCCATTAGTTGCAATAAATTTTGTTGGAGACTATCAAAATGACTCGCTCAGATTGTTCTTCCATGGTGGTTCTTTCACCGTCTGCAGCAAGTGTGTTCATGATGTTCAGATTGTGTATGTGAGATAGCACGTTGTTTAAGTGAGATCACAACTTTCTGTGCTTGGTAAGGAGTCGATGAATTGGAAAGCATCGTAAGATATTATGTCTACGATTCTCGAAGTATGACAACGAGATTTCCCTGAAGGTTGTATGTATGTAAGGCGCAGAAGGCCAGAATTGGTGTCAATTTTCGAACAAAGTGACAAATTTTTCAGAAGAAAAAATGAAAATGTAGCTATCAAATATTAATAAGGAGATGGACTGAATGAAGGCTATGACCGTGCCGGCCATTTTTTAAATTGTTTCAGTCTTATATTTGGGAGCTAAGCTATACTAGTAGAATTGTAGAAACCTACCTTACTCGAACTCAAGTAATGTCTTCAGTTGGAGTGTGTCACATTAATTCAGGGTTTCACACTGAACTGAAGATAGTTAGGCAGGGTATGAGTTATATTTTGAAAATCGTGAGAGGTGATGCATTACCTGCCATGACTTGAAATCAACTAAAAAACCAAATAGTCAAACAAACTTTGGTTTTCGTTGTCCTTTTCGATCTTTGTCCTACGCCCCTCAAATATGGGGACCCATCCCCTGCGAGTACTCAGCAGGACATTGCCAAACACCACATATCATATATGCGAAATATGTTTGCTCGGTCCATTAATTATTGTACTTTCGACTATATTATTGTGACCTAGTTCTGTTTGGTCCGGTAGATCGACCCACTGTCAATTTAGATATCTACCCATCCTGCAACACTTTGAAACGACTAGGCTCATTTGAGGAGCTTTATTTCAGGTATTTATAACCTTAGATGCATTTATCTTTCATGTTTGTTGTACAGACACACAGTGCATTTTGCTTGACTACTGTTCATTGAAAGAGCAAACACTGATAGTACATTTGCATATGAATTGGACATGCTAACACGTCAATAATCATGTCTGAGCATGGATGGATCTGAGTGGGATCATTGCCCTACTTTTCCATTTTGCAACCACGAGACATGTGTACGCCACGCTATAAATTACGCGGGAATGCACGAATTTGCTTTGACCTTGAAAGAGAAATAATAACGCATTTTTTTTTTGGCTATATGTTATGACGCTGTGTCGGTTGCCCGCAACTTTCACACAGATCCTGCAAGTTGAAATAATACAAAAGTACGCATCAGATGAGTAAAGAAACAGAGTGAGTATGTGGATGCCGGTGAAACCCAAAAGATAACACGGAAAGGGAAAAGGTTGGCGGTGACATCCATGTGTTTGACTGTATATAGAGCACGACGTTGGCAAAAGGAATATTCTGCTGCATACAACTTGCATAATCATTTACCGCTGTAAATTTTTATACAAGTTTTGCAATGCGTGGGCAAGCTTTATACAGTGAATTGGAGGGGACAAAATATTCCTTTAGAAGAGTGAGGTGGAGAATTTTAGATAAAACATAGTAATACTGTATCACCGTTTCAGGATAATTGTCATTCTAACTTGGGTGTCGGTACATAGAAATGATGACAAATACTTACGGAGACAATAGCAAAATACTAACATGAATCTAGTGTAATATAGGGCGTGCTTGGATTCCCACCACACTTTACCACGCCACCACTTCCTTCGCCACAAGGTGTGGCGCCAGAAATCGGCGCCACACTCGTGGCCGCCACCGCATGCAAATTTAACCTGCAGAAGCTTTGGCTGCCGCTCCACCAAACAGCAGCCTTCATCACGTGGCTGCCACAGCGTGGCGTGGCTGCTGGTGGCGCCGAACCAAGCACGCCCATAGCATTATTAACAAAAGAATCATGTAGTGATAGAAATTGTAGAGATTGGTTCTTGTAGGATTCCATTCCTCTTTTACTAGGACTATGAACTGCATGCTTTAAGTAGCACTAATGGCTTACCCAAAACTGGAGATGTTTTATTTGTAGGTATTGGTAGTACTTTAAGTCCTGCAATAGCTTGACCATATTACTACTATTTTATTTTAGGACCACTTTAAGAGCGTCTTCAAAGGTTAACTATTAGCTTGCTTTTATAATTGTTTATTAGAGAAAAAAAGAGAAAGCTGCTAAACAATAAAACTTAAACATAGACTTCACATCTCATCAATCTTTTACAAGAGCTGGCTACTAGCTTTTAGCTAACCATATCATTACAGATGCTATAATAAATCTACAATCCACATAAAAAATCTGCTCACTACCCTCCCCCAGTTGTTCCTCGTAAGAATCTCCTCGCTAGTGGGGAAAAAAAACATACTAGTATTGCTCCATCGTTTTCTCGAGATCTATGTCTCGTGGAGTTAAAACGGAAATACTATTTTGGTTAGTGAGTCATTTATTCCGATGCCTAATTGGCCACGCTTTAATTGCTTCTTCCGGCAGTAAGAACGTACTGGCACCGTTACAGCAGCCACGGTTTCTCTTGAACGGGTATAGCTAGCAGTAGGCCCCCAGCCCTCTCCACGCCACACATCAAAAACACGCGCAGCACCGGAGCGGCAGGCAAAGCCGACGACAGAGCGAGACGAGAGAGAGCAGTGCCACCGCATCGAGAGAGCGAGCGGCCGCCTAACTGCGCCGTTCCCCACCGCGCCGCATCCGTGGTCAAATACGGCACTCGGATGCTCCCTCTGCTTCCACTCTCGCGTCCACACTGATTCATTCCCCTGATCTCACGAGCGGGGTTGCTTCTGCCTCTGGGTGGTAGAGCAGCAGCAAGCAGGCGAGAGCTTGGCTGCTGGAAGGAGGAGGGGAGGAGATGAAGGCGGTGGAGCGCGCCAAGCTGGTGCGGAGCCTGCGGCAGGAGTCGCGGCGCCTGCGCCTGCTCGTCCTCGTCATCGGCTTCTTCCTCGTCACCCTCACCTTCGTCGTCGTCTCCAAGCCCGACGCGCTCCTCTTCAACCGTACGCCGCCCTCCGCCGCCATTTCCCTTCTTCTCCTCTCTTCTCCCCTTGGATTCTCTTTGAACGGGCAGTGCTGACCAGAGCGTGCGCTGGCTCGTTACAGTGAACGGCAGGCTGTCGGTGGACCAGGCGCCGCGCTCGCTCCTGATCCGCCAGCGGGTGGACGCCGACGACGCCGCGGCGTCCCGGAGATCCGCCGACACTCTCGCCGCCGCCGCGGCCGAGGATCCCAAGGTGGTCGATGACGACGACGCCGGCGCCGCTGAAGCCAACGCCAAAGGTGATAACTTTCTGCTCATTGCTATTTGCTAGTACTAAATTATCTACTCCCCGGTCAGCAAATCTTGTTTAATAGCGCACTTGACTTGCTAATCTTGGAATTCTTCGAATGAAATGATGTCAAATGTCACGGTACTGACCCGTCTCGTCTCGTCTCCTTACTGACAGGGACCAGTGCGGAGGAGGAGAAGCGGGTGCTCACGAGCGAGCCCGAGCAGGGCAGGCGGGAGGAGGAGGAGGCCACCGCATCTGAGCAGTTAGGTGAGCCGTCCCCTTCCGATCCGTCAATAATTTCGTTGTCCAGCTCCGGGCTCCGATGCCCGCCCAGCTCGGATTCGAATCACGGACCCGAGATCACGAGAGATTTGGGCGCTTTCACAGAGATTGATGCCTGCTTTACCTGTGAACCTTTGGCGGTGGCATCTTGTGCTTTGTAGGTGGGGAAGCCGAAGAAGAGGGGAGGAAAGGCGAGGCGGTGGAGGAGGGGCATCAAGAGCATCACCACAAGGTGACCCTCCCAACCGTTTCCAACTATACCATCCGCGATGCCGCGGACGATAATGACAATGGCAAGCAAGAAGGTAGGAGACTCTGACGAGATGTTTCTATTTATTGCATCTTTGCCATACCGCCTTGTGTTTCTTAATCTAGATTGGCGTGACCGTTTTGCTAACGAACAATGCTGGTACTGACTTGTTCATGGTTGGCTTTGTGGTCCTGATGGTGTTAGCAGATGGCAAAACGGATGCTGATCAGAGCAATGCCGGGGAGGGATATCAGCAATCAGGTTAGTACTTTAGAGTTCAGATTAAGAAAAAAATTGTGACAGGAGACCAATGTACAATTCTGAACCTAGTTGTACAGTTTGTAGGATTGCTTCATGAATCACTTAATATTGACACTTCGTAGTTGCACAGTTTGTAGGATTGTGATCCTTAAATCAGTTTGATACACTAATATTTTTTTGCAAATTGACAAGTGAGGATGCTAGAAAATGTGTCTTGTTTTATGTCTTCTGTTCCAATGACGATTATCTTATCCATTGTGCAGCTATCGATAATATGGCGTGGGACAAACCGCTGTGTGACTTCTCAAATTTCAGAGCAAATGTCTGTGAGATGCGAGGCAACATTAGGATACACCCGAATGCCAGTTCAATCATGTACATGGAACCTGCAGGTTCAAAGAGAGCCGAGCAATGGAAACTTAAGCCATACCCTCGCAAAGGTGATGAACTGTGCCTCGGCAAACTAACAGAGCTGACGGTCAAGTCCAGCAAAGTGGCACCTGAGTGTACCAAGTACCATGATGTACCTGCTGTGATCTTTGCACTGACTGGATACACCGGAAATTTATTCCATGACTTCACCGATGTGCTCGTGCCTCTTTTCACGACTGCAAGTGAGTTCAATGGTGAAGTTCAGTTCCTGATCACAGACATGGCTATTTGGTGGACAAGGAAGTATGCTGTGGTGTTTGAGAAGCTAACTAAGTATCCCTTGATTGATTTCAACAAGGACGACCAAGTACATTGCTTCAAGCATGCCATTGTCGGCCTTCATGCTTACATGGAGTTCACAATTGACCCGTTAAAGGCTCCACACAATTACACAATGGTGGACTTCAACAGGTTCATGCGCAGGACCTACTCATTGCCCAGGGATTCATTGAGTGCACTGGGTGAGATCCCCAAGGCCAAACCGAGATTGCTCATTATCTCCAGGCAGAAGACAAGAATGTTCCTCAATCTGAATGAAATTGTGGCAATGGCCGAGGAGATAGGCTACGAGGTGGTGGTTGAAGAGGCCAATGTGAACTCTAATGTCGCCCAGTTTGCCAAGGTGGTGAATTCCGTTGATGTGATGATGGGTGTTCATGGTGCTGGGCTCACAAACTGTGTGTTCCTTCCTCACAATGCCATACTGATCCAGATTGTACCCTGGGGCGCCATAGATGGGATATGCCGAGTTGATTTTGGCAACCCATCAGAGCAAATGGGGCTGCGCTACAAGCATTACAGCATTGGTGTGCACGAGAGCAGTCTCACAGAGCAATACCCCTTGGATCACGAGATCTTCAAAAACCCGCTTGCGTTCCACAAGAACGGGTTCGAGTTTGTCAGGCAGACCTTCATGGATACGCAGAACGTACGGCTTGATTGCAACAGGTTCAAGCATGTGCTTCTGGAGGCCCTTGATCAGTTGAACCAATAAAGACCGCTGAGTTTATTCTGCACGGGGCAATGTACTAAACAAATTTTGGATTAATCATTCTTCTCATTGTAAAATTCTTGATCATCGTCCTCTGATTTCGTAAGCAGGAGAAAATTAATCATGTGTCTAAATGTAGGAAGTGCAGTCGCCACATGGATCGAAAATTCAAGTATCCATGAATTGTTAGGTTATTTTCTTTATTGGATATAGAAAAAGATGTCTCCTTTTTTATCTTCTTTTTTTTGTTAGTTGTTGTACTTTTGACAGTCATATTATTGGCAAGATAAATATCAGTTCATTCATAAGCTGCTATTACATTCAGGCTGTTTGGTTGGAGGTTTTGCAGCCGGCTGCAGCTGCAGCTACAGTGTTCGCAGTTATTTCTCCAACAGCAGTTACAGTGTTCGCAGTTATTTCTCTAACAGCAGCTACAGTAAACAGCAGCAGCAGCCTCCAACCGAACAGACTCATTGTAGTAGTGGCAAGTAGAATGTTCCAGGCCGGACAACATGGACATCAACTACAGCACCAATAGGGATGGATTTTGTGGAGAGCGCCATTTGGTGCTGTCGGATTCATTATGATTGTTTGCCACTTTCTGGTTCTTGAGCTACAAGAAAGGCAATGGTTGTTTTACATAGGTGTCAGGTGTGGAGTTGGACGTGTTGAAATGTCCTACGTTTTGAACCTGCGCACTACTAACTAGGAGCTAAGTACATCTGGATGTTGATAACCCACACCGACTGAGAAGTTGACTGCTAGGGAGGAACAATTTGGTGAGAGTAGCATCATTTTTTCCCGGTGTAAAAAGCTCTGAAGACAATCGACAGAGTTTGCTTTTGGAAGAAGCAGATTTGTTGAACATCCAATTTTTTAACAGCCCGTTACTGAACGTGCTGCATATTACCCTCTGCCTGTTTAATTCCATCTTTTACCCGCATCACATGTGCCTACGCGCGTAGTCATCATGAATGGCGGTGAGGGATCCATGCTGCGACAGCACGCCCCACTCAATTGCATCTAGTAGAAAAGAAAACCCAGTTTGGATCCAGGAAAAGAAGCTTATTCTCGCATCTGTTCTAAGCAACGTTGCCTGCCTGCACCTAGCAGGAATAAGCCTGTAAATTTCCTTGCCGTTCTCGCAAAAGAAAAGGAGGATCGGATCTCACAAAAGAAGAGGCAGGGGCACATGTGGTGCACATGAAGGTCGTGACTGTCCAGATTAAGCCTTCCCATATTTCGCGCCAGCTCACATGAGTTTACTCTGCCAACCTATGCCAAACCATCAGGACGCAGCGTGTGTCGGTTGATATAAAAATCGCATGGAAATCAGAAGAAAACTCGGCTGTGATGTATGCATTCATGTTTTGTTGTGCCCCCCAAAAAAATTCAACTCGTTGAAATCCTGTCTAAGGTTAGGGGTATGACTGACTTTGATGGACTGATAGAGCCCGGAGGATTGGCCGACGTGTTACGCTTTGTTGCAACGGGCTGTAGGGGGTTAGGTGCGATTTTGGTTGTTTAATCTTTGCCAACTTTGTTGGGAATAAGGGTATATTATCGTGTCAATACGATGAAAACGCACACGTTCATCCCTTTTTCTTTACGGCAACTTTTTTTTTTGAGATTACACAGTACAACTCAGACACTCACAACGCACGCACACTCACCCCTATGAACACACGTACGCAAACCCTACCCCTATGAGCATCTTCGACGACTGAGCCGGCAAATCTAGAGATACGAAGTCACCACTGGCGCCTCGCTGTCGACGGGAGCGTCGCCTACCACTGAAAGCACAAATGCCGTTAAATCCTTGAAAATTCGCTCCCACGGGGAGTCGAACCCAGGACCTGAAACTTGAGTAGGATAGTATATCTTTAATAAGAATTGTGGCCTGTGATACTTGTTAATATATATATATATTTTTTGCGATGAACAAGACTTGTTAATATTAATCTGTGTCAGCAGTGTGTGGGGTACAGACTTGCTCATTCTTTTTTCTTTTGGAACCACTCAAGTTGATCAAGAAAGCGTGCCAAAGTACAACCCATAAGCATGGAACCTCTCTTTGTGATCGAAAAGGTGATTGTAATGGGGCCATTTCCTTTATAAATTTCTTTTTATCGAACACTATAGAGTTTTGCGTCCTTGCATAAAAAACAAGTGATGGTAAGGGAACATTGCTTGGCCAAAACTCCTCCTGGTTTAATTACAACTTTAAGCAAACTAACCGTAACTCACATATTTATGTTTTTTGTGGTGGAACCAAGCCATCGACATTCAAAGTATCCGACCTAGTATGAGTGTTGAACTTATGGCTAATTATTCTTTCATTGTGAGGCAACATTCCCGGCAACAGCGATGCAACTATGACGACTTCGTGAATCTCAAAATCGCGCGCGCTTGTGTGTGTGTGAGGGTATGCGTGTATTGTCTTGCCTAACAAAAAAATAACTTTACACGGTGTACTTCTCTTTGATGGCGCAGAGTGATTCATCTAAGAAAACCTAGTGGGCTGGTACAAATAGCTTTTGTATTCTAGACGGGTATTCGGGCCCAACTATAATCAAGAGTCAGACAGATCGGCCACAAGCGCTCAGGCCTCCTTTAGCAAAGTGAATTCTTCTCGGCCTACGTACTGGCTTTTGCTTGTATCTCTTATTAACAGGCCATGCATTGCACATTTCAAAACTTCCATAATACTGTACTGCGGCTACTGCCTGATACGCTGCAGTTGACTAGCACCAAGATGTCCATAAAATGATGCTGAGTCAGAGACTCAAGAATTATGCATCGCCATCTAAAAAAAAGAGTTATGCATCGCCCGAGTTCAGGTCTTAGTTTTTGATACAACTTGCATCGATCTTTCACGTGGTGATCCTTTCAGCATGCATCACTCCCAACAAGCTAAGTCCTACAACCAAGAGTTGGATGGTTCGAAGAAACTGCTCTCCACGAGAGTATATAAAAAAACAACATCTAATTTACCTTTACGCAAGCTATTTTCTGATTGCGGTTTTAGGTGCTAGTATTACTGCTTGAAGAGACAATGCAGAACTTCCAGATAGTGAGCATGCATGTTGATGTAGAGCATAACCTTCTATTAATTTAGCCATGCTTCCAGATGTTACCGTCGTGTGTGAGCAAAACTTTTGTAATAAGCTAGAATAGGCAGCTTGTGGTAACATAGAGACCGGAAGCAATTTCAAATTTCTAAAACCAAAATCTAATTTACCGCGGAGAGGAAGCAATAATAGACGATGAGGCTTATTGATAACTAACCCAGCTGCCTTGGAGCAAACAAGAGGTAAAAGATAAGTACGCACTTTACATTTCTCTATTAAAATGGTACTCGTACTTGTCAAAGCATCATCTGCCCACCCAAGCATCCAAAAGCAGTCACGTGATGATACAAGTGGCCATGCCGCCGCCTCCGGATTCCCACCGCACGCACGCTCGCTCGCACGCCGCGCCGAGCTGTCGCCGGTTCGATCGCGTGACGACGCACGTCCAGGCATGCATGCGTGCAGAATCGCAGATCCAATGCTGCAAGTAAACAAAACGGTTGCCAGGTCCTCATCATGCGAGTAAACCTTAAGCCAAGCTGATTAATACTATATTTTGTATTCCTACATGTTAATTCTCTATTTCTACGCGGGTTTGATCAGGCCAAAGAATGCTAATTTGTGCGCAAGTGGGCGGGGTGTAACTCCGGGTTGACATGTTCCCCGTATCTGCGGCTACTACTTGGACTCATAAATCTCGATTGTTTAGTCTCTTTAAGTCGGTACGACATGCTCTTGATATATGGATCACATGTAAACAACAACTCGCCTGGCACTGACAAGGTCGGGGCAGGCACGCACGACCTGGCTATTGACGGTTAGTTAAGTTTCTTTTCTGGCGGCAAGTTGACGGCGAAATCTAGTAACGTCGAGGTTCCTGCGTAATCTCGCAAAGCGAAAACGTGACAAACTTGTGGACTTGGTCTTGCCGCGGTTCCGAAAGACAGCTTTTCAAAGCCACTGCTCGAGTGAAAGACACAACTTGTAGGCTTGTAATTTCGAAAGTTGATGTTTTTTTCCCAAAAAAGAGAATTTCATTAAAGCAGGTTACATCTTCTTATTACAAAAGCAAGCCAAACAACTTCAACTCGAGGGATGGGAGACAAATAACTTAAAAAATTTGTAAATTTCACCATCTAGGATCACCATCCTACATGGATATGTCATAGACGAAAATTTCGATCTAAACGGCCATCTCACTATCCACCACCGTCATGTCCATCTTCGACGGGAGAAAACTAAAACTCATCACTCTCGAACGTTAATGTTTGAAGGTACATAACATCATTGGTCGAGAGTTCATTTATTTTTGTGTCCACACATTTTATGTAAATTATTCTGCCAAAATAAATGTAAACAAACCAGGTTAACTGTTTTAAGCGTGTTGTCCCTTCTTTAGAGCCCTTGCAAAACATAACAGGAAAACGTTGCGCTGCCGGCAGCAGCGTCCTAATACTGAAATGTCATCGCGGCGTCAATGTAGCTAGCTATCTAGCTTCAAGTTCAGTCGAATTCGCCAAAGCAAATTCAGGTATAATCACTAATGAGCTTGCGTTATGCAATATAGCCCATGGGAGCATATGATGGACAGGCCAAGACGAATAAGAAATGATCTTTGTTAGGAACTGGAACGACAAGGACAATAGCTTTCTTGAAATGGAATGTTTTTTGCCGAACAAATTCTTAAAATGGAATGTCTTTAGTTGGGTCTCTCACCAAACAGATCCCACCGGTCTTTTGCATTACAATCAGGTCCTTTTCTTTTTAGATAACCAAAAGGTTTTGTTATCCTATAACACCATTCCGCGGAACCATCCCCATACCACAACACTTTTCAGGAGGATATACGAGAGCCGCAAAAATCACGTGGTTAATTTTACTGAGCATCCTAGAACACTTTAAATTTATTTATTTATTTCTGGGTTAAACACATGAAGACATTTAAGATTGAGAGTAGTTTTAAGCATTCTAGTCTCCAGTTACATTTGAATTTGATGAGTGAGGGGTGAGCACAGCCTGCCTGCACGTCAATGATTGTATCGATAATCCTTTGCTTGTCCATTCCGGTAGACATGGAGGTGGAATCCTTAAAAGATACTCCTTGTTTAGATTCGAAGTTTTCATACATTATGAAGTAACACACATATCTGACTTTTGAGCATCGTTGTATAGGTGTCTAACTTTTGAGGGGGTCCAGAATCTGAGACTGGGCGAAATCTGGCAAACTAAATTGCCATTGAAAGTAAATAATTTTCTGTGGTTGGTGCACTATAACAGAATTCCATGTGGGGAACAGCTGAAAAAGAAGAAATGGAAAGGTGACGATAGATGCAAGCTGTGCAGGCAACTAGAGACAACTGACCACATTATGTTTCAGTGCCCACTGGCTGTATATGCCTGGTGTTACATCTCAGAGAAAATGGGCTGGAACATGAGACCAACTAACCTTTCTTCCTTTACTCAAAATTGTCTAAACCCAGCAGGCAGTAGAGTGAACAAGTTCCTCCTGTTCATGCTGGGCACTTTATGTTGGTCGCTTTGGCTAACCAGGAACGAGTGGGTATTTAGAGACAAGCTGATCACGAACCCATCTGCTGTTATACACAGGTGCCTGGCGTTCATGCGTCGATGGAAGGGTCTGAGCAAAGAGGAAGATTGTGAGGAAATTGAGAAGCTAACGAAGAAGTTAAGTCGACAAGTCGAGGTTCAAGAGGCCCCCGTGCCTACGACGGGAGTAGGATAGGCTGTTATCATGGGTTCCTTGATTCATGTACTGAAAACTGCATGTGATCTCCTTGTTGCAATTCTGTAAGTCGTTGTTTTGGGTAGTGTCAAGTAGTCTGTTAGAGAGTGGGTTCTCTGGTGCTTTTCAGTTTGTCTATTTAGGCGTTTAGGCCTTGTAAACTGTCATGATCATGCTCTGTAATCTGGTAACCCCAGAAAAACGCTATGCGCTTTCAATAAAGCGGGGCTAAGGCCTTTCATCTAAAAAAAANACACATGTAGATTGGAAGATCAGGTTCAGGTGCCCAATTCACATTGAGATTTATGGTTTATTGGTCCCACAGAAGTACTCATCTGATGTAGCCTTTGGCACTTAATAATACTAATGATACCGTAACACGAATAAGGAATCCGTATATTTTGTTCCATGGGCAATTTGATCAGCTACGGGCGGCCCTTGAAAGGCTTATCGTGTTGACCTGAAGAAATGGTCCATCCCCTGGTGCGTCCCTAAGACGTGCAATCCTATCACGTATCATCACTTTAATTAGACCCATATAATAAACAAAAGAAAACGATGGAAGCTGTGCACATTAAAGAAACATTAAGCATCAGAGCAGATCAGATGTCACTATTAACAAACATAACGGTCAAGTACTGATGAGCTGGGGCGCCCCTGTCGTTGTTTCCGGCCACCAAAAGTAAAGCTTGGCAATGCACGCAATTGCAGGGTTTGCATTGAGAATAGTTTGATGTTTTGTTTTGTTTCTAAAGAACGTTGTTTGATGGGTCTGATGCAACGACTAATAGGCACGGGGAAGTCCGTAAACACACGTGTGCGCCTACAAATCGTACCTTGTTACACTAGCCATATTTTTCCACACTTATCCTTTGTGTTTCCAAGGTCAAAAAAAAAATGTTGAAGTTGATGGGGTGTATTACAGGTGCAGTTGCGCTTTAAAAGTATCAAAGCCTAAACACATACGAAGGCTATATCGCTATAGTTTCATTTCAAATATGGTGCAATGCTTGAACAGAGTATAATTCACATGGCTAGGTTATTTATGAGGGAGCCTATTCGTTTAGATAGGGATGATCGTATGTATTAATTATTACGAATATATTAACGGTATATAAATATATTAATGAGCACAGTAGAGTATTATGAATATATTTTCAATTGTACACTACCGTGTGCTCATCGATGACGCCAGCAGTGTCTCAGCCAGCCTCAATAATCAAGATCTTATGAGTGTGTGCTTTGCATTCAATATTTGATATATTATAGTGATAAATAAATCTAATTTTTAATGATAAATTTATTCCATCAAGAAATAGAACATCATTTTTTTGCACTAGATATCCCAACTTCATTCAACTAAAATCTTTTATGTATTATCAATAAGAGAACCCTTAGCAGCATTATCTCAATGCCCAGCCAGTAGCATCCGGAACAGGATGTAGACAAATCTCCAGAGTGCGAAAGTGAGGCTCTCTTCAAACCCGGACGGCTTTAATGACAGCAAGTACTCAATAATGGACAATATCCCAACGGACATGGATACAGCGGCGTAAAGAACTTTCAAGACAGTCACCGTTGGGTGATTGGGTGCTTTTCACTTCATGGTCCAGCCACATCTCCCCCTTGGAGTGCTAAAACTACTCCCTAATCCGGAAACCTAGGTAGGATTAGCCTTTAGGACAGCTGCAACAGTGTCGGTAAGTGTGCGAGTCGTCGCTGTTTCGAGACGGACGGATGGATGGGCCAACCAACCAAAGGTCTTGGACGCGGCTGCTCCGCTCGGCTTGGGTCGCTTTCAATGTGCTGCTCTCGCTCGAGCAGTCTTCCCTTCGTCTTCCTCTGCTTCGTGAGGAGAGGAGCTTCTTCTTGTCGCCGGGTCAACCACACTACCATTTCAACGGACCCGTCTGCTGTTTGTTTGCCCTGTTCAACAACAGCGACGAGCAACTAGTGCTCCCGCACCCTTCCTCCATTTCCTTGTTTTGTCCCTAGACTAGCGGTATATAGGCTCTCACTTTCGAGATAATTCATTTCCCCTGTCCTCAAGGACAAGAACCAACCGGGGTGAAGGCAAGGAGAGAGAGAGAGAGGTCAGGGAAGAGAGGGAGGGAGAAGGAGAAGGAGGAGGAGAAGGAGAGGAGAGGCCATGAAGTCGAATCGGAACCTGTCGAGAGGGGAGGGGAGGAGGCTGGGGAATGTGGCTCTGATAGCCTTCATGCTCGGCTCCCTCCTCCTGCTCTCCCTCATCAGGGCCAGGTTCTCCCCGATCGGTAAGCTCCGGCAATTCTTTTTTCTCTTTCGATTCTGCGTGTCAGTTTAATTTGTGATTTTGGCCGTGGCGTTGGGTTGGTTCGCTGATTTTGAGGCTGCCGTGGGGTGCAGGCAAGACGGAGGAGGCCATCAAAGCAGAGGAGCAGCAGGCAATGAGGAAGGAGAGCGTCAAGATGGAGACCGCCGAAGAGGCTGCAGCTTCAGCTGGTAATATTCTCTGCTCTTGCTAGCATCAATTTCCCAAGGGAGGTTGCTGCAAATCCTTTCCCATTTCCGTTCGAGAGCAAGTAGTTGCTCAAAAATCTCTAGGCAATTTCTTGAAATTCGGGCAAAAGAACGCGTAGATGTCCGGCAAGTTGTTCAGATCTGACCAATTCGAGCTGACTTTTTCTTCATGTGCAGCAGAGGAGGAGGAAGAGGAGACTCCGTCTAAGCCCACCGACACCTCGGGGACCGGCGGCGGCGGCGGCGCCGTGAGCAGCAGCAGCTCGTCCGTTGCTGCGGAGAAAAGTGCCGAGCAGCATCCGACGCGGGGCAAGCCGGTGTGCTACGAGTCGAGCCGTCGGTCGGACACGTGCGAGGCCGCCGGCGACGTGCGCGTGCAGGGCCGCGCGCAGACCGTGTACGTGGGCCACCTGGACCGGGAGTGGAAGGTGAAGCCGTACCCTCGGAAGAACGACGCGTTCGCGCTGTCCCACGTCAAGGAGTGGACGCTCCGGCCGCTGCCGCCCTCGGCCTCCGACGACGCGCCTAGGTGCACGGTGAACAGCTCGGCCACGGCGTTCGTGCTGTCGACGGGCGGGTTCACGGGCAACCTGTTCCACGACTACACGGACGTGCTGATCCCGGCGTTCGTGACGGCGCGGCGCTTCGCCGGGGAGGTGCAGTTCCTGGTGAGCAGCCACAAGTCGTGGTGGACGTCCAAGTACCTGCAGATCTTCCAGCAGCTGAGCCGGCACGAGGTGGTGGACGCCGACGCGGACGACGAGGTGCGGTGCTACGGGTCCGTGGTGGTGGGCCCGACCTTCCACCGCGAGCTGGGCGTGGACGCGTCCTCCCCGGGGACGCCGGGGGGCATGCCGGAGTTCCGCGCCATGCTGCGGGCCGCGTTCGGGCTGGAGCGGGCGGCCGCGGAGCCCAGCGGCGACCGGTGGGACATCCGGCGCCGGCCGCGCCTGCTCATCATCTCGCGGAAGGGGTCGCGCCGCCTCCTGAACGAGCGCGCCATGGCGGACATGGCCTCCAGCCTGGGCTTCGACGTGCGGGTGGGCGACCCGGAGGTGAGCACGGACGTGTCCAAGTTCGCGCGGCTGGTGAACTCAGCGGACGTCATGGTGGGCGTGCACGGCGACGGGCTCACCAACATGGTGTTCCTGCCCGCGGGGGCCGTGCTGGTGCAGGTGGTGCCCTACGGCGGGCTCGAGTGGCTGGCGCGCGGCACGTTCCGGGAGCCCGCCGCCGGGATGCAGCTGCACTACCTCGAGTACGCCATCCAGCTCGACGAGACCACGCTCAGCGAGCAGTACGCCAAGGACGACCCCGTGCTCAGGGACCCAGCCGCCATACACAAGCAGGGGTGGAACGCGCTCAAGGACGTGTACCTCGACAAGCAGAACGTCAGGCCGCACCTCGGCAGGCTCAAGATCACATTCATGGAGGCGCTCAAGCTGCTGCCCCATGGTAAGCAAGCCAACTGATTCCACCCTTGCAGATGGACAGGCGCGGGTTTTTGCAGAGCTTGCTTGCTTGCCACTGGAGGCAACATACTACCAAATCGAGGGAGTTCAAGAACACCATTGAAGCTGTTTGTCATGAGCTCCATCGATGAGTTGCCTTCGAAATGGAAGGAAGATCGCTAGGTACATAGTTGGTGCTGGTAGATGGCGGTAATTTTTCATTCGTTCTTCAGTTCCTGTGGATGTAACAGGGTTAATTAGCTGCTGTAGTTTGAAACCAGTGTTGTCGCTTCTGTATAAACTCATGTACAAGGACGTGCATTTCCCTCGTTTTTGCGCCTCTACTGCAGAATGTAGTAGTAAAAAGAGAGAGAGAGAGAGAGAGAGAATGCAATGTAGTTCCACTGTAATGAGAAATCGGCGAGAGATCGTTCCAATGCCGTCGTTGCATCAAGCTAAGCACTGAAAGTCATGGATGGAATGCCATGCCCTTCCGCGCCACACACAAGTGTCTTGATTTTGCGTCACCCAGCACTGAAAGTCCTGCTGGTGTTTTCAGGAGAAGCCACGGTGACGAAGGAGCTCTGGTTGCAAGCATTGACGTGTTCCTCCAAAAGCAAGTGGTGGCCAACATCGCTACTCAATGTTGTTGTACTAACAAGCACGCACTTTTTTTGAAACGTAAAAGAGCAGAAGTCGATATACATCTACATCTACCACCGATCAGGACCAGTTCGCTGAAATGGACCGAAGCAAGCCCGATGATCTCACGAGATCATCTCACTGAACAAGGTCAAATTTGCATGCGTGAGCTGGGCACCTCGGTGCGTGATATAAAAGGAAGGAAAAAAAAAAGAAGAGGAAAAGCTTTGGATGCCGTTTCTTTCTCCATCACCACCACCCCCCCCCCCCTCCATATGGATGATGGATCAATGCGTCATCCCCCATCCCCCGTAGTTGTCTCGTCCCCCGTAGTTGTCTCGCACTAAGCAGTGGCACCAAGATAGACGTGCAAACAAAAAAAGACAGCGAGGTGGCATGGCTGCCAGTGCGTGCCGCCGGCGTGGCGAGGACGGAACGCGGCGGCGTTGACGAGTGGACGCAGCGGCTTGTGCCGCACTGCAAGGCTGCTGCTGTGCTGCAAGCTGGTCCGTGGTCCAGGAGCACCGCGCGGCCCGCGGGTTTGGCTGGCACGCACGCGGGAAAGAGGGGGAAGGGACGCGGGCACACGGCACCTTTTCGGCGGCGGCAGGGAGAGCCTGCCATGCGGGTGCGCGAGATCGGCGGCGCGGAACGCGGCGGGCGGCGCGCCGCGCCAAGGCGTTGCTTTTTGTCGTTGTGCTACCGGAAACGGGGAGATCCTTTCTTGTCCTTGCGGCGAGGAGGACCGAGAGCTGTCCTCGCGCCACGGCACGCGTTTTAGGCAGGCCAGATGGAGGCAGGCCAGATGGGGACGCATCCGCGGACGCATCCGTGACATATCACTGTCACGGAGCCAGGTCCCGCGTCTCATGATCATGGGCCATGGCATGTCGATCGCCCGGGTAAAAATTTTCTAGACCGGCCGGTAAAACTGCGGCCAACTCTTCAAATTTTTTTAGAAAATAATATTATAGATAGAACCTGTTAAGTATGGTTTGGGTCTTTCATTTTCTTTCATGTTTTTTCCCTCGCTCAAGCTTTAAACAAGGCTTGAACAATTAGGTTCAACTCTAGGAACAGGAGGACTTTGCTTGATTTTTCTTTAAGTTACTGCTACTTTAAATTTTCGGTAGGAGTAACTAGTTTCACAAGGCTCAAAGATTTCATTAAAGTCCTAGGAAACTCAGGAGAAAAACTCTAGCTTAACTGATTCTCAGTCTGTATTACCGCAGCCATCGACTTTTATGTTTGAAGATTTCTCCTCTATAGTGCTTCAAGCTCACTCATCGTCTCAGGCCTACGTGCTCGAGTCGCGGCATCGTGGAGGCCATGACTCGCCATGGAATGTTTGTTTGGTCTGGTATGGCAGCGCCATAAGTAGACCATAAGTTTCGCACATGCGCATGCACTAGCGATGCAAGCGGGGCGGGATGCGGCTGCCCCCGCCCCCGCGCCGCATGAGCCGCAAACTGCTCGCGGGACAACGCGGGCTACCCGCATAGTGCCGCAATTTGTTTGCGGGACTACGCACGTCGCCGCATGTTCGTGCAAGTCCTTACGTCCGTGTCGGCGAGCGTCGCGACCAGGCGCCAAAGCGGCTAACGCGTACTCGTGGTTGAAAATAAGGAAACGCGACGCCGGTGCGCGGCCACTCGACCCCGCCGCCGCTACTCCGCCGCCGAGGAAGTAGCAGGACGGGCCTCCTGGACTGCAGCTGCCACCTCGCCCCCGCGAGTCCGACGCGCAGCCCCGCCGCCGCGCTCAGAGCAGCAGCCCCGCCATCACCAGCAGCGCCCTCCTCCGCGTCCCACCGCCGCATCGCAACCTCCCAAGACTCCCGCTTCCTCACCACAACTGCAGGACGACGAAGCAGCGCAATGCGAGGAGAGCGCGCCCACGATGAAGGGCTTCACGCGCGTCGTCGGAGGGCAAGGAGGCGGATGGCTCGCCGCCTTTGCTGTTAGCCGGCGCCGCGGGCAGCCGCGGGACGACCGCGTCGTCCCGTCTCGTCAAAGCGGGCTGCAAGGCGGGCGTTATGCGGACTGCGGCGCGGGTCGCCCGGCGGCGTTGCGGTCAGGCCCGCGCCGCTTGCATCCCTA